>JAHMML010000040.1:0-62225 GCA_020341155.1 Eciton burchellii
CCTCGCCTAACCCAGCCTCGCCTAACCCAGCCTCGCCTAACCCAGCCTCGCCTAACCCAGCCTAACCTTTCCTAACTTTGCCTAACTCTAATACTACGGTATCTCTATTTTTGATAAACTCCGCTAAAGAATGCGAGGTGTTGTCGTGTAAGGGTCAAGGTGCCAAGCGTGGAGTAACGTGGTCTGAGAAGGCCGCTTGATGTCCCTTGTGTCTAATTAAAACCTGTTATGACCAATTATTGACCAATAATTATACTAATTATGCGAACTTTGCTCCATTATTGCTAGGTTCGCCCACCTGATTAAGATACGTCTGGTTTTGCCATCCGTGGCACGTTGCATATATTAACTGTATTTATGTATCAACTATATTAACTATATTAACATTGTTAACTGTATTAACTGTGTTAATTGTGTTATCTGTGCTATCTGTGTTACCTGTGTTAACTGTGTTAACTACTTTGACTACGTTAATGACGTTAACTACGTTATCTGCGACTTAACCAATTAATCGTATTAATCGTGTTAACCATGTTAACTGTATTATGTGTATCCACTGTGTTAACTGTGTTACCTGTGTGCTAGTAATGGACAAAAATCTCTTCAAATGAGATATGAAGGCTTAAGATGATCACCGATGACCGAGTAAGATCATTTCTTGCTATGTTTGCTCCGGAAATACCAGTTCTGACCAACTTTGTTGATATGTGTCAGGTTTCCAATTGTGTGGCACACTGTGACAAGGATTGTCAAACGTGCCCTGATCATACTTGGCCTTTGATCGTATTAATCATATTAATCATAGGTCATTTTAAGAGATTTTTGCCCAATGTTAGCCTATCGTGCCATGTGAAGCAAAACCTGACGTATCTTTCCAAAGTTGTGCAAAACTGGCAATAATGTGGCAAATTTGGCAAAAATTAGTCATATTTGTATTTAACTAGAGATACGGGACGTTTAGTGGCCTTCTTGGTCCACGTACCACCATACTTGGCACAGTGTGGCCTAATTGACCGTACCTCGCACTCTTTGACAGAGTTTGTCAGAACTGCACACATTGTGGTACTATTGGTCAATTGGTACAATTCTCTTGTTTTTCTTGCCGTTGTTTTCCTCTTATCTCATCACTTTTCATAATTTAAAAATTTCTCTCATAATTTTATTATATATTCCTGTATCATCTTTTTTTACCTACCTTATGATTTCTTTGTATATAATGGAAGAGAAGGAGAGACGTAGGAAAAGAGAAAGCAAGAGGAAAGGGTCTGAAACGAAGAGAGAGGGAGAAAGAAGGTGAGAGATAACTTGTATTCTTTCTTTTGTTTCTTTATTCTTCTTTACTTTTCTTTTAAATATAATTGTTCCTCCTTTGGATATTTTCCACGTAATGATACGTCCGATATACTTCGAAACACGATCGCTCTTTTTATTATTGATACGTTACATTCCTGTATGCGATTTGATCCATCATCTGTAGTGGGACACGCAAATTTTCATTGTCCAAGATTCCATGTTTCATCCTGCTGTTCTTTCCTATTCGATCTCCGATCTCGCGTTCCATGTTCCTTTATATTCCTTTCGTCTTTTGTTTACCGTTCGTATCGACGATACGATATTGACTCTTCGCGATGCCATGTTCGCTGTGGAGAAATATACCGAATGACGATACTTTTATTTCGATACCTATTTTTCGGAAACAGCTTTTGTTACGTTACGCTCCGATCGATTTCTTTTTCCAATTTCCATACTTCTTCCTACCTATCGAATGTAATCATGTATATTGTATCCATTTGCGACCTAATATTCGCGTGTTTATTTTTACTCCCGTTTACTTGCGAACGAGAAAGCGCTAGGAATTTAATCATCCAACCCTTGCTGCGAACCTATCGCTCGTCATTGTCGCGCGATTATCATATCCTATGAATAATATGAGCTTCGTATGAGTTTTCACTTCTCTTTCCTTACACGTTTCTTTCGTTTCTTTCTTTGCTATCTTTGCGTTGTACCTACTGTGCCTGAGGATCGTAATCTTTGTTCTTAACTTCTGATGACTCGTCTATCAAGTTTTCCTTACCACTATTTTCTTCGATTTAACGTTATCTCCTCGTAACTTTTCCATCGACATGTACTGATAACCTAATTATATTAATTATATTAAGATTAAAGATTCGCTATCGATGATGAATCATTATTTGCGCGCGCTGTATCGACGATTTTTATGTTAATTCTATCGTAATATTCTTTCATGTTCTATTTCTTTTTTTTATTCTTTTCTTTTCTCTTTTTATTTATTTTCATTTTCTTCTTTCAATTTCTTTCTATCCGGTAACATCTTATCTTTAGTTTCTCCTTATTCCACCGATAACTTACCCGTGATCGTTTCTTTGTTTACTTTTAACGTTTAACGATTACGTTTAACGATTTGATACAATTTTACGTTTTATGTTTACATGTGCGAAAGATGCAACGAACGAGTAAAACTTCGTGTAAAACTTTGTGTTTGTGTATACGTGTGCTCTTGCAGTCTTTTTTCTTTTCTTTTCTTATTTCTTTTTATATTTCATCCATCATCTCTTGTTACGCTTTCCTATTTTTCTTCCGCTTTCTTTGTTTCTGATCATTTTTTCTATTAGCTATTGGCACCTAGCTTCGCGCTTTCTTAACGGATACTCCTTGGGCAAACTTCACGGAGCCATCGATTGCAGATCACAGCTGTAGCGAGTAAACGAAAGATATATTTATGTATGGATGAATGCGTCGAAACAACGAGAGCTCGTGCATCATGGCTGCAAGGATAAACAATTTTCGACCGAGAATGAAAACAACTCCCTTATCATGCTGCGCGCGATACCGATGATGAGGGTAACGGAAATGGGAACGGGGTGGCGCGATGGTACTTCGCTCGTGGAAAGGGGGATAGCCTCCGTGAAGCAACCACCCACAGTTCCCTGCGACCTCGCGAACCGTGTGAATCGTGTCAAACGTTAGCACGTATCGTATAATCACTCGTAATTGTCGAATGCTTTTTCTTATAAACGTGACACGTTCTTTTCATCTCGGATCGAAGGGAGACCGATTTCTGACACGCTCCTCCGCTTTTTCCCGATACTTCACCCGTCTGCGAGATATACGCGTTGTAACGTATATCCTGAAACGGAATAGTAAAATGTTCCTCGTTATAAATATTAATGAAAGCGAATTTCTGATATTCCGTTATCGGGATAACGACTAGATATGATCTTGCGATACGATTTTATTCTTTTTCCAAGTGCGTTTCGTTCGATTGATCTCTTTCGAATCAAGTGCTCCATCAAAGTGCTCGCTCGACGATGTTACGTCGGAAGGATGTATTCTTTCTTCGCTCTAGTCGACGGCCAGTTCTCTCATCTTTTTTTATTTCCTGCCATCTCCTGAATATCCAGACGTTACGGTAAATTGCCGAAATTGACGGAAACGTATGCTTTCGAAGAATGAAACCGCGACATCGATGTTTTCCAATTTCCACATTCCGTTTTCCTCTGCCGCGATTATCTTCGTTGAAGCTGAAACGTGTCACGTTTCATGGATTCCTCGTAATCTTAACTTTTTACTTATCTTCTGGATATTATGACGAAACGATATTCCTCTCGATATTCGATTAAATCTTGAATAAATCGATGATGGTCGTATAACTTTTACGGTTTGCTTCTACAAATTTTTATTCGCTCGACTAATAGTTCGATGTCGACTTTTATTTATTGATACGAGATATCTCATGTTCATCGTTTCTTTACCTCTCGAGCTTCTTTGAACGGGCGAATTTTATCGCGTTTAGTATTTCAGACTGATTCCAACGGCATTCTGTCTACCACGGTTCTTTGCTCGTTTCCCATCAAATTTTTCTTCTTCCAACGCTAAGGAAAGACACACCGATCTTCGTCGAACGAAAGCTTCTTCTCTTTGCTCCGAGCAACTTGCCAATAATTTACTAATTTTTTTCGCGTCGCGTCGATCCTCATGATCGATGACTCTCGAATTGTGTCCATCTTTAACCAATGACCATCTTGAAACGACTCTTAGCTTCGAGTGGCGGTATCTTCTTCCGTAACGATAAAGATTCTGTTTGTACTATGACCTCTCCGAATGAACGATTAAAATCAACGAAGATGTATCCTTTCTTTTCTCTTTTCTATTCCATTCCATTCTTTCTTGTCCTTCCTTCGATACGAGTGCAAGTGCGAGTGTCGAGACTCCTCCTCCTCCGTAATTGTTTCTACATTTACGTTACGTTTTCGCCTTGTTTATGAAGAAATATTGTTAAGCTTGTGCTGTGCTTTCGAATTTATCGCACTCGGTTAAAAAAGAGCCAACTAATAGCCTTGATGCGCGATATTCCCATCATTCGATCAACGATTATTGGGAATATTCGTTTAATCGCAGGTATGAATATTGCTACTATGCTTAATTGTGGTGATTGAGATGTATCTTCTGTAGTTACGCGAGTCATTAACGCCGCGATTGACGTTCGTATAAACGTGCCGGTTACGAGAACATTTCGATTACAAAATGTTTCATCGATCATGTGCACACCTACGATCAGAGTAATTTATTTTCTATCGACCTCGTTGTGTTGTAACTTCTTTTATTTCTCTTTGAAATTTTAATCTCTTCTCCCAATTCTATTATTTAAGTATGTAAATATTAACGATATATCTTGTACGAATCTACCCTTCAATGATAAAGAATACTTACTTGGCAAAAGATATCCACGAAACGTGATCAACGTGATAATCCGAAATAGAAAGGATTATATGATTTTCGGCTTTACGGAGCTATTGAAATCATTTGGTGCAAGAACATTTGCATTGCCTGATCGTCTCACTTTGTCTCCTTCTTTTACAACAGTTGAAATGTCACATACGTATGATATCTTCGTATAGAAACTAAAAACGTGACTACCATTCTATCGCGATATCATCGATCGGAATCTATCCTAGCTATATTATATTGTATTGTCAGCATGCACGCGGAATGAGTTAAACATGGCTATCCATTTGTCCATTTGGTCACGTGTTTCAGGCGAGACAAATGTTTTTAATTATTTTTCAGTTCTGTATAAATCCTATCATATGTTATATTCCACGATATATCTTGTACATCGACGAATCTACTCTTCTATCTTAAAAAGAATACGTTACTTCCTTGGCAAAAGATATCCAGAAAACGTGATCAACGTGATAACCCGAAATAGAAAAGATACTGTCATAAATATAATGATAACGAAAAATAATGCAAGAAAAGATATGTAATGACGATAAATCTAATGTGTCATGTGATTAAAATCGAATATGCGATAATTAAATATATGATGACTAGAAATCCCGTAATTAAATGGAGCAAGCGAAATCGCGATATTTATTTCTCTACATAAAATGCAATCATAAAACTAAAATACTGCAAATTTTCTTGGGATAAGCAGGATATATCGAAAGTATTTTTTTCTATCGATATAAATTCCATCGGAGAGCAAATCTAACTAGGTATATCGAGGTAAGATATTGTTTTGTTTTTTAACTAGTTGAAATATCGATGAGACACGAATGTTTTGAATTTTTACTCGTTTTCGAAAGAAGACAAATTCGAGTAAATGTGCGCACTTCTCTCTCTCTCTCTCTCTCTCTCTCTCTCTCTCTCTCTCTCTCTCTCTCTCTCTCTCACACACACACACACACACGCACGCACACAAACACACACATACACACACATACACGCGCGCGCGCGCGCGCGCGCAGCATACAAATACACACGAAGCGCACATTGCGCTTGTGTATTTACTCGCCTTCGGCTAATCGATAACGCTTATCTTCGTAATCACGCGCAATCCGTCGTTTCCGATCTCTGTGATCGCCGACCGCGTTAATTAATTCATTGATGAACGCTGCGAACAAGGAATAAGATACATGTGCGGTTATTATTAGAATTTCGTCCAAGTATACCGATCAAAGTTATAATATGGGTCATCCGAAATGAGCCCGACGCTCTGCAAAGTTTTACGAATAATAATGCAAAATTGCGAGGTCGTTTAGCTTACGTTACAACTAAAGCACAATTGTGAAAGTAATTATGAATCTCAAGATAGAGATAACTCTCGATTTTATATAAGCCACGTTGAAAATCGATTGTCGAACGCGACGCGACTGTTTTAGTCGGTATTTGATAGAAAATCTCATCATTTCGCGAGATAATTCATTTATATCGCTCGAGTATTTGTTTTTCTTTGCACATCGCGTGAAAACGTTTCGTTTATACGATATAATGATGAGAAACGAATACACATATCGAGGATGAGTTTTGCTTTATCTTTACTCGTCGAAATATTTTCGTATTTCGTATTCCAACGATGAATGGGAAGGAATAAATTTTGCGCGTTTAGCCATTTTGCATGCTTCAGCCGGAAAAATTTCTAATTAACTCGAGAGTTTTACCACAATGTAAACATGAAGAAAAGAAAATATGGTCAAGTTCGTAATATCGTACTCGTTCTCGACATTTTCCGACAGAAATATTACAACTTTAACGCGGTTTGCGTATGTTGTGTGTGTGTGTGTGTGTGTGTATTTTGACTTTCTAACGAGTTCTTGTTTTAAAATTCACACAAACCTCCTCCCAAGTCCCGTTGTGCATTATTCACTTCCGCGATTTCTTATTACGAGAGTTCGGTCGCGTTCTACATGGGGATCCGGCCATAAATTTCCTTACCCACGAATCCTATTACTGTCGTTTGGATATACTTACATACCACGCGATTTGCCGTTTTTCATTTACGAGGTAAGATCTCGCCTTCGAATTTAAAGATTGGCAGGATTCGCATTCGCTGTACATTGCGAAATATTAATTTTAAAATTTTTTTAAAGGGAATGCAAATGTTTTCTGTATGTATAGTATGAGATGTAATGATGCACTGTGAAATGTAATGATGAAAATACGATGGAACCCAATAATGGATGCGATACATCGTAACAGCGTATGCTTCGCTCGTTAAGAGCCTCGAGTGTGTTAAAAGAGGACGGATATTCGTTGCAGGACTATGATGCAACATAAACAATTTCATTATGTTCATCGATTATAGTAGCGATGTATGAAAGGAAAGGGAAAGAAAAACATTCATGATTCCGATTGGAAATAATTAATGCGGAAATCGATGCTGCGATTGCCGTGACAGGAGTATGCGCGGAAGCTCGTATTTCTATTGTGCGAGAATCCGCGATATTACGCAGAATCGCATTACGAAAACCTGAAATCGCATTTCGCGAACGACGCCTTTCGTATCAGTGTTTCGCATTCGTATTCCGTAACGCATAGGCGGAAAAATGACGGCGCGCTTTGTAGCCGCCGTTAGTGGAGCATTCACGCGTCTGATCCGACGCAAGCCGGCTTTACGACGTCGATGTGTATGTTCTCTCTTTTCGCGCCTCGCGTCTCGCCTTTCGAAACGTTCGACGTTCCCCACCTGATTGCCATTTCCGAAAATATTTTCAAACGTGACACGTGTAAGAGAATCCGATAAACCGAAATCAGCTTGTAGCAGTTGTATCGTTTAAGATGCCGTTCCATCGTGCACCTGTTCGGTAATACCGGTATCGCAAGTAGAATTCATTCCCGTTTCGACCGGGTATCCGATCGTTGTCTCTAAAACTGCCCTCGAGTGATCGATTTTCTTCTTATGTATAATTTCTGTGTTACTCGTGCAATTATATTCACGTGACGAATAAAGCTACGCTGACGATTACGTTACGTTTGTGTTCCAGGAAATTATTAGTCGAACTAAGGCTAAATCGAGCAATTTTTTTTCTCGCGTGAGAGAGAAATCATTCGCGCGTCACTTTTCCACCGTCGTGAAATTTCCGCGATCGCGACATTTTCATCGTCACGCGATGAAACGAGTGACTTGTCGTCTTGACTGTGACGGTCTCTTTTCTCTTTTCTCAATATAAAAATGGTTGCACTTTTTTCAAAACGTATAACAATCACGCGTAATATTCTAGCGAGAACAAGATTTTATGCTCTTTGCAGATATTACCTACATTATTACTTAATTATTTCTAATTATTAAATTACTTGCGCGCGCGACGTATATTCTTCCGATAATACCCTGATGATTCCGTGTCGCGACTTTGGAATAGCTGACTCGATTTAGCTGCTCTATTTGAATATGTTCACGCGTTAATGTTTGATCATAATTTCCATTGACTACGTACTAGCATTAAACCGTATTGCTGCGATTTATTCGCGTGCGCCATTAGCCATTCTCACGATCCGATGCAATTTTAGAAAATTCCTACGTACATTACTGCGATGAATCAACGCGAGGGTTTTAACTGGGCTATTATGCCGGAACGTATCCAAATTCATTGTCATTGATTCGTGCAGGAAGTAAAAGATTCAAATAATTTCACGATTTCATCTGCGATTAAGAGACTCGATCCAAGTATCCGTATTCGCAAGTTTACGGTTTACGTATCGAATAGTCGCGCTATATGTCTCTCGAATCTCCATACGATCGCTCCTCAACATATCAGATCCGTTAGACTCTATTAGATCTCCTAGACTTGTTTCCTATATATATTGTTACACTCACATTTTCTTATATCTCTTCTCATCGCTAACTTGGTTACTTATATGTACTTGCACGTATCTCGTTCGCAGGTTGTCGTCCTGCGAATACGCTTCGTCCGTGAAAAAATGCGCCGCTCGAAAATCTTGTTCCGTGATCGACTCAGACCACGTCCGGGACAACGCTTCGACCACAATGGCATCAAATTGTGACATCAAATCGTTTCCGACTGCCCTTTCGCGGAATGAAAGGGTAACGGGAAAGATTCACGGCTGTGATAATCGCGGAATAGAATCGTATGTGAACGGACAATCATTGGCATCGCTCAAGCAGTACATGAAAAAGCTGTAAGCTCAAGCATCAATCGAGTATTCGCGCGAGTGGTTCGCGATCCGTTCTTGATCGAACGGTGTTCGCGTTTCGAGATGCATTCTCGTTTATCAGCTCTCTTATTTCGGACGTCATCGAGTTTTGTCGTACGAGCCGGCAGAGCCTCGTTCGAGGAAAATCCGAGTCTCGGATGCCGCAATCAGAGAATCATGCGATCGATATTGATCGCCCCCGACATCATCCGGAGCTCGTAACCTTTCCTCGTAAATGGATTGGTTACGCGTGCTCCTCGTCAGTCGCATCGAGACGGAAACGGAAAGCGAGAGGCAAGATTGGCGACGGTAGGCAGCCAAACGGCGAGAACGGGCTCCTCGCTCGTGCACCAGTCTCCATGATGGAATTTAACGAGACGCCGAAAGAGAATCTGGACAATGTCACGAACCTATCGAGCAATCTCCTCCTCTTCCTCGATACTGGTCAGCGTAACGTTAGTAAGAATCACTACGAGATCGATTACGTTCTTTGGCTGACTTTCAAGGCTTTCGTTATGGGATTTATCATCCTTTGTGCTCTCTTCGGCAACTTGTTGGTCATCGTCTCGGTCATGAGGCATCGCAAGCTTCGAGTCATCACCAATTACTTCGTGGTATCATTGGCTCTGGCCGACATGCTGGTAGCTCTCTTCGCTATGACCTTTAACGCTTCCGTGGAGTTATCGGGACGTTGGCTGTTCGGATATTTCATGTGCGATGTATGGAACTCGTTGGATGTTTTCTTCAGCACCGTTAGTATACTTCACCTCTGCTGCATCAGCGTCGATCGTTATTACGCGATTGTGCAACCGTTGGACTATCCGTTGATCATGACGAACGTGAGACTGGGAACTATGTTAAGCGTGGTGTGGTGTTCGCCGACTGTCATGAGTTTCTTGCCGATTTTTGCCGGATGGTACACCACGGAGGAACACTTGGAATATAGAAGAAATTATCCGGACGTGTGCGTATTCCAGGTCAACAAACCTTACGCGGTCGTTAGTTCCGGCGTGAGCTTCTGGGTACCGGGGATAATCATGATCGCGATGTACTACAAGATCTACAGGGAGGCGGATCGTCAGGAACGCATGTTGTATCGGTGAGTGCTATCTCTTTCGTATCTTATCGCAGCGAATTGAAATTATTATGTATTATTATTAGCGGAATTTGCTGGCAATTGTTGGCAAAGTAATCGAAATGTTACAGATAAAGTCATTGTAGATTGTACCATGTGTCACGAATGTAATAAACATTAGCCAGGTGGACAAGTATATATATGTAAACTCAGCTGCATCTCGAAAAGATCTCGGATGGATAGTCGATTCAATTTGATCAGTTGGTTATTTCTTAGACGTTGTAAAGATTTGTAAAGATTTCTTTACACGATTTAATACCCATCAAGTATTCAAATATCTATCAAAATTTATTCAGTGCTATTATCGGTATTAGCGTGATCGGATTACGCGATTATTACTTCAAGGAATTCTTCACTGTAAATTTTATAAGTAAGAAAAAAAAATTATTTTAATGATTTTTTTGGTTCTTTATTATCTTAAAAATTCATGATGCAGAATTTATCAAATATTTGCGCGGTTTGTCTTCAGGATTAACTTTCGGTTTCATTTAATATTTTTATTCACGTATGATATTCTTTCTTATCGTCATTAACATTGCAATCATCTTATTTCGATTATGTTGTACAATAAATGCGAGACGTGAAGCAATATCAAGACTTGTTTGATATGACATGATTGTCTGCCGTGCTAGCCATTTTTCCAAATGCTCTGCTTCTTCCAAACGATCTCTGCAAAATGAAAAAAGATGGCGAATTAATGTGTTGTTTCGTAGCACAATATATGATCATTAAATCTCCAAAAGACACTTTCGGATTTGAGGGGAACGGAGAGGGAGAGAGAGAGAGAGTATCCGCCATTAATTTCTTTCGAGAGAAGCTCCCGAAAGTCTCGCACCATTCTTGAATATCCAGTTAGGATAAACGCACGAATGGAAGCAGAGACAAGTAGAATTGACCAAACAAACAACAAATGTACTTTTCGAAAGGAAGGAAGGAATAAAGTATCATTTATCATTTTTTTCTGCAGATATTTACATCTATGTACATGTATATATGTATGTATAAAGTATAAAGTAATTTTCGCATCGTTTTGAGTCTCGAAATTGTTCCGTTCAGTCAACTTTTTTGATACATAATTTGGTCATTCATATATGTACTATGTTTTATATTATGTTTCATCTAATGTTTCATAAATCATGAAACAAATCAAAAGAATCTTGCGCCATTCTGAAGTTTGCTATATTTCATATGTCACGTTTTTCATTTTCTCCAAAATTTCATCTGAGATAGAACCTATCAATGAAGCTACCGTCAGTGACCTGCGATTAAAATAATAAGAACATTTCCGATGTTTTCCATTTCTCGTTCGTTATTTGACTTATAATCTTCGAACGGAATGATTTATTGCGTACTGATGATTTCAATCTTGGATTATCTCGTCCTCGACTACTAAAATGTTCGGAATCGCATTGAAAGAGAGACGGACATCAACTTTGCATCTCGCTCTTTCGTAGCGTGTCGTAAATTCCGCAAAATCGATCCCGACGAATTGGAAAGCCACATTCGGTTTACGAATGTGAACGACACGTTTGCACGAGCACGTTGCGACGAGTTTTGAAATATTACGCCATGCAATATTTGCCGAATGTACAACGAGAAAAATTTCATCTGGTCAAATGTTTTGCGTTTTCTTTTACTTAAAATTATTTCACTTGTGCATTGTGATTTGTATATAGCGTAACATTCCATTCATTGATTATTTTTACAATTGTATACTTTCCTTTATGAGTAACGAAGAAAATGCAAAAATAAATGCATCTGAAATCATGCGCTTGGGAGATACGAGTTGATATTAAACGCATAAACATATTAAATAAATCGGATATATAAATAACAATAATATAAATATTTCGTTTATTAATTTTGCAAGAAAACTTGAGAACTTAAGATTTTAGGAACGCTCGAGTATTTCCCCCATTACGTTGCATTTCTCGACGATTTTGCTTTGGGAATTTCTCTGCTTTTAGCGCATCTGCGTTTAGTGCATCTAATGCGTTACTGATTGATCAATTATTGGCTCCATTTCCGTTTCTAAACTCGCAAGAAAACTCTCGGAAGTAATTGCGAGAAGCATGACTGTAACGCCTGGCTATATTTTAAGAATACTTTGGCGTTCCAGTTTTAGCGAAGGCAGCATTTGAAAAAGCGCTTCGACTTTGTCGATGATCGAACTGATCACACCTATTCCGGCGCGATCATTGACTTTGACGATGTCGTGCATACGTGGCGTCCAATTATTCGTACAATTAAACCTGCTAGAGACACACATCATGTGTCTTGATACAATGCTGTACTTCGCCGATTAATATCGGAGATGGAGCTCACAAATACAGCAGTTGGATAACAATTCTGCGATCAGGCACGAGAATTTCTTGTACATTAATTTTTATGATTAAATAAATTTACTTCTAACTGCGTAATTCAATATTTTTGTTCAGGCAAAATCAATTTTAAATTCAAGAAAAACGTGATCTGATAGCGCGAGAACATTTCGAGATATTTTCTTCTCTGTGAATCTCTGAACAACATAGATGTTTAAAATGTGTAGAAACGTCCGAGATTCCGTCTTTCGTGGATTCTCTACGAATCTTTTAGGTGTCTTAGATTTGCGTGTTCCCTTATGTTACGCAGTAACCACTTGAGAATTTTATTTTTTTCGCTAGAAGTCTCTCCGAAAAAGAGAGGATATTTCTAATACATCTCTAAAAGAGTGCGCGGGACTGTTTAGCTATATGCGTAGCAAGCATGTACATCGGCATGCGTGACTGTGTGTGAATGAGCTTAGATGAACGATTTAAATGCATGAAAATGATTCCAATTACGTAAGCAAATCCCAGTCCGACTGTTGAAAAATTAACGAAGACACATGGAAGAATATGCACAGTTTATGCAGTTGTAATAGCTGACTTAAAATTTTCGTAATTTCATTGCAAAAAAATTAATGTGTTAAATGAAGACAAATAAAAGAAGGGGAAGTTTTGCATGGATATTACGCAACATACACGTATATACATGCGTGCGTGCGCGCGCATTTGTTAGATTCTAATGAAAATTAGTGAGATTAATCATTTTAATAAGGGCTCTTGATAAACGGAGAAAGAAAGAAATAATACGGATAAATAAGACAGAATTACAATGCATATTTTTACGCAATTATATCGGAAAGACTGTAAACGCGCCTTCGATCATTTCGCGTAACACCGTTTAGATATTTATTTATTGCCGGTTCGAGGGGAGTAGTGTGTTTAGTAAAGATGAGAGTCGTAGAAAACACAACAATCTTCTTTAATCGTCAAACAAATTAACAGTTACAATATTTGGATACTTGCTCTAACTAACAAAAGTGCGACCGTTGCCTTTGGCTTCTCGCAAGACACCGAAGACATTGATCCTTTATCGTTCGTTGTAAGCAAACGATAACGACGAATTTCTTTATTTTGGCAACAGTGGCGGCTTTGTCCCTTTACTTTGTGACTTATACTTGAGATAATCGATATAAATCGTTTACGTAGAAAACTTTCTAAAAGCCAAAGATGACTTATACAAATCTTAACAAAGACAACATCACGTATCCGTGGTGTATCGTGAACCGCATAAAAGATTTTCGGACAACTCCGAGAACAAGGCTTCGGATAAAGATACTTTTGATAGACTCTCTCTTCCGATTTCGTATCAATGATGGCTTACGACTGTTCTACAGCTTTCTATCTACTTTTATACCCTGTCAGCGTTAATCCTTTGACGCGTGAGACAGCAGCGCATCGATCTTTCGCACGATGGATACTCCGTTTCTTAGTCGCAGTCTGCGCTCTGTCTTCGAGTCGTTCCTCGAAAAAACCGCCACTTTTATTATTTTATTTTATTTTTTTTTATGCCCTCCCGTAACATCTTCTAAGGTTTATTCGTCTCCCGCTGTCAACATGTTCGAAGCCCTTTGAGAATCTTCCCATCGAGACTATGGAAAATGCGGAATAACAGAGCAAGCTGACGACTCATATCGACTTGTATCGACTCGTCGTATAGACGGGCCGGCAGTGACAACTTTTCGGCAACTGATTTCCCGGGACGCTTTTTGCATCCTTCGCCCTATTTTATTCAGAGTGTCGTGACGCTATAGTTGTCGGAATAAAGTTTCGAGAACGGAATAGCAAAATGGATGAGAGTGTCTTGTCAGAGTTTGTTAGATTGTCGATGTTTAATTCGTTGAAACTTTCAAATCGCATTGAGTATCGTGTTGAATCCGCCTGCTCATCATTTCTTTCATTAAAAAATTTAATCTCGTTTCGTGCTAGAGAGAGAAAGAGAGAGAGAGAAAGAGAGAGAGAGAGAGAGAGAGAGAGAGAGAGAGAGAGAGAGAGAGAGAGARAGAGAGAGAGAAAGAGAAACTTTTTTCTTTTTGCTAAAAATTAATCTCAGACGCTTAAATAGCTCCGAAAAATTCGATATATCTTATTACATAATTGTTTTGGCTTTATCAATCTTTCGTTACACGTGACGCGTAATCTTTATTAAAGAGATATAAAACGATATCGTTTACATTCGTTACATTTCGATGTTTGTGTTATTCTTTCGTTAGATTTATTACGTGTCATTTATATTCGTTACTTAGGGATAATAAAATGATCACGTGCGAATTTAACGAATATCCGCTTTCGCGGATTCGTTAACGAATCGGTCAATATTACGTTTACTATCTTTTCTCATTAACGAGAGAAAAACATTCGTTTTAATATTCTCTAGGGAGAATTTCGATCAAAATGCACCGGTATGCGAAAGCAAAAGCTTTGTGTACCGCGTTGATTAATTCTCAGGAAACATACTCTCGTTATTTCATCAAGGAAAATATGATAAAAAGTGGAATTACGTGGAGAAGAAAGAGAAGAGTCACAGTTATTTGCATGGTTGTTGCATGCGATACCAAGAATTATCCAGACTTACCATTACAAGGACAGATTGAACTGTCACTTTCATCGTAAGTATTGATTTTATTACACATTATTTGGCATATCAATTCAAAGGTAGTCAAAGGTAACGGAAATTGCCGTAACTGCGCGATGCTTGAGAAAAATAATAAAATAATTCAAATATCTGAGAAATTCCTTCGAATTCGAAAGAAATCTAGTATGTTTGGCATCGACAAAAAATTTAATCGGTTGATATCTCGCTATTCGGTTCGTTCTATCCCGATAGAGCAATGATTCATGAATTGCTCGCCGCTGAGCAAAGTCCGCAAAATCCAATGCAAAGCAAGAAGCTTGCTCGTTTTCCTTCTCTCTCTCTCTCTCTCTCTCTCTCTCTCTCTCTCTCTCTTTCCCTTTCCTCCTATCGAGCGTTATATTGGGCGTCCAACCGACGTCATTATTCTCTCGGCCGGATAATTTCAAAATGCATCACATTTCGGCGTTTTTGTCCGAAATGCACATGCGGGAACTAAGAGCAAAAGTGTGTCGTGACGTTTCCATTCGTGAGCGACTTTTATCTCGAGGTTTTTCTTTTATGAACAAAACCATATCGATTGCAATTGAATGCATCGAAAAATGCATCATGCCTTGTTCGGATATTCGGCTTACGATCAGTTATATTATAATGTCAGCGCAAATTACATTACAATTATATATTAATGAAATGAAAAATCGTTTCGTCACAAGAAGAACATCACGAATCCGTTCGGGCGTATAGATGCATATTTTGCATACGTATTATATTTATCGGACAATTACGTATGCGCGTGTATTGATTTCCGATGCGCACCGGTCTAACGGGTGTCCGACAGATAATTTACGCAATTTGTAAATGCTCATTGAATCGCGGGAGGAAACGTTCGTGAATTTGCGTTAGCCATAAAGGATCATCGTTTGATGATCCTCCTCTCTTGCCGATCTTTCTTCGATTGATCATTATTTCCTAAATATCCCAACGGAAAATGACGCGCTATCGTGACTTAATTACAAGTCATCATGAATGGCATAGCTGCGCTTTTAAGCTACGCGAATAAATCGTCGAAATTTATTCGGAGTCTATGATGCGTGATTAGATTATTGCTTCGATCTCTCGGAGGGAACGGGAATTTCTCGTGGAAGTATGCTGGAGCTGTAATTTCTTTCTTGGGAGAGGAGACAGAAACGGCATCGTTTCTCTTCCTTATCGTCATATATATGTCGATCGTCCATCATTGCGCGACGTTCATTCGTCACCATTTGCGGCAAAGTTATGGCGAAGCTCGACGCGGAAAGGATGATAAAGAAAAAGGATAGCTCGAGGGCTTTCGTCATGGCCATCACGCAGCGTCGTTTTCGCTAGAATCTCACTGGAGATGCCAATGCTACGCGAAGCGTAATGTGGAGTATAAAGGGCTTCGCGAGGTAAAAGCCGACCTTTACGTGATCAGGAGGTTTCGGGTCAAAGCAAGCAAGATTTCCCGCGATGTTACCAGGACTCGTCATCGTGAATTCGATGCTTGTAAGAGGATTTATCTCGATGAAATTTCAAGAGCACAAGAGTCTGAGCGTTCGATTTCGAAGAATCAGCGATCGAGAAGCGAAAAGGAAAAGCGATCAGGCTCGACGGTCGGATCTTTGTTCTCTGATATCTTCGTCTTTCTACCTCATGAGTCATCATGCGTCATATCATGTGAATTCTCCAGAATTCTCCCGATATAATTTGTATGTATCCCCTTTCTTGTGTCTTGTATAAGCGCACTTACATAATAGTATCCTTTTGCAAATCGATCGATCTTGGCGATATTGAATCTGGCGTGCAGTGCGCGGTTTGCGGATCACGTGTCTAGCTGCAATGATCAAAAGGTCCATTAGGCGTGGCTATGGTCACCGCGTGATTACGGCGATGCGGCACACGATATACCAACTTGATCGCGGCACGGAAACCACGCTCGACCATCTACCCCGTTGTGGTGCGATGAGAAACTGTGCGGCTATGAAACTCTTTGTCGGAATTTCACCGATGATCCCGCTTATCATCATCGAATGAAATTTATGTCGCGCATTAACGATCAGCTCGTTCGTCGTCATTATAATAGCCTATTAATGACGCAATCGTAAACGGTCTGAATCTAAATTTTCAAATTTCTGGTAATTATCGACGTGATGCCAATAAGCGTTCCTCTATTATTATCCGCCGTTGTCAGACAGATGATGATTGTCGTAATTAATGATCGTGTTCCATTTTAAATTCAATTTGATGCACGGTTGAAAATTAACTAAGATATAAAAACGATCGTCCCTGGAACGAGAATCCGTGGAACGGAGACGCAGCGTGGGAAGCGAATAAAAGTATTCGCGAGAATAAAAATTAATCGAACGCGCGCGAGACAATTGCCATTTGTGTGATTCCATTTGTATCGATTATAATTTCATACATCGCGATTGCGGAAAAGTAGCCAGCTTCATTTGCGTGTTATGCGCGTATTGAATCTCTCGAGAGAACATTTTAATAAATCAATTCATCTTGCGATTCACCTTCGCCTTTTTATCGATTCTTTACTTCAAAGTCGAGAGGGTTTCTCCTATCAAGGCACTCGTCGGGTTTCCCTCGCCTCCGTTACGAACATGTAATCCTACCGTTTTGCGACATATATCTATTTTATATCGATAATTATTGATGCGAAATATTATTTTATTTTTAACAATGAATTGAATATACTTCCAGATTCATTAATCATCGAAAAAGAGGACAAACGTTTTATATTTTACATATGATACATGTGATATGTATGATGACGGAGCGCGGATTTGTTGGATACGTCGGGCTACGATGGACTTGAAAATGAAGAGAAAGTTGTTAACGACAAATATCGTAGCCTAGATTACAACTTATGGTGCTCGTGGTAGACGAATACAATTAGAAATCGGAAAACGGAACGACATCGACGTTCTCAGCTGCGAGAAATCGATCAATAATCTTACGCGTCTAGCCGGCACGTTCGTACAAAAGTGTTTGGCGCTCATGCTGAAATGCTCTTATGCTACGATTTGGTTTCATTGTCGAATCGATGCATCATTCTTCGTTACATGTCAGTAATAAAAGGATGCGATGAAAAGTCGAGCGTTTCGTTGATCCTCGCACGATATTCGAGATATTGAATCGATTTCACATAATAATATCAATTTGGAGCGAACATATAAAGTACACGAAGTGGTGTTTACATGACAATTACGTGAATCGTCGTTGCGAGATTACATGTCGAATCGTGTCTTGAAAGAAGAGATATAGAGAAATATCGTGAAAGTTACATGAAAACCGTAATCGATGTACGCCGATCGCAAGCCGAATTGCACGTGTATCGATAATGGATTAACAAAGGCAAGTAATTACCGAATAAGCGGCACGCGAGTTGTATCGAAATTCTATCTCGTTGAAGGTACGTTAACGATCATGCATCTTGCGACGCATCTTGTCGATGCATCCCTCTCTCGTGAAGGCTTGGCTGAATTCTTGTTTCATTCTTATTCCATACGCGATGCATTCGCTAGCGAGAAATGCTTGTAAACGCACAATCAAGCTGCAACGTTACCCATTGCTGCATGCAACATGGAATATTGTGTGCATGCACATGCGTGTCTCGATAATTTTCATTCCATAGCTTCCGCGAAGGAATACAAATTTACAATGGCGAATTTAACCCTATACATACGATGTTAAATCCGTATGCGCGCGCGCACATGCACGTGTGTGTGTATGTACATGTAATAAATAAAACATGCTCTACGTTTTTTCTCTTACGTTTCCTATTTATATAAAAGAGAACCACATGTTTTTACCCATGTTTGTGCTTCGGACGTGTAAAAGACTTCCTATCGAGGATATCAGGATCCAAGTAAAAGCACTCGCTAAAGGCGTTCGCGCGACGCGCGCGTTATCGCATCACGATAACTAAAATGCCATTTTCTACGTGCCTGCATCTTGATAAAGCGGCAGCAGCGTGTTGCGCGAACAGCAACATGCAATTCCCGTCGTAAAATGATTTCCACGAAAGATCGTGATGGCCGCAAAGGCTTAAAGCTTCCTCGGTTATTTTGTTACCGCTTTCCTCCCGTTACCATTTTCCTGATCATGCTTATGATCAGGATGATTTATCATATACATGATTTATCATACGATAAATTAATTGCAAACAAGAGATGAGATGAAATAAAACTATTATCGTAACAAGATTAATAATAGATAGACAATTCTGAGCATAGATTAACAATTCTAAAGTAAAGTTTTCATATAAGTAGTGTATAATACATTCCTTTCGCGCATATCCTAAACTTTACATCAATAATCTTAAATTCTCGAATTAATTTCTAAGTAAACTGGTACGCTGATACACATTATTGTGATTCAGCACTAAGGCAACTTTGTTAAAGAAAAGCATATTATCGAGACGAATCGGATTGGATCGGATTTCTGTCTCTTCCCAAATACGCGCAATAGTCTCGCAAATCGATCTTTGCGATCGGTGTTCTCTGATTGATCGCTAAAATGTAGTTAACGATCTGTAGTTAAAATCATTTCCTCTCTTTATTCTTTTCGGTCCTATCATCGATAAAGGGCAGATATTCGATCCTATCATCGATAAAGGACGGATATTCGGTCCTATCATCGATAAAAGACAGACAGACAAAAGGAATATATCGAAGACATTTGACGCGGCCGATGATGTGGACTATCGCACATTAAATAGAATATGAAATATAATGGCACATGGTAAAAGAAAGAAAAGAAAAAAAGAAGAAAAAAAAGGAAAAGCGGGAAAAGACAAAGTAAAAAAATAATAGAGATACATTACATCTGTAATGTTAATTGACGAGAGCGAAGAATAATGATCGTAGAAATTCGTTGTGCGATAAATATGTTATTCGCCGATAAATAGTGCATTGATCTTGCACTTAATGCTGGCTATCGTGGAGTGAATCTATTTCTGGCTAAGTGCACCATTATGTAAAGCTGCATAATACCGACGCGATGTACGTGTTGCAGCATCCTGTTAAGTTTTAATTAACAGGCAAGAGCGCGGATAATGTGTTCTCTATAAGACGGACTATTTCCGGTTTGCCGAACACTTTTAACCCTCGATCTATATCGAGAAATGGTACGTTCTCGGATAATCAGCGCGTGTTGCAGGTGCTGCGGGCAACTAGGATTTTATTAGACTGTACATCGCGTTTAATTAAATTAAATCTTAGGCGATTATGATAAATCTATACGATCTGCGCGACTGGTATTACTTGGCATCGATCTTGCGAATCCCTGTTTCATCAAATTTTCATGTAAACTTATCCTTTATTCTTCAAAGAATATGAAGCAATTGGCTTTAATGAAATGAAATGTAATGAATAAAACGATGGACAGAATGCATTTTAAATGCTGAAATCAATTTTTATTATCGTTTTATTTATCGTTGTATTAAATCATTTCATTGGATTCAGTTTATTGTAAAGAGAATAAAGCTGTCGAGAATTTGAGAAATGATTCTTTCTTTTTCTTGTCTCGTAAATTGTTAATTAACGTTTGTATATAGGGTAACAAGCATGTTCCCGATATAAAGGTAGTAAATGCGTAAACGCAGCGCAGCTCGCTGAAATTTCCAATGCAATTTTGAGACAAGCTCGGTCTCGGAATTTAAGGCTACGGATCACCGTGTAAAGGTAAACATCTCACGTAACTTTACGAGAATTATGCAAATTGCGTCAATCGGAATCACTGACGATCACTGGTGCGTGGACACATCGGAGAGATATGAGAAAAAAGTTTCGACTAATTACTAATCCTTTTTCATTGTAATAGTTGCGATAAAATAAGATTTATATATAATCCGCTGTTATCGCTTTCATCTAGAGGGACGGTTTAATTTTATTTTATTTTATTTCATAAAATACGAATATAGAGAAATAATAATTTCGGAATTTCTGATATCCGCGGAAGTTTTGAAGTTCGCGCGGTATCCTGAAACAAATCTTGACTTGAATTCGCGCGAGATCAATTTTCACCGAAGACTTTTCGTTGCCGGCAAAGAAAAAAGAAAAAAAAAAAGAAAAAAAATGCTTTCCGACTGATTTAATTGCTATCGATAAATCATTCATTACGGGCATGAAAACTGTGAAACTATGAGATAGCTTTATTTTTTTTGTTTCTTGGGTGATCGCATGTCTCGTTATTTGAGAAAAATCAAAAGCGAAAAGATGAAATTGCTCGATGACTTTCTCTCTTCATATACATATACAATATGATTGAAATCTTTCCCTGGAAACCCTTCCCTGGATACGCAGATGATTCCACGAAAAGGAGCACGTTTCTCTGATTGATTCAAGTTTCGTTGCGATTCTTTGTGATTGAGTCATCGAATCACAAATGACAGATTTAATTCTTTTCAATTGAATCATAATTCTTTTCTATCGTATCTACATGTCCTTTTATTTTATTATGCTTTGATCATTTTTTTCTGAACATTGAATTATCATCTTTTTTGGTCGATTCATTATGAATTTCTCTTCGATCGATTCCCAGGACAATGTGTCGGTGGGCGCGCGCGCGCGTACACGACAAATTCCACAGCTAAGGTCTCATTTCTCCTTCTCTATCGATTAAGTTAACTCGTGGATTAAGGTTACCGCGAGAATTACAATAAAGCGTTTTAAATCGCTATGGCAATCTCGATGGCGTCCCTACGCTTGCGTGGGATGAACTTGTTCCACGCTTGACACTCCGCCATTAATCTAAGTATTGTAAACCATTCTATAATGTAGCAAGATCTATCAGAGAATTTGAGGTACGAATTTCGTACGCACGACCATCCATTTTTCGGTCATGAATCACATCATGTCTTTAATGAGAATGAGAATTTGTCGGGTCAAAATACACCTGCGCGATTTCTATGATACGTAAACATATTTTATTAAACACAAGCGATATTGACTCTCGTACTTCAAATCATTCGATCATTCGTTTTGATCATCCTTTGAAGGTAATGGAGGCGTGATAGCGAGATGGAAATTGAGCGAGCTTTCTTGATATTTTAATGAAAATTAATAATCAACTTTTCATGCAACTTTCCATAATTAAACGTGAAAAAGATATAAATAAAAGCCCTTAATAAAATAGATGATTATCAAATCTACTTTTATGTAGATTATGTAATTTTATGTAATTAAGATGAAAAATAATGGTCAAAAATAAATGGAAAAATAAGAATCAAATACTCCTCGATGCTATTTAAATCTGAAGAAACTGAATCATTTAATCGACTTGTAAATCTTTTTGTAACGGGAGGTAGAATACTTTCCAACGAAGAGCGCGGGATAGATATTCTACGTGTAAAATGTCTTTCCTTGACGATGATAGTCGGCAATGATATTTTATAATTTTTATAACGTGATATTTGTAGAATGAACCGTTACTATTTAATACAGTCACTTGTAATCACGATATCGATGTGTTTCGAGTTTCTGTCACAATGTGTCATGATTCTGAATTTCAAGCAAGAGATGAATTCATTCTTGTTTCTGGTTTCTCTTTTATCTATCATTGTTTATTCACTGAAACGATGGAACGAACAAAGCGGAGATGTTATTGTCATCGACAATGGCTGTCTATCTGAAAGAACTGTGGTTGCAATCGAAGAATAGCGAATGGGAGAATGGTCTCGTTTTAAAGTTCGTTCATTTCGTCCGTTTTTTGAATATCGTGAAATTTCAACCGTATTTCTCCACGAATACAAACACGAATACAAACACGAATACGTGAGCATTTCGAACACATTGCATAAATGCGTGCTTTCTTACACGAATATGTTATGCATGTAATTTATAGAAGAGATTATATAATGAATGAAACATTCATCATATATACAATAATTTATGACTACATCATTTTGACTACATTGAATGTTTTTCCAATGGCGAATTCCATTTCGCGAGTTCCATTTCTTTGTAAAACTACCTTTTGAGAATTCGCTAGACAGAGAGAGAGAGAGAGAGAGAGAGAGAGAGAGAGAGAGAGAGTCCTTTCTAGTGGTTGGAAATTGAACTTTCCAGGGTTATCCCGTCCGCCAGCTTTAATCTAAAGGATTATTACTTACCTTGGATTCCACTCGACTGTCTCTGGCGACCATTCTCATTGCTTCTCACTTCTCCTCGATTTATCCTTAAAAGGTTCCTGCAAAAAACAACAGTTTACACGATAATATTCCAGAAAAGGATTGACTAAATGACATAAGATTGATTTTTCAACATTACATTGCGACTATATTTCCTGTACGATTATATAAATATTTAGGAAGATATGGATTTCATACATATATTCGTATACTGAATATTTTCGAATATATAACAATATAAAGCTGAAAATTATAAAAAAGATTATAGGAAATTATATTTCGAGATAAATTCATTTTTAGACGTTTAACATATGTAATAAATATATAAAAAATCTCAAAGAAACTGAGAGCTTTTAATTAAGATATAAAATTTCTATTCTTTTCTATTTCATCCTCTCTCTTTCGTTTTTTCTATCACTAGAATTCCTAAATAGGATAGAGAGAATTTATTCTTGCTTAGTTTGTTTCTCGCATACGTAAACGCACGTACACGGAATTCCGCATCGTCTGTTTTGACGACAAAACTTTCCTTTTAGCTCATTTGAATTGTAGCAGCAATTGTAACCAATACAGTGAAAGCATGTGCTGCTCGACTACAGCTATATATGAGCAACCTGATGATATTACAGATATAATATAACGAGATATAATGTATACACAGTAATATACTCTTTTCGCTTCTCCGAATCTCAAACGGATATTAAATAATTTCTAAGTCTTTATGAGTAATATTAATGATCATTGAAACGATGATCATTAACAATCAAACATATCTTCTCGTTAAGGTTGCGATAAAAAAAACGAAATGATAGATGGTTGAAGATGCACTGGCTGTCGCGTCTGAACATGTAAGTAGAAAACATTCGAATGTGCTCAGATCGGCGGGTCAGCCGCCGTCATCACTAGCGGTATGATGAAGTATATCATAGAGAGTTTACCAATTTTATTCATATTTTTATTCAGGTGGTATTATTAAGATCAAATCTGATCAAGTACTAAACGAAACTTTTTTTTTATTTAATTTTCAAGAATTTAAAAAGATTTATTGTCTAAAATAATATCGTATCGATGTATAGACTCTCTCAAACGAGTGTTTTCCTAATGTTGGCGACAAATCGTTATCTTTCCGAAAGAGCAATCTCTTTCCGAAATAGAAAGAAGGAGGAGAATGTAGATATGTTTGTCTCCCCTCTCTCTCTCTCTCTCTCTCTCTCTCTCTCTCTCTCTCTCTCTCTCTCTCTCTTTCTCTCTCTCTCTCTCTTTGACGTGGCGAAGAAAAACTGTTTCGTGCTATGACTTAAAATCAGATCTGTTTCTTTCAATCTTTGAATCACAAGCCAATCAAGTCCGTCGTCAATCGCAAGGCGTATAAAAATTAGCTCTTGATATCCGTCATTAAGATGATCTTCTTTGGGAAGCATTTCAGCTTATATCTGTGACGCTTTCAGATAGCGTTTTCGTTGTTCGGAAAAATCAAATGGCAACCAAACGTGAGAATTCTGGTGATATTGAAATGTTCAAATGCCAAAATTTCCCTTAAAAAAGTAAGAAATTGAAACACACTTTAATCTTTTCATTCTGCTGAAACATATTCGATTTAGAAGATTTCGTACAATTGTAACGTGAGTCATAATGTACAAGAACCGTGAGAATATCACAGTCGACAAGATAATTTCGATAGCAATGTTTTCCATTCGATCTGTATTATTTTCTACTGAAATCGACAACACGCTTCCAGAACATGATATACCGGGATATATATTAACTTCTCGCCATACAATTGGTAATGAAATCATTTTAGTAATTCCTTTTGACGAATAATTCCAAGCTTATGATATTCGTTTTTCGTCATGGAGATACTTGTTTGTGACAACAAGCATTTATTTAATAACTTTAATAACTACAGATGCATCTTATTAAAATTAGAGAAACTAGAAAAGAATTGACTCAATAAATTCAATCTTTGTTAATTAATGATACATTGTTACTTTTTATCGAGGAAAATATTATAAATAAAGTATCTAAAATCTCTTGTTTATTACATTCTAGTGTACATAACGAGTATAGTGCAATGCATAGATTCAAACACGCCATATGAGATTTCTGTGCGGTTTACTTTGCCACCTCGAGTTAAAATCCTCGGGATAAATGTCGAGCTGCTGTATACTTTTGTGTGTGTGTGTGTGTGCGCGTGCGCGCGTGCGCGTGTACAAATATGTATATACAGGATTTTATCGAGATGTATGCCGAAAAGTAACGGCAAAAGTAGGTCGCGTACGGCCGTAAAGATTTGTTGAAAAGAATTGCAAATAATGCTGGTGGCATAAGCACTGATATGTGCGTGCGGTGTGTGTGCGTGTGCGTGTGCATATGTACATACGTGCGTACTTGTGTACATATATGTGTGTGAATATTTGAAAGGAAGCAAAGCGCAATTTGTAATGCATTTTTTTTAATCGATCAGCTTTTATTTCGATTTCGAAACGTCCAACTACTTCAATAATTGACAAAAAATACTAACGCGATGCACAAAATAATAAAAATTAACTTGTGCATTGTATGTGCGTTTTCTAAGCAAATATATCATCCGCATTTGTTTAATCTCTCTCTCTCTCTCTCTCTCTCTCTCTCTCTCTCTCTCTCTCTCTCTCTCTCTCTCTCTCCCTCTTTCCCTCCCTCCCTCCCTCTCCCTTTCCCTCTCTCTCCCTTTCTCGTTCTCTTCCTCTCCCTCTCTCCCTCTCTCTCTCTTCTTTCCTCGACTAAAGTCTTGTCATTTCTGTACCGATGCTAAGCAACATTCTGGATGGCTTCAATTGGCAATTCATTTTTGCGAGAGAGACGGAGAACGTTTGTCAAAGATCAGTCATAATCTAATCTGCGAAAAGTTTCGTGAACGCAAAGCCGAACTGGATCAAAGCAAGAAGGAAATTTGCGCCCCAACTTCACTGCGTGCTGCTGAAACTTGCAGCTCATCAAATTGGATGCGAGCTCTCTTAATGAAATGAGCATTTTGTAGATTGGTTCCGTGTACTTTGACGAAACGTTTATGTTAAATATGTATCAATATTACTAGATATATTTATCTCTTTTTCCAAGACACAATGGATGAAATTATTTTTCTAAGAAAGTACGCAGTACTTTTATACAGTTTATCATATTTATCAGTTTATCATATAATCTATTCTATATCTCTTGGAATGATACCATCCTGTACAAGTGATAGTTCTTCATTGTTTTCCATCCTGTCCTGTTCTACGTTCTTGCTTTTCGCGTTTATGAGCATCATTTGTTTGTTTTGTCTTGATGATAAATTGACCGACCAATCGATCGATTTTTCATCGTCTACATTGAGATTCCTTCCCGTTTCTTTCGGGAAAATGATATCTGTTACCGAGGTCTCTTTATCGCAAATACATATATGTGTATATCACATACGCAAGTACATAAATTCTTCTTCGTCGTCTTACTGGTTGCTCGACAATTCGAATATTGAATGAAATATCTGTTGGTCCACAAAAATTTCCCAACATGAGAGAATAAGTGACAATCTTTAATTCATTATGAATCTTTGTTTCGATAAACTATCGCGAGAAACTATGTCGGATGACAAAGAAACTCGAGACATTGATCAGCTGTTACGTTATGTAGTGTTTGGACTTTGGGCAATGATATTTAAAAAAGGAAAAAGAAAGAAAAGAGCAAAATGAATATGGTATACGAAGCTCTTGTTTCGGTTGAAAGTTGCGTTCTCGTTTTCGTTACACGTAAGCACAAACTTAGAAGATGCTTGTGACTAAGCTTTTTTATAAACATTTGGTAGTAACACGAGGAGAATGCAGGAAGCTCTAGCTGAAAGTAAATTCGATATTATGCGAGTACGAAGAGATTGGAAACTTTCGAGCGCAAAAATATGATCATGGCAGTTTTAGCGATAAGAATGTTTTGTTTTATCTTCATGATCGACGTATCAACTCAGTTTTATGTCTGTGTTTCTTTTATTTGTATCTCTTTTAATTTTTTGGCATCGGCAATTTTTAAGTATACATCACATTTTGATTGATATATATAAAGAATGTCGTTTTTAATTAAATGATTCGTGTTTTTGAACAAAAAATCAAATTTCCATACTTTATGAATTTTCTTCCAGAGAGAGAGAGAGAGATATGAAAGATGAGAGGAAAATAGTGCGTTTTCATATACATCTCTCACCCATATATTTTCCCTTGTATATTTTCTCTGTATAATTTTTTCCATATATTATTTTTCACATATACAGTTCAGTAACAATTAGTTACTCGTATGTAATAATTGATGGTTGCAACATTTATGTTACAGAAGTAAAGTTGCGGCTGCTTTGTTAAACAAACACTTGCAGATTAACGGGATCTCAGCCGGTTTGACTTCTCTGCCGACTGTGGACCAATCGTCACCGGATCCACAACCAGAAGAACCGCCCATGACCAGCAGCAGCAAAATGAAGAGAGAACGAAAAGCGGCCAGGACACTTGGCATCATAATGTCGGCATTTCTAGCCTGCTGGCTTCCGTTCTTTCTCTGGTAATGTATATTCGGTCGTTTCTTGTCGCGTTTGTCATATTACATTCACAAAGACGATTACCTCTCCGATCGATTCTGTTTCATCTATTCTGGTCAATATGCAAATCCAACGTTAAGTTTAGTTAGGACATTATCTCACGGAGATTTAGAAATTTCTTTAATACGCTACTCAGCTGTATTCTGTTTCGTTGTTAAATTGTTATTAATAGAATCTGACTTCATATATATATATATATATATATATATATATATATATGTCTGTGCGTGTGTGTGTATGTATATTATAGAATAGTATATGAGAAAAATAATGGTTCTCTTTTTATAATGCCACGCGATATCAATGACGATATTTTGCATCGCGCGCGATCTGGCATAATAATAATCAACGTCTTCTTTATTTCGCTAAATTACGTACAAACATTAGCTTTGCTTTAATCAAGACAAGACTGACAAGATAAGACGAATGATCGCTCTTTTCATTTAATTACGCGGATGAGACGCAGGATAGATTAAGTCGCATTGATATGACGTTGCGTTATCAGCAAGAGGATTCTTAAACGCACGTTTAAACATCTCGATGCGAGTGTGCCCCTTCCTTTCTTGTCCCTCGGTTCCTCGGTATCTCTTATCCTTTCCCTACGCAGTAGGAACTGCGTTTATGCTTTTACCGGCAATTATTTTCTTCTTCACAGTTTCGACAGAGAAATGTCATTTTCGACATTATCATAATAAAAGAAAAAGAAAAGAGAAACTTTCCAATACAAAAACGAGACATATCGTCAATGTTAGTCATTCAATATTCGCTTCTCAAAAGCGAAAGAGTAGTAAATAAAGCAGGATGTTTCATCCTGTTTCGAACTTGACGGAAAGTTGGTCGAATCATCAAGGGGAAAGTTTCGCTCGGAAAGAGCCGTCTCGGAGAATAGCCTTGAAACTCAATAATTAATGTCATAGCGCGTAAATAGAACTGCGCGAGATGTGGAGCATATACTATGTGGCTGCATTCTATTCCGTCCTTGTCCATATAACGCGACGAAGGTATGAAGCAAAGGAGACATCGTCATTGCGTACCAACTGCAGCTTTCGTCTGTCGCGTGGTATAGTCTCGCTAACTCTGCGATATTTTCCGAATACGAGTGATACAAGTGATAGAAGTGGCCGCATAATGCATGAATTCTATTTTAATCTTTTGCGCACCAAAATGAAGATTTCCGAAGAATTAATAAGCGCCGAGCAAGGAATCGTCTCCTTGAGAAAAAGAAGAAAAAAGAAAGAGAAAGCAAAAGGAAAGCGTTGATGATATCGGTCGAATGATATCCGAAAGCAAAGTGCTTCGCGAGATATTGCACCGTGTCACATCTCGAAATTCCTGAGGGTGAGGTAACGTGGGAAGCTGGTCCGATCGATCGATCGGATGGATGGACGGACGGACGGATGGACGGAGAGCCGCGATCGATGAGCAGGAAAGTAATACGTGCGATCGCGATCTCTCCGGAGATTTGCAGCTACAGAATTCTAGAATTGTGTGCAGCCACCGCTCCAAGGGGCGGCGTAGCGTGGTGTCGAATGCCCCTCAGCGATAAATGTAACGTGGTGGCAAATGGACCGACGATGGCGCGAGAGACCAAAAGTCAGCCTCCTCTTTTTTTTCTTTTTAATTTAACTCCTTAACACAAGTTTTAAGCAACAAAAAAATTACGACGTCGGATGACACGTTGATGCGTATAGTAATTATGCGCAAGAGTAATTTCATACTCTGAGATATGGAAGAAAAGGAAGCGACGTTCGTTTGAACGTCAAAAAATCGATCGATGACATATTTTTATCGTATTATATGGCGATATTTTATGGCGCACGTGCATACACATTCATGATTTTCTGGAAATTACATACTCCGCGCTTCTAGAGAACAGAGAAACTGATGAAATGAAAACTGATTCCTCGTCACACGATTCCGCGACAAGCACATTGCACGCTATAGTCGACTATCAATTTTCTTACACTCAAATCGGATCTGTATTCGGCCATCGCTCGGCCGAATAATACAAAACCGATACTCCAACGCTTCCCCTCTCGGTCTGACCTGATTACGCGGCAGATCCTTGACCCACTTTTCGCTTTTCCTCAAGCTTTCCCGACTTTATTCGCCAGCATCTCTCCGTGGCACGCCTCGGGGACGTGCCGCTACTCCGCTCGCTCGCATTTGCGCGAATATTTTCCAAAGAGAAATTTTCCGCGTTGAATCTGTAACGAGAACGTGAATTCGTTTCGTTAATGTCACACCGTCATCCGTATCGTTCAAATCGATTCTATTCGTTGATCGTAAAATATCCAAATGGACGTTTTTATCATAAACATTGAAACGTTGGAAATGTTATGTATCTGTAACGTTAACTCGCGCTACATCGCCGTTAATCGTTTATCGATCTGACGTAGGAGCCAGCGTATGAGATATATTCCCTTGAATAAATAAAGGCACCTGCTATTGCATAAGAAGTAGGTAAGAGAAATCAAATATCGATTTGTGAGTTACGTTGCGTCGGCCGTCAAGGGGAAGAAACGTGGATAAAAGTTTTAGAAGCATCGAACGATGCGTCGGTCAATGAGAAATTGCCTCGACTCGACTATAAAGATCTCTAGTCATTCGCATGAAGGAGGAAGGAGGAAGAGGTTGACCTTAACCAGTCGTCGTTCTATTCTTAGTTGCTTTTAGTCGCACCTAACTGTACGAGACCGTTACGAGAATCGCATGTTCTGACGACTCGTCGCGATCGATCGACGCGTTGTAAGAAATGCGACGATCCTACAGCATCCAACGAAGGAACGGAATTTAGGGACTGGATATCAATTTCTATGAGATATCGCGATGCACGCGCGCGCGTACCTCAGACAAATCTTATTTTTAGGTTTTTTAGCATTTTTAGCTTTTCACGGAGCGACGATTCGATCTGATCATTTCTGCACTTCTGCGTTCGACAAACCTTCCGAATCTGAAGCGTCGATGATAATATCGCGTCAGGAAGACAATTTATTCCGTGCGACAAAACTCGCACGGGACTTGCGCACAGGAATAGTCGGAGAGCGAAGGGAAGAATCCTTTCCCGAAAGCCAATGTAGATCCATTCTCCCCTTGTCGATGGAAACAATTTCCATCGACGTCGGGTGCATGTGGGTCACAGGAGGCTGAAGAACAAGATACTCCTTTCTTTTATCCGGTTTTCTCCAGATAGAGGAAAGCACGCAGGATTGCTGCTTCCTTTCATCGCGACCCGTAGCCCAGAGATCCCTTTATGACTTTACCGCGGTTGCATTCGTTTGCAGAAATTCGATCGATAGAAAAAGTCACTTTCTTACTCGTCTCACTCGCTTCCGGTTCGATTTCCTTGATTAAACTCGAAGATTCCGGGACCTACCTGATCGGGACAGTCCGATCGGGCTGCGTGAAGAAATCAAATATCGATTCGTGCGATCGATTCGACGGCAACAACGTAATTTCACGGATGCCCGTTCTGTTTTCCATTTGATACAGGTACATCATCACGGCGCTGTGCGACTCGTGCGAGAGCAGCGACGTGATCGTAGCGGTGATGTTCTGGGTCGGTTACTTCAACAGCGCCCTGAACCCGGTAATCTACGCGTATTTCAATCGTGAGTTTCGCGCAGCCTTTAGCAAGACTCTGGAGAGCTGCTGTCGCGCGATCGGGCCGGTGCGCGACCTGCGCCAGGTGCATCGCAAGCAAGATCTCGTGCACAGCAACGCCTCGTCCGAGCTGCACGTCAACAATCAGCTGCGCAACAGCGAGATGACCAACGTCCACATCGAGGCGTGTATTTAAACGGCAAACCCTCAGGTGTCAGGTCGTATCATATTTTATTTCGAACATCGAACGTATAATTTATAAAAGTACGAATCGTTAATCGCAAATTTTCACCCGGACCTCTTTACCTCGCGAGACGAGCTAATCTCGGCTAATCTCAAGAAAGCTTCGTTCCTTTGTCTCTTTTCTAAGGAAGAGCTCTCCAAGATATCAGAAGCGAATCAATTTTGCGAGACCAATCTATTATTACGCGGATTGTATTCGATATTACGGTCGTATCTTCGTTTTTCTTGTACACTCTCCTCCTGTTCTCGAAATGGGATTTGAAAAATGTAGGACTCAGTAGAGATGAAACGAGATTACGAGAGAATGCGAGAGAAGCGGAAAGAATGCGCAAGAAGATACTCGAGGAAATGTTTTTCGTACCGATTCCTTGGCCCGTATACTTGGCCCCATGGCTGATTTGTAACAGAGAGGTTCATCGTACTAGAGAGAGAGAAAGAGAGAGAGAGAGAGAGAGAGAGAGAGAGAGAGAGAGAGAGAGAGAGAGAGAGCGTGCATACAGGGTATCTCGTCCTGCGATCGACCTATTTTAAGGGATACACTTGCTGGCCATCCCCGAGGATCTATTTCCGCGCAGCGTTCTATCGGGTTTGTAAATAAGGCTCCTGTCTGTCGGCAGATTGATGTTCCGATTTAGCAGTAATATTTTAACAGCGGCCCGATAACGTTGAAATGAACTTTCGTAGCAACCAACGTTCGATACGAGTGCAAACTCTTTCTCATTTTGCCGTCGTTCTTATGTACGTACGTACTGTCGTTTCTGATATTACTCTTATGCGCGACCGAGACCAAAGATTAATTAATTTGCGGGAAATCAATTCGCGTTCAATCAAGTAGAGATTACATGCGACTCAGGGATTCGTATCGAAAAAATAGCATGTATCGATATCGACCAAGGATTCTCTGTGGGATGCGATATGATGAGCGTTCAAAAAGCGTTCATACATACACGTGCAATCGCTGACATTCCCACATAGATCGTAGACAAGTCGGAGGAGAAAAGTAAAGAGAGAAGCGAAGAAACGGAAGTGAGCAAACAAAAAAAGGGAAAGAGAGGAACACTGAGGAAGCTGAAAGCCGATGAACGAAACTGTCGTCTTGCTTTCGTTTGAGAGATCATTTTGTACTCGCGGCGTAAATCGCGGCGTTTTATTTGGTAATCAAAGGGATTCGTAAGCGTAATAATCTTAGCGTAAATGAGAAACGACGTATCATTACGAATATAGACGAATCCGCAAATCCGCATATATCTAGGCTTGAGTAATGTCGTATATAAGTGTTGAAACGTATCTCATGTACGTACTTCCCGCAAGACAAATCACTTTAGTAAAATAGAGATGGGTTCGCGAGACAGATGAACCCCGTTCATGAAAATCGCTAAATTTTGCCAAACGCATGAGAAGCAAAACGTACGTTGGAACGTACACACATGCGTGCGTTGAGTATCCATGTGTGCAGCAATAAAAACATAAAATATTTCATCCGTATTTGATACATGTATGTTGTATATGTATATTGAGTGAAACGTATTTGTATCCGTATTTGTTTACTTGTTGTAATCCGAATCCAAGCAACTCAGTTTTTTACTTTTATACATGCACGTAAACATTTTTTTTAAAAGAAGATATCAAAAGGAGATGCAAATTATTTACTAGCCATCTTCTTTAGCACTTTTTGCTTTTCGGCACCGGTTGCTTTCTTATCCATCATCTTACTTTTCTTCGAGTATCGTCTGATGGATAAAAAGAAGAAACGACGGTACACGTACATATATATATATATATATATATATATATGTATATGTATATATATATATATATGTATATATATATATACACACACATGTATATATTCGTATGTTACTTGAGAGTGCAGAACAATCACTAACGTAAGTACAATCGAGTGCGCGGACAATATCGTAGACGACATATCCTCTCTTCGATTGCGATCTGTAGATGTCAAATTATACATTCTCTTGTATAATTAAATTACAAATAAATAAATTTCTGAGATTATTCGCATTGGTTTTATTTCTTTCCCGTTAACGACGAATCAGCGAGATCCGAGATCGTTACGAGATTGTCGGTCGTGCTCGATCCATACGTATATCACGTATCTATTAGGTTAAAGTCGGTTAGTGCCTAACGTAACGTAATGTAATGCTAATATAATGTAACGTGCAACGTTGTAAATCGATGTTTACGGGCCGTTCCCGACGTTAAAATGGCTGATGAAGCAGCGATAACAACCATGCTGCTGACAAAGCACGATTCTATCGCGAAAAGAGAAATCCATTCGAGCGATCCACAATCGCGACAGAATTGGAAAATTATATATGTATACACACATACACACAATTTTTTGATATAGAAATGTATCAAAAAGATTACATGTCTTGTACAAAGGATGACATTTTGATACATCGCGAATTGGCAGTTATTCAAAATGAATTCTAGGCATGGAAACATTCATGGCCCGCAAAACGAAACATGTAGTATTTTAATGACAATAGCGCGAGTGAAGAGACAAATGTTACAAATTTTATGGATGCGCAATTTTCCTAGGTCTTAGATCGATGCCGAGAGATCGAATTCTCCGTTAGGTTTCACGATTGCGGTTACTTTGGACGCGCGTGCACTAAAATTTCCGAGTAAAAATAAATACGATCATATTTATCTTAACAGTTTCCGCAAATCGTGATCATTAATGGGGATTGCGACTAATTTGCGAATTAGAACGTATTATTACGTATTAGACAAAGAAATCAAGAAAAAATGAATACATATCCTTATTCTTCCTTTTCTTGTACGCATACAGCAATATGCTGTTTCTTTTCACGTATCGTATCTCAGGTGATCGAGAGATAATTCTATTGGTGTATCCGCAAATAAAAGAAATATTTCATATTTTGTTAACCAGATTAATTGAACGCGGAAATAGTTATTACGATCCATAGCATGCGAGAGATACGTTTTAATCGTATGTCTCCTTTTCTCTTTCTTAACTTGAATTGAATTTAACTTTTGTAAGAACGTCTCACAAATTGTTTGTACTTTGAAGGAGATTAAAAGGTTATTGCGACTATGAGAGAGAGAGAAAGAGAGAGAGAGAGAGAGAAAGAGAGAGAGAGAGAGAGAGAGAGAGAGAGACTGCGTGTGGATTATGTTGTGAAATGCGACATATAAATGCGATACAGTCGTATCTGTCTTGAAAGACAGATGCTCGCGACCACGCATTCGGCGCGATGAAAGCCTGATGATGCATAATGTATTTGCATAATGTATTTGAGATGTATTTTCAATGCAACAGAAAGATGCGTATGCGTGTATGAATGCTGCGTCGATCGCGCATTGTAGGAACAAAGCGCGAATACGATTCAACTGATTTGTGATTAAAGACATGTAAAGATCTATACGTGTAGACAATTAATAACAATGTTTTAAAAAAATATTTGCTCTTTTTCTCTCGTAATTTGCCACTTGTCTCGTTAAACTTACCGTATTACTACTTACTCCACTTCTCGATTCGCCTTCCTTAGGAAATTAAAAAAGGTACGTAATATAAGGACCTTTATAAAATTCCTTCATAAAATTTGCTTGTAATTCTATTTAGAATTAATTTTCAAGCTGTCGAATTTCTCGCTGTTCGTTTCTCGCAAGATCTCTAAATGTTTCCGAGTATGCGCGCAGAGACGTGACGCCTCTCGTTCGAGAAAGCTTGTCAAGATTTCATGGATAGTCAGACACTGTAACGCCTCTTTAACACGAAGAACAATCGGGCTCCTCGCTATTGTTACCGAATCCACGCGATTGCCGCGCGCGCATCGAGACGCGCATTTGTATCTTTGTGTGCGTTATCGTTCGAGAATCTTCGCAAACGTATGAATAAACCGATGTATCGCCGCTTGCAAAATGGATGAAAATTTTTGCAAGGCGATATGATAACGCAAATGTGTTTATGAAACGCGAAACTAGTCATTAATCTGAAAAATCGAAATGTATGTAGCGAAAATTGAACGAAAGATGTGAAATTGTATTATCTTCATACAGGATACAGCACGCGCAGCGGTTTCTCATTCTCGCGATGATTTTCTTTCCAAGTCGCGAAGCGAATCGCGGCAATGAATTATTGATTACGCGAATTGCGACGAGATAAGACGAGATCGCGAGATCCACGACGTTCTCATAGCGGTAAGAGGACTGGAACGATTAATTTGCGGAAATGAAACTGGGTTAATACGACGTTGGCCCCGAAGCGAGCCAAATGTTTGCCTACCGATTCGTGTACCCAGTCAAACGTCGGGATGTTCTGGAAGATGCTGTCTAGCGGATTGACGTGAATAGACACGGATGATAACACGAATATTGGAATATTCGTCTCATCGCGAAAGAGATCCGATTAAGATGTTCTCTCGCGAAAATCCAGTCCGTCGAGAGTTTCGAGCGACGGTTTCGAGCGAATATCTTTCATTGTAAATTTTCGTTCGTTCGCGTCGTTTATATCTGCAAAATGCCGCGTGCTTATTGTCATTGATGATATAATATCGCGGAATTCGATCCTATCTTTTCTCACTTGTTGCAACTAAATATCATTTATCATCGTATTCTCTCGGCATTCTCTGCTGCTCTGGCTTGCAACTCACGCGAAGGAATCTCTCCGCCTCGAAATAATTTCTTTTTCTCTTTACATTTAGCATCTCCTTGAAAAACGAGACCGAGGAGAATGTGGGACACGCAGCCGGTGCCGCCGTTGTCCCGATTTCGACGCTGGTCCTGGCGGCTTTTTCCAGCTTGGGCCTGGAGGCGATTCCTCGACTCCTATCGTAGCGTATCGCAGCTGGCTGCGTTTATGCGATATGTACTTTGGATACTTTTCAAGGACCGAGCATGAATGGAAAAGGTCGAGGAAAAGAATGTCCAGGTCACTTTTACCTGTCGGTATTACAATTTCGCAGGAATTAGTCGAATGCTATAGGATGCCATAGACATTGCGATCATCGAAGCTGCATAGATCATGCGTCGTCGTCGTGTTTATATTGTATCATCCGATAGGCTCGTATTAATAACTTGCTGATACTTGTATTTCCATTCCGAGCGATTATGTCAGTACAGATATTTTCACTCGCAGTTGAAATCTCGCATCTCTTTCTAATACTCTTTCTCTAATACTCTTTCTAGTAAAACTTGTCATTTCTGGCTTTCTGACTTGTCATTTCATCTGGATTTATCGGTGAACGCGTCAATATTCAAAAGTCTGTCGCGGATGAGCGCGATAAAATATTATTGCCGACCTTCGAAAGCAAGGATTATTGACCAATCTTCACAGTAAAAATAACGCAACGAGAACAAGCTATCGCACGTGTGCTTGCGACTCGTGGAGACCTTGTTCAATTTGTTTTGTTATTTTGCAAAATTAATCTGTACGAAGAATCTGATATAAAGATATTCAATATTTGAAAGAAATGTTGCCTCTCCCTCACACATGCGCGCAAACGCATGCATGTAATGTCTTTCATCTGTCTATAATTGCAAAATTTACATTAAAATATCTATTGCAGGATTGCAACGCTCCTTCGCGCTGGTCTCGCTGTGTATTAGGCGACCAAACTTGTTCTCCGGAAATTTGACCGAACTTGATCGATCGAAAACTTTGCCGATTTGCGTCGGTTATGTAGTATTCACAAAATGAGGATATAGGATTAGTGGAAAAAGTTGATGGAAGGAAAGGAAGATTCGATAGCGCGGCAGTCTCGAAAGTTTTATGCATCTCGAATAATCTCGATTCGCTCGACGAATATGCGCGGTTCGTCGTTACGCGCAATGCATGTGACGTATGAGAAAAATTAGAGATTTTAAAGTTTCATCCCGAGCCTCATCGCCGCTTTAGCAAGCGCGCGCATTTATCTAACAACATACATTTACTGGTGGAAAAGTTTCGTTGCGTTTTGTGCAAAACTACCAAAATTAATTACAAACAAAAGAATATCAATGTTTTCTAATCACCGTGTCGCGATGTAAGGTACCGTCGTTTGAAATCACCGACAAATTTCGTCTCCTCGAGTTTATAATATTCTAAATATTCTAATCGATTTCTCGACTGATATCGATTGTATGTAAAACTCGGCACGTTATCCAACGTCGAGCAGATATGGTAGATTATAATAAGTGGGCCGAAACATGAAAATATATTGAAACCTTTTGGAATTTTCCAGTAATTATTCGAAATTGCATCCATCATGTTGAATAATTAAAACATTGATAACATTGATCGATCATGACTCGACTCGGCCCAAGATCAGAATTATATTGCACGATGATATAATAATCAGACTATATCTCATTATGTAATTTTTTATATGATTTTACCTGCGAATAAATTTTTTAATGTGTTAATTAATTTTGTGACACGAAGCAAGTATCCGATTAGAAAAAGAAGCTCATTTTACCGACAGACAATTCCGATAAAACGTTTACGAGAAGCCTGACATAATGATAATTTTTACGTTGCCATGTTTGAAATCGCGGCTAATTTTTCGTTTCTGAGAAGGATACTTGAAATTTTTGCGACTGTCTGCACTCGCAATTTCCTGCGTTCTCTCATTCCGTGGGCAATCTCTCGGTACAAATACGAATGAATACGATATACGAATAAGTCTAAGGATAAGTCTAAGCGTGGCTAAGCAAGTCGAACCGAGATGCAATTGTTACTGTTACTTTGTCGGCCATTGTATCGACGATCGTAAAAGTAAAAGCCATATCAATGCAGTAAAAGTTTCTCGCGATTACTGCCATATGGTATGGGACATACCTCAACAACAAAATCTACTTGATTGTAATTCTACTTGCAGCAACGATCCTTATGCAATACCGGCATCCGAAAGTACCCGACGAGACAGATTCGTCACCAAGACGAAGCAAGAGATTGTCAGAGATCTCCGTAAAATCGATGGAAACGAAGTTTCCTTTCTTCCTACGTATGATAACGGAACGGCTTTCCACCTTGATAAACTTTCTTGATGATGATAAAGCAAAGAGATTCGAACCGAATCGGTAATCCGAACGCTAAAGCGTTCTTTCTTTTATTCCGAGAAAAAGAAGCGTGTTCTTTACAAAGTGTTCTTTGCGCGGCATCAATCGGTCGCGAAATAATTTTCTTTTCCGCACTTTCTACGAACGTGATCCCACTTTTGTCCCACTTTTGCAAAACGCGATGCAAAACTGGATGGTCAGTGGCTATCGCTCGATTATCATCATTTATATCCTCGTCTACGCGATTAGATATTCGTAAATCTTTTATGAAGGTATCCCTTTGGCGTTACAGTCCCTGTTTAGCTAGAGTCGAAAGCTAAATTTAAAAAACGAGACGAGGCGATCATCGGTAATTTATGCGTTTCCGGTGACGATTCCGTAATGTCACGGAACGTTCGTCGAGTCAAGTCGAGTCGACAAGGTCGACTATCGACCAAGTCGATGAATCGCGGACGAGGACGAGGGTGAGAGTGGAACACGCGCCATAGTGGGCCATGTCGCATCGATTATGTACATGCGACTACATAATCTCGTTTCGGTAGATACATCGCTGATCTTCGTTGATTCCGCCGACTTCGTTGATTTCGGCGATTCTTATTTCTAAGAAGTAACACTTAATTTCTAACGCTTAATTTCTATTATTCTCACATGCTCGCATCGCGTATTATTAGTATTCCCTTTGATATTCTCTTGTCCCCCTCCAATAAAAAATGAGAAACAAAAAATGAATCTGAAGGAGAAATTAGAGACACGTGCAATTATACAAATGCTCGATAATGAAATAATCTCTCGAAAGAGTCAATCAATTACTTGAAAAATTTTGACGTCCGACGCCAAGTATGTCGGACGCGTATTATCTTCGAAATTTAGACTCCGACAGATTACCGACAACTTTTTTAATAGTTCCGGAAAAATCGAGACTCTCAGCGAGTTTCTTCGTTTCTTTCTTTAATCTTTCTTCTAATAGCTATTTTAACTAGTTACTTTAACGATTGATAAAATTTCAAGATGCGCGTGGTCTTTCTTCCAAATCATCCAAATGTAAAAATCTAATCTAAAAACGATCGCGATAATGCTTACCGATCGGCTTACCTTATTTTCGTTCAACTTTGTCGGCTGTTATCGGCGAAACAATCGGAATAATATCACGCCGTGTACCGTCAAATGTTGGCAGTTATTCGCGCGCGAGTGCAGTGGAGTTGTGCTCGCAAAGTTGTGTTCGCGCGCGACGCGATACCTTAGGGGAAGTTTGCTCGCATGCCTTGACGCATATTCCCACCTAGAAGCATGCTCCTTCCAATGCTATACATGAACGTAAACATAAACGTTACGCGATGCGATTCTATGTAAACGTGGAACGTAATGTAAAGGAACATGCGCGGGCGCGCGCGCGCACATGTACAGGATCTCCGTCTCTTTTACGAGAAAGATCGATCCTCAAGAAGATCCTCAAAGAATCTCCGATAAAAGATTTAAGAAAGTGACAAAGTAATCAATTTATGCTTATAAGAAACAGTTTGTCGTTTCGTCTATTGATAAATGACAATAAGTTTTCGAGAGATCACTCGCGTTCGCTCGCGTCGATTCGCACTTCACATCGAGTTCGCATCGTTACTTTTAATACGCGAATTTGCAACTTTTACTTGGCGCAAATGACAGTTACTTCGAAAGTTGACGCTTTCTGAAACTCAGCGTTTTATGAACGCTATGGGAACGGGAATCTCGAACGCGTCAAGGACATGCAAATACTTGAGAAATTTTCAAAGAGTTCATTCGTCAATTCCCCTCTAGTTTGCATGGCGGAGTGAAAGCTATTTACACGCTGATATCGTAGTTTATCGCTACTCGCTTCACTCTCGAGAGATTTGCCTCTTCGAACGATACAACAAACATCGTAAAGTCCCGAGATCGCTTCCTTCCTTCCGCCGCCGTCGTCGTCGTTTTTTCTCACGCGGCTTCATTCCATTTAAGATTTTGGATGCTCTTCTACGTAACATAGCAAACGGTTAGGTTCGTGCATCTTCATAAAAAAACGTAAACGTAAAACTCGCATCTTTTATATGCAGCGTGAAAGGAACGCACTGATACCCGCGCGTATTACAAATCGAAGGAAATTGAAGCCGCAAGAATGGAAATACGCATCCATGTCAGTATTAATGTTCGCCGCGAAACGACATTTCGATATTTTCGTCGAAAGGATGAAAATTTTAAACAGAGATCTCACGTTTTACGAAACCAATCGGATCGTTGCGCGCTCGTCAGCCTCGATTCGTCGAGGATCGTCCGTCCACGGGGTTGTTTTCGCCGAACGCGACGCCGCGAGCGGAGACTGCCGGAAACAGACGACCCTCTCTCTTTCACCGGAAGACAGTGCGGTCTGATCCGCGGCACTGGCCGAATCGTCGGCACCCTGTCCGCGTCCGTCGAACATCCGTCTGTGCCGACGCGGTGTGCCGGAAACGATGAATGAAAATGTGCGCGATCCCGCCAGCGTGAACGCGTGTCGCGCGGAAACACCCCGCGCGAGCTTCCCATCGAGCGATTCGGGCGAGATACTCGCGAATAGGACGATCAATGAGTATCGTATCTCGCGAAGGGTGCGCGGCGAATCCGTTTGCCGATACCGGTCGTGGGAATAGCTGTAACTTGATCGGGATGGATGAAAAGTGCCGGTCGGACGCGACAGTGACGGATGCGCGTTCCGATCGCGATCGCTTCTCGAGATCGTTTCCCAGAGATCACCTCCGTGATCCAGTTGTCGCTTCTCGATGTTTGCGATCTCTACGGAACGTCATTACGCAAGTACGCTTCCGGTTGGCATCACGCTATGGATCGAAGGCTCCTCCAGTTTTTTTTATTTCTGGTGCTTGATATACGTGCGCTACTATACGCGTTGCACCAAGCTTGCATTAAGGGGGATGTGTCCAGCGTGGAACCTCCGCGTGTGCGATTTTACCTAGGTTTTCGAAAAACGGCTTCAACGAGCCATACGAGGAATAGCCCTTGTGGAATAGCCTTTCGCGGATACTTTCTACAGAGGAGAGACTCTTCTGAATTCGGAAGAGATAGATCCTGACTCGGACCCGGACTCGGATATCTCGATGATCTTCGTGTCCGTCTCCGGTCATTTGTTGAAATTTTCTCGTCGTATCCGACGTTGCATCGTCTTGTCGGATGGTTAAATCGGAATGATGTTTCGTTCGACGAAACGATGAACTTTAAATCGAAGAATGTGATTACGCGCTGTTTAATCAACTTCATCCATCGTAGAGTGCGGTCTGTACAAGCTACCCGAACGAAATTATTGCTTCCTTCTTCCGCTCGTTTTGTTGGAAATTAATCAAACGTGTACACGCACAGAAAATTAGATTAATCGGGAAAGGCGCCGTTGCCATTTTGTAAAATAGATTACAGTTTTGCGATCGCATGGTGAGCCTGATTACAGAAACATATGGAGAGCATATATGTTCTAAAGTTATCAATAAATTGTCACTTGTCACACGTACGATAGAGCTTTAATCATCATTTGGCATAATCGAACATGTAAACATGATTTCTATGTCGATTGTCAGATGTCAGATGTATACGAGCCATTTGATTGTTCGCTCTTTCACGTGTTTACCATTTAAATGTTTCATCGTAATGTCATTGAAATGACTCTTATAAATTTGACTTGCCACTTGCGACTTTAAATAACAAAAGCTGATGATAGATGACGCGATAATTCAATTTTCTTCGAGTCTCGAGAGCATAATGAGATTTTTTGTTCGCGTAATTTCATTTGCGAAGGCTCGCGGTGTATCCTCGTAATAAGAATTACAGAAGTTGCAAACGCAAGATTATACTCGATGTGGCACGTAAGAAAACATTTTGGCTTTCCTACTGATCACATCTCGTATCATTTATTCTTCCCATATATTTGGAGGGGGAACTCATTTTTTCTCTCTCAGAAAGAAAAGATTTTCTCGTGTCGAATGAAGTTTAAAAAAAAATTGTATTGAATATATATATATATATATATATATATATATATATAGAGAGAGAGAGAGAGAGAGAGAGAGAGAGAGAGAGAGAGAGAGAGAGAGAGAGAGAGAGAGAGAGAGAGAGAGAGAGGGCAAGATGTATATCTTGGTCATTACATCGTTTGTTAAACACGACAAACGCATCGGATGATTTCGCAATTACATCCATTTCCTGTACATCTTTTATCGTTTATTTACTTTACATTATTCATTATCCATTTGTCTAAACATCTTTCGAATATGTGATTATCTTTTTATTCGTTCAAATGTACGTGTGTGTAATGAAATACGGATGTTGCGCGATACGAAAAAATTGTCGGTCGATCGATAGCATTTTCCCATTGATAATGTTAAAATCTAGAGTTAAACTTACTGTTTACTACTAAAAATTCAGTTTGTCTTCAATCTGAAAAAAAAGAATTGTGTTTTCTCACGATAGAAGATACATGCGCGCGTTATGAAAAGAAAATGTCGCGGCGTTTCCATTAAACGTGAGGAAAATATATTCGTATGCGAATTCGACATAGAATTCGACTTTAGACGGATTAATGAAATTAATAAAATAGGATTGATACCAAATAGAAGTTCTCTTAACTAACCGAATTCGAATTAATCGGTCGGCAAATAAGTCGCGCGATGACACGCGATTCATTTTTCTGCTACAAAGGACCTCGGAATTTAAATAATTCCATTTGGATAATTATTATACGCAAGCAAAAAATTCATTTAATTGTCGCTTCGCGACAAATTGCTCCCTTTTCTTTTAACGTGATTGTCGCAGCGCAATTAAACGCGAGAAAATCCGCAGAATCTGGCGTGCGAAAACGTGAGAAAGCGCGGTGTGGTGTTTACGGTATTATGGCATTACGATACTTGATAAACACTTTTAAAGAAGGAGCCTCGATATCTTTTGTTTCCGATAATAAGAATTTCGAGATAATCGCGTAGAGCGGCGATTAATCTTCACACGAATAGTTTTCACCTCGAGAATTTTTTGAGTAATCACGAGATGGCATTTCAAGCTAATTATAAAAATTTGATTCTTAACGACGGAATCTTCAAGTATATCGGACAAGCGCGAGGAAAGAATCTCATTGAGAAGAAACGAGTATCGAGTTTCATTTCATTTACTTTACGCAATGTATCGATGTATTGCAGCAGCTAATTGCAGTTAAAATAATTAAAGTCGTGTGATAAAAAATTTGATGCGTCAAACTCTGATTCTTTATTTCTTTATCGTGTAATTAACAGCGACTTGCTAAAACCGGACGGACAGATTGCAAATCATAGTCAAAGGATCCTTGTCTATCGAGCCAAATATTTACGATCCTCTTGTCTTGTAGATAGAGACATTTTACAGAATGATGGATTTGAATAATTGTCTTTTTCAAAGACAAATTCTGTATTACTCTTGAATTACATGCAGACTGTATCCGTAAGAAGCGATTCACGATTTTACTTTATTATACATAATTTGGTTACAGAGTTCTATCGATAATTCGCATTTTCACTTCAATGCGAAACGATGGAGAAGCAGAGCAGCATTGCTCACATTTGATCCAATTAAATATTTATGCTTTTATTTAGCAAATATTCTGATCGATGCATATTGCTAGGCAAGAGATGCGTTACCGTGCTCGGAAGGTGCAATTAATTGCATCGGTAATTACCTAATGTGGATCGTGAAAAGCGACATTTCCACTTATCATGACCCACTTTTGTCCATTTTTCGATGTGCACGATCTGTGCATACCGAAAGCCATCATTTACGCAATAATTCCGAATCGTTCTTTGTAAAAAGGGAAAGGAAAAGAAAGAGAAAGAGCAGCGTGAAACTTTATTCAAATATCATTTGCGGTATCGTTTAAATGCGTAATATTTAAAAAATTGACAAGGTCGTTTCATGCGACTATATTGCGTTGTAGTGATGACTCAAAAAGGACGAGCGTACGTACGAAAGGGCGAAAGATATTACGCAAAATTAATATCATTCATAATCGCAATATTTGTCCCGATACGAAGCATCGTTCAACTGCGCTAAATGGTTTTTCCAAGTTACGCAATACGAATAACGCAACGGCATTTACCAACAAATTATTATGCTGTACTGTTATATCCGATTAAAGTACCATATGCGATATCATTTCTGCAAAGTGCTGTAATTTTCCTTTTTCTCCTTTACATTTTAGTTGTATAATTTGATTTTCCGGGCTTTTCGTCCATGCTCTTTTGCCAAGGAAAAGTGCTTGGCCGAGTGCCAGTCAGTCAGCGACGCGACGCAATTACACTGCGCTACGTTTTAATACGAGATTTTATTTTCACAAGAAAAAAAAAACAAAAAAAACAAAAAATCGAGGAAGAAAGGGGAAAGAGAAATATATGTGCGTAGGCAGCTCTTGGCGAAATTTACGAGCTGCGCTTTTCCGACGCACCAGGAAATGGACAATGGGCAGGTCGTCGTCTATTCGCGTATAATTCGTGGGAAAATCCATGGACTTCGCTCGATCGAGAAATAAATACACGTATTTCATTTCGTAGTATAATTAGACGCGAGATAATCCAATTAATCGAAATTTCAATCAATCGAGTTGTCGTAGCATCAAGGTTCCGGTAATCATGACTTCGTGACTTGTTACCGATCCCGTGATCTCTTGTCGGCGGTGCGAATTTTCACGCGTGTTGCTGTCAAATTAACTCCACTCTAATCTCCACGCGATATTAATAGCCATTTTTCGAATCGGTTGAACGAAGTGAAACTAATTGTTATCTGTGAAAACGCAATTGTTGACGAACGAAGGAGGATAAAGCTTGTCCAATATTCGCTGTATCGCCCGGAAAGGATTAACCCGCCCCGTGTATGCGAGAAATTTCTTCGTCGTATCGTCACGATGACTGCATCTTTCTTCCGAGAGAAAACACATTTGTAGTATGCTGAGTATCAATCCCCGATTGATCTACTTGATTTCCTATATTTCTTTTCGTTTTCTCTTTTTAACGCGTAGGCCGGGATTCTTTGTCGCTGACGAAAGAGAGCTGAACTGTCACAGTGATGATATTCTCGATTGGAATTGGATTCCGTGTAAACGCACGAATATTTGTAAGTTACAATATCAATATATAAAATCGCACGATATCAGAGAGAGAGAGAGAGAGAGAGAGAGAGAGAGAGAGAAAATCCATTTATTTTGTTGTTTCGTTGTCGGGATAACGACACGATTAATTGCCTCGTTTAATTCGTTAAAGGCCACAAGCACGCCGCGAAAATATAACGTGCATTCATTAATATATGTAATATCGCAACGGATTGCAATGTATAAGCTCTCCTATTACACAGAGAGAATAAATAGTATGTCGTAAAGTGTGTAACGTGCGATAACTGACATGAACGCTGAGTGAATTATAAAAATGATATTTTTTAATTTACTATCCGTTCGATCTTCGGTCATCTCGTTTGATAGATTTATATTCTGGAAATTTCTGGAATTTTCGTGTTCTCGTCTTTTCTCTTTTATAGTGAATTTTGTGCGGAATCTCGCGATCGCTTTAAATGGAGATTGGTAGCGGATTAAAAGTTTTTTTCTTTACTTTTGTCTCATCTTGTAATTATTCCGAGATAGGCGAGGCTTCAAATCGAGACCGGCTTGAAATATCTTGAATTTTCTGATCTCGTGGATATTTCCTCGTTAAAAGAATTCATAACGGTAATATCTATTTAAATTACAAAAGGTAACGACGCGGATATCCTTGCGATCTGGAGGAACTACTTGGCAAATAATAAAAAAATGTAAATTCTTGGAAAGTAGAAATTATATTAATATTTCATATTCATATGTATGTGATATGTATATGTATTTCATATGTATGTGAAACAATCAATGTATGAGTCTCTCTCTCTCTCTCTCTCTCTCTCTCTCTCTCTCTCTTTCTCTAGCAACACAACAGCGATATCGCTGCAAAAGAAAAACAGATGACAGTTTCTGAAACACGCGTTGCCCATTCAACTCATCTTACTTATTCTCTTGGAAATGTTTCTTTATAAGAAATGAAAAATTATCAACTTGCTTTCGCTTCTAATTCCAACTGCGGTGACAATGCAATAATTAAAGATCGCCCGCTGCATGCGAGTCGCATCTCGAGAATCCGTTCGTTCGCTCGTTGTATCTCTAGTTTCGCGATATAAGAGCAAACAAAATTTTTGAGATAATCTTGATGATAGCAATCGCTCTAGATTCGATAACAAACTCCAGAGAAGTCTCCTTCTTCTTGTTTAATTACGACAGGCTGTTATCGGAAGCAAAAGGCGATTTTACATTATGTGTAATGGTTCGCCCGCAAGTAGAGCGTCACTTAAGAGCATCACTTGCAACACGTATATTTTCTGAAATATTTAGATGGCTGAAAATTTCAGAAGCTTCCCCTTTCTCGCGTGTTAATACCATCCATCTTTTCCGAATACGTTAGCGAATACGAATATTAACGTTAGGGATGATATCGATGATTCAGGTTTAATGTAAGAGATTAGATCATCCTGATCTTTGAAGGGAGATGCTTGCGTGATCAAGTATTCGCTCGAGCGTTACATTACGAAATGCGAGACACAAGAGTGTAGCAGTTTTTAGGAACTCTTGGAAATTATTCCCTTATTCCCTGAGAACACGATTCAGGCAATCAAATTATGCGCAATTCACGAGAATCCTTCGATGTTTTTTACCAACCGGAGCAGATTCTGAGAGATTCAAATTCGCTCATTTCGATCGATTATAATTAATTTCAATTAATCGGGAAAGGGAGATTAAAGATATTGCATTCGAGTCGAATCTTTCGCGTGCACTACTATTCGTTGTTTTGCAGTGACATATTCGATATGCGACGAAGGAAATTCGATGCGTTAACAAATATGGTGTGCCATATAGCACATATACTCGATATATACGTACGTGCGTGCGCGCGTGTGTGTACCTGTGTTTATATATAAATCTGTTAAATTATTACATGTGCAGCGATCGGAATGGCGGTTTTAATTCTCAGTGATTGTGACCGCGATCAATGTACACTCGGATCGATAAAAACGATCGTGGATGTATGGAAATTAATAGTGATACAAAGTACAAAGCTATCGCGAGATAATTTGCTACAACTTGGGAGGGAATTGGTGAAAAGAGAGCAACAGATCTCACACTCGACACTCGAGAGACTTTATTCGGGAAACGGTAGGAGAACGATTCCCTTCCACGAAACAGTGATTATCCATGCACCATAATCGTACGTCGAAACGATATATAAAACGATATATTCGAGTAAGGCGAGTAACGCGAGAGGGACGCGATAAGGATCTTAAAGATGGTCTTGAGAGAACGATGCAAAATGGAGAACGGAAAAGGAAAGGATAAGAGCGGAGATCGAGTAATTTTGGGTGAGGATACAACGGTAACGTGTCAAGGATCGCGCCATATTATTTTCGAGACATAATGGCCTTACGATTACGTACGTGTTAGATGCCGTTGAATGAGGCATCTCGCCTACATCCCGTGCATGAGTAGATCTCGAATCAACGAGGTAAAATCCTGTCGCGGTAAATGCTCGCGACAGTTGAGCATCTCGAGGCGAGAAATGTTCCTCTCGCGGAGTCTCACCGAAATCAATTTCGCAAAATTTAATGGTACGCACGAACGGATGACGTGTCGATCGAATCCAATTCAACGAATTCTCAGGAAAATTGATGAAAAAAATTGAGAAATTTCGAGACAGCTTCCGAGCAGCATCCTCGGTTAGGCATGCGTGAGACATATCGGCGACGATATCGTATTACGAGTCTCGTATGAGTGACAATCTCGACGAGGGAAGATTCAAAGACGATGACAAGCGGCGGAAAAGTAATTTAGCCCTTTGATCCCCTCGCGATCGCTATGCAGGCTGAAACAAGCGAGGGTTCCCCGAAGAAAAACCGTTCCCCGCGACGTAAACGGGTTAGGTCCAGCATCGTCAACGGCATCGTCGGCATCGGCGGCCAGTGTGAACGTTGAACGTTGCACGATGGCCAGCGCAACGTCGAGGAGCCTATTCCGAATAGAGCCCGCGTCTTCATCGGCTACTATGATCAACGTTACCATCGCCGTTAGCGGTAGCGCAGCGAGCATCGCGACTACCATGAACGCGACGTCGTCGACGGAGATACCGACGATAGAGAATCTGCCCGAGAACATGAACACGCTGGCAGTGGTGATCAAGGGCATTATCATGGGCAGCATCATTACCACGGCGATTCTCGGCAACATGTTGGTGATCGCTAGCGTGCGCAGACACCGCAGACTCCGCGTGGTCACCAACTGCTACGTGGTTTCGCTAGCGGCAGCTGATCTATTGGTGGCCGTGTGCGCTATGACCTTCAACGCCTCGGTGGAGCTCTCGGGTGGAAGATGGCTTTTCGGGGCGTTGATGTGCGATCTGTGGAACTCGTTGGACGTGTACTTTAGCACCGCCAGCATTCTACATCTCTGTTGCATCAGCGTGGACAGATATTATGCCATTGTGAGTCCGCTGGAGTATACGGTGATCATGAGGCAGAGTACCGTGTGGTGTATGCTGGGTAGCGCTTGGATCCTGCCGGCCCTCATCAGCTTCATTCCGATCTTCATGGGATGGTACACGACGAAGGAACATTTGGACTACATGGTCAAGCACCCGGAGGTATGTGGAGGTACTCTTTCTCGACGATGACGATGACAGACTACGGGGATACGTATCGATCGACTTTTGCCGACTCTTCGTGACTCTTTTCGTAAAATTTATGTCTTTCGTATCATCGCCGATCAAGAGGACCAACGAGAGCGTCGTTCGTTCGTTCTTTCAGAGCTGCGAGTTTCGAGTGAACCTACCGTACGCGATTATCAGTTCCTGCGTGTCTTTCTGGATCCCAGGCCTAGTAATGATCATCATGTACTGCAGGATCTACAAAGAAGCGATCCGACAACGAAAGGCGCTTAGCCGAACGTCCAGCAACATCGTGCTCAATAGCGTACACCATCATCGCTCTTCTACCCGGCATCATCATCATCAACAGATGCTGTTGCAAGCCGCCGCCGATACCGGTGAGCTAGCCCTTCACACGGCACACTTCACGGTGCCCACGGAGCTCCACGCCGTTAACGGTGAGTGGAACTCCGTCTACGTGTGTTTACATCTATGGATCAGGACTAATCACATTTACGATATTTTCTTAAATCGATCGAACGCATTCGAACCTGTGCAACATCTCATATATCTGTGATAGTACATCTAGTACATACTCTTCTTTTCTTTTTTTTTTCCTTTCTTCCTCATCGATCGACGTCGCGTTACGTCGCATAGTTTCCGTTCCCTCCAACCATTCGGAGAAGGTCTTCATTGATGACGACAAGATGCTTCAAAGGAGGAACAAAGTTATCAAAGTTATCGATTAAATTCAGGGTTGGAACGTTGACGTTTAACGCCAAATTTCCCGCGATTGGCGCGGTAGTAGTTAACGAGTGACAGCCATTTGGATCGCAAGTTTCGCGCGAGAAATCGTGACTCGAGATGCGTATTCTCATCGTGCGAAGCTATCGACGTTGTCGCACGTTCACGTGAAATCCTCTTATGTCGTTAAGCCATTATGCGATCGCGAAAGAGATTGCCTTCGCCAGTAACTCCGAAATAGCGAAGCGGAATCTGCGGTTTCCCCAGATTCGTTCCCAGTAATATCCACCGCGCATTTTGCGAAATTTCCGCGATTCCGCAGCAAAATGCCTCTACGTTTGCGCTAATTTGCGCTAACAACATCCTTTGCGAGTAACAATTCGGCAGCCTTTTTTAATCGGCGAATCCAACGACGATGCCGAACGATGGGATGTAATAATATTTTAAATATCAATAATTTAGAGGATACAGGATATCATCGTACATAAATAAGGACAATGAAAATGATTTCTCTTCTTAAAATTATTTCGAGTGTAAATATATCTCTGGAACCTCCCTCCCAATCGGAATGGCACTTTAGGCTATTCTCTAAATCGATGGTTCGTTTGCATATTAATCCTTTAATGTAGTTTATCGACGACCAAAACGCTTTGTAATTATCGATAATCGGGCAATCGAGAACGATAATCAGCATTATTCGCGAGCGAAAATTAGAACGTCGTGGTTCGTTAATAAAATGATTGCCGTTGTGACTGCATAGGCGTCACGACACAGCATTCCTCGAGATAAACGATTTCGAAGCCGCCCGAGTCTATACGTCGTCAACATGCGAGAATAATTGATGAACTGATAATCGATGATCAATTCCGCGACTATAATTCTAATGCGACTCGTTGCCCTTCGCAACTTTGAACACTTTGCGATCCAACGATTGCAATCTATCGTCGATAAGCTCCTTCAAAGAGAATGACATCTCTATCTTGAAAACTAATACGTTTGTTGTTAAAATATCGATCGAATAGCTATGTGAAAAATAAAAGTAATCAGAGGTCAGTCAGAAAGCATTACATCTGCCATTTCGATCATACTCGACATCGACATGTAAAGGAAGGATTCGATCGATAAGAGTCTAAACGAATGAATAACAGTGGGCGATTATTCTCTCCGTAATGAAAATTGCGCGTGGTAATTTCAATAATTCGTATCGAGGTATTCGCACTCGAACGAGTGAATTAGATCCGGAATGTGTATCGGGAGCGTGTATAGAATAATGCTGAAGCAAAGCTGACTGCCAACGTTAATACACGCGCAGATATCGTCGAGCGTGATTTCCAAGTGCATATTAATCGAAACTTTCTCTATTGTTAAAAGCATATTTTACAATTACAATTACGACGCACGCGGTGGCGCAGGCTCGCATATGGCTCGCAATTTCATGCATTTATTTCTTGATTTCATAAAATATTTTAGTGGAAATTTAGCGAAAATTCGGTTGATGTCGCTTGGCAAGATTTTACGAAATTTTTTCGCTTCTTCAAACGTCGGTTGAAATAACGCGCGATTATTATTCCGTACTAGCTATTTTGCAAAATGTTGCTACACTGGTCAACGTGAATATTATAACGCGCGCCTATCGTTTTAACGTCAAGTTGTTGAAGCAAAATACATTGGCCGCGAAATATCGGCAAAAGTTTGCGCGATAAAATGTGAATTACTTGGCCAATATACAGGGCAATCCGTATACAGAGAGCGTATACGGATATAATATAGATGAACCGATTCGAGGACAAAGTCTGTATTATAGTTCATTGAATAGTATATTCAGCGTATAATAGTATATTGTATTTTTGATAACTTGATTGCACGAATTTAATTTCGATTAATTGGGCTGACGAACATTGTCTCTTTTTATCAAACAAACGCTTACGTTAAAATCGTTTTGTACTTTAATCACGTTCGTTCGCAAAAATTTCTCTTGATTCAATGGCGAACCTACTGTTGGATCGGAATCCCGAAAAGGAAAGTTTGAATAAAATTTGCGAGACGCGAATACGAGAAAGAGCAATCAATGCATTTGCATACGACTCTGCCGTTCGCGCGTTGGACATTTTCATTAGGGTGTAGGATGTTTCTCTCTCGCAACTCGGACGATCTAAAAATTCAATTGTCATCTATCGAATTAATGGTATCTCGCTAGTGTCCTTATATGTAAATATCTTTCTATCGAGAAAGAAAATTTTCGTTGTGAGAGGTCACTGATGGATTATATCTGGCAAAAGTTTTGAAAGTACAACTGGATCGTTTCAATGAAACGCAGAGAGTTTCTATGAAAATCTCTATACTGTATCATTTTTAATCATCCAACATAAAGGAATTGCCATTTTCATTTGATGTAAAGATAAATGACATCACTTTGTCGAATATATTGGTGTAAAATAAAATTTTCGATGAAGCAGCTATTGCATCATGTATCGCAACGGCATATATCTCAAGTTTGCCCAAGATTTGCACGTAAGATGGAGATGAAAAGTGTCGTAAATAATATCAACAAGGAGTAAGAGCCAATATCCCAGCCGGCAATTTCCGAAATCGGAAGTTGTTTCCCGGACACAGAGACTAAAATTTCTCTCTCTCTCTCTCTCTCTCTCTCTCTCTCTCTCTCTCTCTCTCTCTCTCTCTCTCTCTCTCTCTCTCTCTCTCTCTCTCTCCCTCTCCCTTTCCCTCTCCCTCTCCCTCTCCCTCTCCCTCTCTTCCTCTCCCTTTCTGCCAAGCATCATCACGCGAGTACAAAACAAGTCTCATTAAATCAGATTTGTTGAGGCATTAATGCGTCATTAACGACGTCAATTGTCACAGATCTCTCCATCAATGATGTAATATATTCCAAAGTAAACGTATACAATTCAATTTTGAGTTTTGCAACGTTTAATAACTTTTGCTTACATCTTTTGATTCGTTTTGATTCGTAGAGTGATGAGATAAGACGAACAATGCGATTGACTTTTCTCGAAAAATTTACATAATTCGTACTTTACCTAAAAATTATTTTTTTTCTCGAGTTTTAGTATTCTTAGAATTAGCATTTCTTGCAGCAATAACCCAAAATTTAAAAAATATATTCGAGATATATTATATTCTCTTGCTGACTATCGATCGCATTCTACACATGCGTCTATCTGTATGATATAAATAAAGGCCCGAGAAAAGTGTCGCAGAAATGTGACGAGTTGAGACATGAATAGAAAAGAAAATAAATAAGGAAATCTGTATCTAATAAATTAATTGTTCATTGCGATCGTTTCGTTGCCGCCGATGTTAAAGAAAATGGAGAAAGATAAAGGGAATTCGAGGGAACTCGGAAAACTTAATTTTGGTATGAAATAGAATTGCATTTAAATTCCATCGCTGAAACACACACGGCTCTTCTCTCGCCACGCGAGGTTTAATCAAGTAAGTAATTATTTGTTCACACGGTACACATACGCCAATAGGGATAGCTAAATTTCGTTTTGCCCGAACGAGTCTAGCAAGAACGATGTTGAATCGAAGAATTGATTCCGCCGATGAAACTTTATGCTTTAACTATAAAGCGTGTTTGGAATAAATTGAGGAAAGATGTATATCGAATTATGTTACAGCGTACGTCACGTTTTCGAAAGATATTAAAAATTCAGTTTTCCTCCGCCTCGTTTTCGGACATTTTCGAATACCCATTATAAATATTTATGTGCATGTGCGTGTGTATAACAATAGAGCTTCAACAGAATAAAATAAATTATCGAACATCCTCGATTCCTCTCCAGTCCGAATAAACCATTCTGTATATCGGGCGGAATTCGTAGACATTTCCGCGTCTGCGAAACGGATTAATCCACACATTCAATTTCGCTTCTTAATCGAGGACTTATAATTTAATCTATATATAAATCGACTATATAGCAATAAACGATAAATCGAGATGGTCGTAATATTCGTTCAAAAACTCGTCTACAGATGCCGTTTGATGGAAATATTTGTATGTTTGTGCTTGTAAGAGACGTATAATCGACGGTAAAAATCGATAGCGCCGATCGCGAACAAACAAGAAAAAAGGAACACGATTTACCGCGAAATGCGGAAAACAGTTGCTACGTACAATTCGATGAACGTTTTTCTCCTCTCTCTCTCTCTCTCTCTCTCTCTCTCTCTCTCTCTCTCTCTCTCTCTCTCTCTCTCTCTAAAAGTAATATTTTATGGCACACTAATATGCAAAAGAATGAACGAGTCATACTTTTCTATCATTTTTTGTTTACGCTTTTGCGGTTGAGTCTTATCGACGATTTTTTCGTTCCTTCTCCGTCTGCAAAGTTGAGAGAGTCTCCGAATTTGAATAGCGACAAGTTTCGCTCGTGAAATCTCTTTATCGCGCGCTGAATAAAAAAGTCTGATTAGATCTGATGATCGCGAAATTTCTTTGCCACGAATTTTCAGGAGACGGTACATATCGAAGAGGCGATGAAATATCGAGAACAAACGCGACTGATTCGTCGACTGATCAAGGGAATGCGGGAACGCAGAATTTGCACATGAGACATAAACAGACAGACACTATGCGTGATGTAAATAAATGATGTTGGCATTTTCTTGGATATTGATATTACACGATATTATATTTTGGCAAACGGAGTCATAACGGGACGAGATCTCGCGATTATGCATTCCTCGCTAGAAACGCGCACGTGTATATATATATATATATATATATATATATATATATATATATTTATGCCCGACAAGATTTATTATATATGGACGTGTGTTAGGAACATGGCAGCGCCGAAGAGTCTGGAGGTCGGTCAGTGCGATCGTTCGCCAGTGATGTCCGAATGAAAACGAGATCTCGCGGCTCTTCCCAGTTCTTGAGAGAAAAAGAGAGAAAAAGAGAGCATCGATTACCTCAATACGTATCCGATACGATTATATGGATGTACACGACATTATTTGTATTTCTCAATTGCACGAAAAAGAAACGGGAAGAAAGGAGATACGCAGACGAATGCAGATACATAAATTTGCACTTGAGTTTTCGAGTAGCGATCGTTGATAACGTTTCTCGTTGTCGCAGATCAGCGTGTGCGAAAGAGATCCGCCTAGGGCACCACTGCGCGCCCACTGCTACCAGTAAAACTCCTCTTAGCAGCCGCGACTACCACCCCCGATCGAAGTCGGGAGAGAGAGCGATGCGAGCCGCGAGGTTAAGGGCGCTCGTGCATCGGTGCTGCGTGGTTGCATGCTTGTAAAAAGCGATAGTTTAGATAGAATCTCGAGAAGCCGATGGCAGCAAAAGTAGTGGCAAGGTCCGGTGGCACTGTCGTGTATAAACGACGCGTGCAATGAGCTCTGACAGTCGTGACCGAGACCGAGACCACTTTCTTCGTTTCCTCTCTCTCTCTCTCTCTCTCTCTCTCTCTCTCTCTCTCTCTCTCTCTCTCTCTCTCTCTNCTCTCTCTCTCTCTCTCTCTCTCTCTCTCTCTCTCTCTCTCTCTCTCTCTCTCTCTCTGTGCCTCTTTCTTCTATTCGGAAAAGAGTGAAATGCGTCCATGACAACTTTAAATTCTGCTTCCGAAATGTTTCTTCGTTTCTATTTGCAGTTATCGCGCAATAAATATTATCCGACACGAGTATAATCGCCATTTAGTATGATTTGGAATAGACGTGTGTGGACACGTTTATGTCTGTCAAATGCATATCGTTTGCTGCTATCGAGAAATCGATCGCAGAAATTGAAATAGGGCGGTACACGATACGGATTCGCCATACACGCACATATGATCACTTCTCTGCAACTTGATCTCTAGCCAATGGACGAATATCCAGCCGAATGGACGAATGATGTCTCAAATGAGACTGATATCTACACGATTATCATTTGCACTCTTTATGAAATTCGTGATTAAACGCAAACGCAACCGAGTAATCTACAAACATATTTACATCGGAATAAAATATCGGCGCACGCTTCGTGCACCACGTTGTCGTAACAACGAGTCGTAACGATCGGATATGCGCAACAATGCGGAACAAGAGTAAAAATGAAAATATGACGCGAGAGAGTGCTCGCTCGCTGGTCGTGGCTTCCTCGAATAAAAGAAAGAGCTTGCGACGGTATATCAATAATAGAGGTTGACGATCGAGAATCTTACATAAATCGCATTTGAAGGTGCAACGTTTTCGCGACAGGCGAACAGGCTGACACACTGGCACGACTCTTTGTATCGCTCGACGTGACAAATGACGTGAAACATGGTCAGCACGAAAGTTCCAATTTTCCAGCCACCGGCCAGAAACTTGGCACGGTATAGATATTTCATCTCTCATGAGAACGAGAGTAGTTATCGACGAGCGAGCGTATAGAATAAAGTTGGCGAGAAAAAACGAATGAGAATTGAAGAAAAAGGATAGCAAACGGCAAGTCGTGTCTTTCTCAAATTCTTTCTCGATCGATGAAAGTTTATCGAAATTTCAAACATCGCTTTACGATTTATATATATATATATATATATATATATATATATATATTTACAGTTTATATATATTTATATGCATATACGACGCATTTATATGCATATAAATGACATGAAAAGAATTTCTTTTGTTAAACTGGATAAGTTATAACGGTAAAACACTTGCCTTAAAATATCTTTGCCTTATGATTGCACATAATTTCCTCGTTATTCATGCGGTCTTTTCTTCGGTCTTTCGTCCATGTATACGTATCGAATGTTGCGTACTCACGAATACCGCGAATAACTATCCGCAACAATACAGCGCGGGAATGACACAACATCGAATTTTAGTTGCTATCTTCCTTCATTCTACTTCATAGAATGGAGAGAAAAGTGATTTCGCTCGATCGTTTATTCAAAAAAAGATAAGAAAAGAAAATAAAAGACAAAAGAGAAGAAATGAATCTCGCTCTTAAAGATTCAGAGTTGATAAAATATAATTTTTGTCATCACGTGATATGAAGTAAAACCAAAATATTCAACTTGATAGTAAGTATCGGTAATTCGAAACAGATGTATGTTTACATCTGTATAAAATAGACATTCCTGTTTGTGGCGAAAGTGTGAGAAAATAATTTTTATCAATAATTTTTATTCCATATTTGATGCAGGAAAAATAGAAAAATAGTGCTGAAAAGAAAGACAGAGAGTGAGAGAGAAAGAGAGAGAGAGAGAGAGAGAGAGAGAGAGCCAAGAATAAACTCATAAAAATTGGCTCGTGCAACGATCGCGATTGATCGCGAAGTTCTGCATATCCATTCCGCATTTTATCCTACGAGAATCAATCATTTGTGTGTCGAAATTTGTGCGGCCGATCATTTGTGTGAATGAAAATTATTTAACTTCAGATATACACGCGCGCGCGTAGGAAACATAAAATTCGTTTTCGTTAGATTTCTAAAATAGTGTGATTCGATCGTATATGAAGGGACAATTTTGCCAGGATTCGTCGTAGGTCTTTTCGAGGAAATTTTCTATGATGAGAGAGTCAAATACGGTAATGGAACGAGCCGATTGCGCGCGTATTGATTACGTGTAAACAGAAAATACTAGCTGCAGTAATTACGGATGAAAGCCCTTTGATACCGTAACGTTCATAATAACGGCGAATTCGTAATCGTCGCAACAATTCATGCGTACAAGTACATTCAATAAAATGCTTAGAAAGCTGCTACTGAAAAAACGTATTTTTCGAGTGTTTTTCCTACATCCTTGCACATCCTTTCTCTCTTTCTCTTTCTTTGCACGTGTATGTACATACATGGAAATATCTATATATATGTACATGTGTAAAGTAAGACATCGAGTTGGAAACCGCATACACCGTATCCGTTTCCATACACCATATTTATACGGCAATTAACGCATGTATCGACGCAATAGTATCGATAATCACGAAATATCTACGCAGTTTCTGGTCGTTTCACTATTCCATTGTACGGCGCGTCCCATTGTTCTTCTCTATCGTTTGAAAGCTAATTATAATCGGCCTTTGTTAAGCGTGTAACACGGGAATCCGCACGTAGCCATTCGCACAGTCGCGATACAAGCAGCATTGATTTCAGCACGCGTATATAGAGGTATATACACGCTTCATCGGCTCATCTTCTTTTTCGCGCCGGCTACTTGAATAACGTAAATTTCAATCCTGGATCAAATGAAGAGGAAGATCCAAAAGAGCGTAACCCGTTTAGTATATTCGCCTGACGTTTTCATATATATGCTATAGATCCACGACGAATTTAGCTGTCCAGAATAAACAGCGAAATAAATAATCATGATATGTCGGCATTTCACCGTTGTATCACCGTGCCATTTACCGTACTTAATAATTGTTCGTTTACGTTTCCAACCATCGTTATTTGTAATTATTTACACGCTACACGCGAATATATTAAATGTATTAATCTCAATTATGATGAAATAAATTCTTCCGTCTAGTCGATGACAAATTTATACAGAGAATATATTAATCTCAAAATTGGCCATTTTATTATCGCGATAAAACATTCAATAATTCGATGATGCGATAACGGTGAAATGTTGAAGACGAGAGGATATGATAAAATGATATGATCGAAAATAGAAAAAAAAAAAAATCTGAAATGCATGTATTCTCAGTTTTACGCGCGTTTTACGCGCTTGATTAAAAAGACTATAATCAATCATCGCAAAACGTAATTCGTGCTTGTACGAATGAATAAATTATTAATTCACGCAGACTTATGTTAAAAGTTACATCTAAGAAAGAAGCGTATGTAACGCAAAGTGTTGGAGACTCGCCGGTCGATCAATGCTGGAGATTTCCCTAATTTGGAGAGGGTGGAGATGCCCAGATGAGGATTTTAGGATAAAAATGGATATCCTGTGGTTGAACTTCGACTATTTAATAGTTGCGAAACAAGTAATGACCTACGTTCGTCACGGATGAGATCCGTTCAGTTATTGGACATTAGCGACAAACATCACGCGGGCCGAGATCAAAAGAAATCGCCGCTTGTAGTCGTCGCTACGTAGATACCAACGGATTTGTCGCTAGTGCGATAACGCTTTGCGAGCTCTCTCCGCCCCGCATGTTACTCGATCCATCCAAGGTCGCCATATTTCGATTATCAATTATTCACAGCTCTAATCTAAAGGACGCAGCGCGATCTAAAGATGCCGCCAAAGACCGAACGCGAAGCTTGAATGATCATCACTTGAACGATCTTGTTTTCGAGAATATCTGCCTGTCTACGCCCATGTCGTCTGTATTATCTGTTTTCTTTGATTTTCGTATTCATGGATATCTAAATAAACGAATGCTTTCTTCGCGCAAAATGAGAAAATGCTAGTTGCTCGAAAATAAAAAATGAAAGCTGCATGTTTTTCTGGATACCACCGCGTACCACAGCGATGTGAGAAAATATCTTGGAGAAATTTTCGAGATATACGAAATATCGGTCGTTAATAAGACATCTTTTCCAAGATTTTTTTCGTTGGTACATGAATCCTGTACACTGCGCGTACAAAGCGAATAATATCAAGCGCCAAGTACAAAGTACGCAAATAGTTGTCCTCGTGAAGAGCAGCCCGACCGGTCTCTCCTTTGCTTCGACACGCGGAAATCCTTTTAAACAGGTACAAGTCCTTTGTATCCTGCAACTTTAATCAGTATTCGCGCATCGGAAAGATTCTCATTCTCATCAGGATTCTCGCGGAAGGTCCTACTTTGCGCGAAGCAAAGTGCAAAGACTCGCTTATCATATGAGGTGACTGTCTTTTTTTTCTAGATGTAAACATTACGTTCATATTTTGTCACTATTTTTCATCTTCGTCTTCGTCTCGATCGTTCTTACCTTCTTTCATGCATCGCTGCATTCTTCAATTTAGATAAATACCTACAAGATCGATAAAGATTGATGAAAATCGATACGTTCGTGATAACGAAATATTGCGAGATTCGAGACGAGATTCTTAACATTCACGGCATTGAAAATGTTTAGTAGAAATATCCAGCGACGAGCATTGACGACGAATACGTTAATGCTAACGATATCCTGAGATATTTTTTACATATTGTTCGACGTATGAATTTTCCATTCCGTTCGAATTTCACAGTTTAAGTGCCATGCCATTATTCTTTCACGACACGTATATGGAACACGCATGAGAATTATATCCGCCGTTTTATGCCATCGTGAAGAATGATCGTTAGAAATCCCGAGAAGATCGATTGTTGGCGGTTTATGCGAGACGTTTATGAGACGTTTTTGATCATCATAATCAAGAGATGATTATCTGCAAAGAGATAAACAATACGCAAACGACAAGGAACAAGGAATTCCAAATGAAATCCGACAAAATGGAGAGAACGATAAACAACGCTTTCGTAAGATGAAAGGATATAGGAAATGATTAGCATTCTATTTGGCAGGAAGCGGGTCTAGACGGACCATAGCTTCCGATGCTTTCGTAATCACATTCGCTCCGATTGGAAGCAACGATTTCATGAGAGCCGAATATGTATGCTTCCGTTTCCGCGCGAAGAGCTTTCGGGAGAAAGAGAGCTTCAGGAAAGCTTCAGGAAACTCTCGTTGTTTGTCCTTGACTGAATCGAGACGATGTATCGCTGCGTTCACAACCGTTGGTTTTTTCTCCTTCCGGATGTTGCACGAAACGGAAGGGAATATTCGTTTGATAGTCGAAGATTGTCATAGTGAGTCCTACGTCTGCTAGCTCTCGATCTCGATCTCGATCTCGATCTCGCGATAGATATTTCGCCAGAGGCGAACTTCCCGATATGAAACCTTCTTCCGAAAATGAAACGTCCTCCTCCTAGTCCCAGTCTCAGTCCCAATTCTCCGTGGGTTTTCGTTCCGCTATGACAATCAATGCCACGATTTTTCTTCTCGTGCGTCGGCGGATAGGCTTTGTGCTCGGTTTCCAAAGGGGATATAAATTGCCGCGAGGCATGGCTTTTGCCTGAGATACCGTCTTTGAATCGAATCGGGAAGACCCGATTCCGCTGCTCCAACCGAAACTTGCTAACTGCTTTACGCGTACGGTTGAGGGGAGAGGACGGACTTTGCTTGCTGATTGTTGAGAAGCGAATTCTCCTGCTTCGGAGAAGAAGAATCTCGAAAAAATCCGAAAGACGATCGATCGATTATCGGAATCTATTGCGTCCATCGAAATTTTCACCTCGAACTTTTTGTCGAATGGCTCTCTTTAGCGCAAGTCGCTCCGAGGAGAGAGATCGTTATTTGTATTATTGCAAAATAAGCAAGATAACATTCCAGTGAACATTCTCAACATCGATCGCGTAACGGTAGCGATATAGAATGCGGCGACAAAGTAGAATAAAATGTTGTAAAGAGCGAATTACGATGGATAGCTGACGGAACGAGAAACATTATCCCGCGAATAGAGACCAGTCGATTCCTTTGAACGGCAGGGTGCGAGGAAAGTGCAAAGCTTCAAGGCCACGACGACCAAAAATAGTTTTAAACGCCAATGCAACAACCTCGCTAGACGCGCGATAGAAAAGTCGATATGGCTATTATCAATATATAATCTGAGTCTTCGTGACTTAATGGCTTTTAATAGATTGTCGATTTAATATGTTGTCGATTCTTCGAGTTTAATGCGTTACTTTTTACATTCTCGTTCTTGCGAACGCGGATTTGTTATTATCTTTTCTTCTTCGTCTCTTCGATTCTCACTGATTCACTCGAGCGATATCGATTAGACATTAGACACGATATAGATATAAAATTTCGCTGAATATATTTACCATAGATGAGTCTTATGATTTCTCATTATCTTTGACAAATTCAGATTAAGGATTACACAGGAACGGAATTGTAACGAGCGATTGCAACGACAAAATGCAACGAAACGCGAGAGAAACAAGTGAGGAAAAATACCAACGATAGAGCGTACCATATCTCCGGAAGTCAGCTCAAGTATCGAACCGAGAGGTAACAGGGTCATTGGCGAGCGTCCAAAGTCGACGCGGTGTGTGCTAGCGTGGCCAATATGCGTTTTCGCAGAGAGAGAGAGAGAGAGAGAGAGAGAGAGAGAGAGAGAG
>JAHMML010000040.1:62315-89761 GCA_020341155.1 Eciton burchellii
GAGAGAGAGAGAGAGAGAGAGAGAGAGAGAGAGAGAGAGAGAGAGAGAGAGAGAGAGAGTTTGCGAGAGAGAATCGTCTATAGGCAGTTTGAGATAAACGAGATAAACGAAACAGAAATTGGGTCATCTAAAAGCAAGCGGTTAATGGCAAGTCGCTAATAAAGCATCGCTCTTCTGTTCGATTTCTATTCGCCAAAAGCCAAAATAACACGAATGCTAGGAAAGGTTTAATATCGCGGGTTTGCTTCTAATGCTCGTCACGTATGAAGTTCGTAGTTATGTTCGATTGTATAGTCGATTACAATTACAGATTACGATACGGTCGATAAGTCCTTTTCGTAATCGCATGTATAAATAAAGAGTAGGATTTCATGCGTTCATGCACAAATACGCATATTGAAAAATTAATCCGTGAAATATAATGTGAACAGTAAGGATTAACGGTTGATCATACGATTGGATTGGATAAATACTTTTGTTTTTTTAAATTAAAATCTTTTTTCATACAATGTCGATGTTGTACGTACGAAAAGAATTGATTGGCGTTAATAAATGACATCGCAAAATCGCAGCTTCTCGAAATGAGTTACGAGCGAGAACGCACAACTGAAATTCCGCATTAGCATAAAAACCATCTCGCAAAATAAGAAATGAGTTTCAATGCGTGTTCGTCTCTTTTCTCCTCTTTGGCAAAATGCGAGAGAAGCTGACTCTCAATAGCGGCATCGGCAACAAATCGACTCTTGTAATTGCAGCGACGATTACGATACACTTGGAAACATGGAGTATATATGGAGCAATAATATCACTTCTTATAGCCCAAGTATAGTGTTCCATTGCAGATATCGTAAAGTCTCATCGTGATTCCTCTTTGAATTGGTCGCCTTAGGGATGCATCGATATCGCGAGATAACGCGAATGGTTTCCGCATGAGGTACTTTCAATGCACGATCAAGCAATGACGAGAGAAATTCAGTGAAGATAACAGCTAGGGGAAGAGGGATGAGAGAGAAAGAGAGAGAGAGAGACAGAGAGAGAGAAGGAGAGAGAGAGAGAGAGAGAGAGAGAGAGAGAGAGAGAAAGAAACTCGAGTGAAACGATAATGTAAAAATGAAAGACGTCGATCGCTCATGCTTCTCGCAATCAGGCCGTTCCAGTCTATTTGTTTCCAGCGTTTGTCTCGACGCGTTCCCGACATTTCCGCGACTGCGATTTAGTCGCATGCTGACCTGAGAACGGTGTATTCTCTAATCTGTTTGAAAATGTACTCCGAATAGCGATGAAATGGCGATGTATCGAGCAATGTTAGGTCCCAACAATCTTATCGATCGATCGTGCTGCGAGAGCAGAGTGCGCGAGATCTCATTCGTGAAATTTCTTGGCAAAGTTTCCGTATCTCATGTGGCATGTTGCAGCCGCAGCTAGTCGATTTAACGCGACGGCGCAGACCGGGAATACAATCGAGATGGATAGGAAATGGACGCGGAATGTAAAGACGATGCGATGCAAAGAGGACGGTCTTGGTTTACCTCTTCTCGACATTTTCGTTCTTATTATTTTCTCGTAACGCTGCACTCCATTTCCCGAGAGCATCGGGCGTATTAAATGTCGAGAGCGCGATTATCGCTGCTTCAAGTGTCATGTTCGCGTACGAGAAACTTTGCTTTCCGGACAGATTGCCGCGTCGTTCATTTTTTAAGAGCGTGTTCTTTCGACTCGCGACGAGTCTCGTGGCGGCAACGCTACGTAAAATCGTCTCGTTATGAGCTATGGGAATATATTCGCTATATTTTTGCTATATTTGGGGATATATCGCTATATTTTCTATTCTCACGTATGAAGATACATCTCGTTCGTTTTCTCTATTCCTTATCGATTCATTAAACGGTCCGTAAGGAAGAAACGGCCTTAAAGGCGCACGCTCAATAGCGCTAACCCATTTACCTATGTAGATCCGCCGGGACACCACATCGGCTGACTCATTTTCATCGATCCGTCGACATCTCCTACTTCCGCATATGCAACTTCCGCCTTTCCCTCTCTTCAATTCTTCTCTCTCTCTTTCCCCCATCTCCCCCATCTCCCCCCCCCCCCCCCCCTCTCTCTCTCTCTCTCTCTCTCTCTCTCTCTCTCTCTCTCAAGCGAGGAGTTTGTGAATCAACCGAGAACTTTCCTCGCTGATAAACAAGACGCCGATAAACAAGAAGAGCGTGCGAATGAATGAAACGTTTCGAATCGATCTATGCGGATTCTTCTTCGGCAAGAATTACTTGCGTGCAATGCGTGCAATCTTGGAAGAGTGTGTATTTATAAAATACTTGGAAACTTTTTTCCTGATTCCGGGCTCTACGTTTCCTATGCTATTCAATGCGAGGAGAAGCGAATGCGTCTTTTGCCATCTCTTACGATGAAGCGAATGTCGTCGACGGCGTCAACGGCGTAAACTTTGATCGGAGCTGATAAAATGTCAATCTCTGAAGTAAAGGTTATGATCAAGTTTAGCAAGTTTAGCAAGCCATAATTGCAGCCATCTTCTTTCCGCCACGGTAAAAATTACCGTGCGCCATTACGAGCAATGTGCACGCCGAAATACACGCGAAATAAGATTTTTGTCTATATTTCGAATCGTATCTTTTTCTATATCTCGAGATGCCTCAATCGTTTCGTTCCTTGTCCGAAAGGAGACTCGCTTGAGCTTTCGTCGCCTCTCGTTTAGTCAATAACATCAAGACTTGCTTTTTTTAAAAAGTAACCTCACTTCCATTATTATCTTAAGAAGTGCTCTGTCGTTAATTTCTGCCTATTTATGCAGGAAATAGGTTTATTATCTTGTAGCGTTTGAAAATTATAATAAGCTCTCGTTTATCTCTTTGTTGTATTATTTATATTTTGTCTCGTCTTATCTGCGACAGAATTATATCGATATATTAATTTACGTACTTATTTTATTCTTGAAGGAACCTTTCTCGCTTTTTCACTTTGATACGATAAGAACAAGAGGATGAAGGATCTCTAGAACAGATCTGCTTGCTTTTCACTGGCCATGAAAGCCAAAACGTCAAAACGATACATCATGCACTCTCGGAACTATCGCGGCAGCTTGCATTCGGACATTTCATGATTAATTTGTGAAATGTATTTGTAAAACTCTTCTCAGACAGTTCTCTTTAATTGTCGCGCGAGAGAACTTTATCCGTTTAAAGTCTCGCTATTGTCTTGCGAAACTTCCCGCCGGAGCAAGGAGGCACGTTTGTTTCGTATTTTTATTATCTGAAGATTTCATGGGCAGCTATAAATTGTATTATGCAAGAAGGCAAAAGGATATCTTCGGTAAGCCGCAACAGCGAGTAATCAGCAATACGAGCAACCGCTTCGTTCTCACTCACGTTCTCACAGTTTTCGTAGAGGCCCTTGGAGTCGAGTCTCTTTCCCACTAATTCCCATCTCTCCCATCTGAAATGAGCATCCCTTTATTCTTCTTCCAAGAGAGAATTTCTTTGAATTAGTAGTCGAAAGAAAGACGACGAAATAATACTTTACATTCTATTGTCCAATCGAAGACTAAGGAAAATTTTTGCTCGACGAATCAGCGATTACTCTCCTTCTTTCTCTCTCTCTCTCTCTCTCTCTCTCTCTCTCTCTCTCTCTCTCTCTCTCTTCATACATCCGCATGCAGACTATATCGATTCTTCGGTGATAGTGCAATCTCCGGGATGAATGTATTCGTTAGATGCATCTGGTGTAACAGAGTCTGCATGTATAATCGTTAGCGCGAGTAATCAGCCGTCCCATGGAATGTCCTAATTCGCATTGTAGCATCATTTTATCCAGTTAATTAGCAGCGTTGCATTGCTGCTTTGCTTCGAACTAAAATATGTTAAACCGCGTATTCCACAAACCGCATTCCGTTCCTCTTGATCTTTCGAAAATTTCTAAATACGATACCCTAAATACGATTATATCGCGAACTTTGACTCCCGCATCCCATTCGAAAAACGATTCACTGCTCGAAGTCGAGAAAGAAGTTTATTTATATTTATTTATTCGTCCTCTTTTTAAACAGGAAATAAAAAATTATCCCAAGAAATGGGAAAGACGTCGACGAACTCGATTTGTATAAAAGCTCGCTGATTAATTCGTGCATGACAAGCGACGCGGTCCACTCAGTCAATGATAACTCGTTAATTGTTTATATGCGCTGCATGCAAAATTGATGATCGAAATGCTGTGCCTGCAGCGGCTCGTGTTTGCGTCAAGGAAACAAATAAACGTAGAATTGAGTCGTCGCGGTTATCGACACGGATATGAAGCGCAATTCGTTAATTAGCAGATTAACATTAATTAAACTAAATAATTCAAATTCAACAGCTATAAAATTCAGCTACAAAATGTAAATACGCTTTATAGAACTGTTTTGTTTGCTTTAGCCATGTGTTGACCTTTGAATTTAATGTCTTTAAGCGATTACTTTTAGGATAATAAATCCGATGCGCAACGCTTCCTCGTTGATTTTTTTTCTTTACGTGAAATTTGATCTCTTCTCTTTCCGATCTGATGATATTTAATTGGAAAACTTCCACATTTCTGCGGAATTCCGACCATGTTTCTTAGACTTGAGTAATATTACATCGGCGAGATCTCCATCTCTGGCGGGACCAGACAAAGGAAAAGACGGCGGAGACATAACGGAGAATATACGGACTTTTAATTCCATGGTAAAAAATAAAAATAATGTGGGAAATCCAATATTTCCGAATGTTAATTGCTCGAATTAAAAAATCATTCGCGATCATTGTTTCAAGAATTTTAGAAGAAAAGCGAGAGATCTCGCGGTTAATAATTTCTCTTGATCTTAAGAAGAGAAGGAAGGGAAGAAGGCATTTCGAATAAAATCCCTTGTTCGAAACAACGAGATATTCTCAGGATTGAGAATGGTTTGAAAACGATTTGCGCGGATTGTAGCGATATCATTGCGATTTTGCGATTATTATACTAAATTGTTAACATGCTCGCAAAATAAAATTCAATGAGCGTGAATGATGAAATTCCTGATGAAATGATGCTTGAAGTTTGGCCAGAATGGACCATGATAAGGAGAAAATGCGAGAGAGTGCATCAGAAAAGTGTTAGCATCGATAGCAACGAAAGCTTGTACTCTCCCCTCTCTCTTTCCATCATGTGCCAATCGATACGATCTTTAACGAATGATCTCGCGAAATTGACGCGAGTGATCGTCGATACGGGCTTCCGTGCCAACTCGATGCCATCACCATTCGCGTCATTACGCGTAATTACGCGTTTCAGCGAATTAATCAAACAAGATCCGCCTCGATATACAAGAACAGCAAGATGTGCGGTCGCTTAGGCAATATTCCGAGATTCTATTTAACGAGATATCATCAAACTCGAAATCAAACCCGAGCATTCCGCAGGTTGTAAAGCCAATATTAACACCTGCCATTTCCGCTATTAGCGGAAGTGGAGGCGCGTGAGACGAATCGACGTTTCTCGATAATCGATGAATCTCTTGGCTTGTCGCTTCCCGTTAATATCGTCGGTTTCATGCGGATTCAAAGGAAGAGGGAACGCGTGCCTCCAACGCGATCGCGGAAAGGCAGAAACGTAAAGTGGTCGATAATACGGATATGTCGATGGCATGTGTCGCCTCGAGGAGCGAGTTTACGTGTTTCTCTCTTTGTTCCGGGATCGAAACGAGAAGTTTAACTTCCAAATACTCGTTATTCTTTCCGTTTCGGTATGAAAACGGAGCATCGAGATGGAAGAAATTTATCGTAATAATCATTGAAGGAACGAGTCTCGATTCCCGTATTTCGAGGATACCAATCTGCAAGTGAGGGACCAACGTCGATGTACTTGAATATCCATATCGCGAGTAACATTCATCCTAGAGCCCTTTCGCAGTGACTCGAGAAGATTGGAAGGAAAAGTTGTCGCCCTTTATCGTCGTCGTTGGACGTTGGATCGGAACTCGTTATTTATTCGCAGATATAAGTTTCTCTCTCTCTCTCTCTCTCTCTCTCTCTCTCTCTCTCTCTCTCCTTCCCTCGACGCGCATGCAAAAAGCAAAAAGTTTCAACGAGCTAGCGATTCGAAGAGTTTCGAATTAGGGATGATTCTCGCCGATCAAAGTCAAAGAGTCTTATCGCTCACGGTAACCGCTTACGATACGAATTACGATTACGATATATATCGTAGACGGACCACGCTAATTGATCAACGGCCATCTATCGAGATTAAAGTTTCATCGGGCTCGTTGTCCATTTAATTCGAGAGAATTGAGAATCGAGAGGACCTTGAAAGCGAACCGGACGTAACTCGCTCGTTCGTGTTCGTCGTTGCGTGCAGTCGCTCCTGATTTTCGCGTGATCGCCGTCTCTCGACCGCTTTCGAGGAGGAAGCTCCGTCGAAGAGGCGATTTCGAGAGAACGAGAACGCGTGCGGTTACGGTAAAATTGCGCGCGAACCCGAAGGGGAAATAGAGGAAAAAGGGGGAAACGACGTGTGCGTGTGACCTCGGTGCTTTGGCGCGAAGGCCGCTGCTCGTTGTTATATGCCCCGTCAACCAATCGATTTCACGCGTACTCCAACAGTGGTGCACCAATTTAGCCGCAGCATTTCTTGATTCGGTTCTTTTTTCATCCGGATTTACGCCGACTCGGTATCTCGATTCGTTCGCTGCGATTGAAGAAACGGTGAGCGTACGCGAACGAACGCTCATCGGGAGATGTATCAGCGCGAGTGTGACAACGATCACTGTTTCTTTCCGGAATTGAGGATCCGCTTCCTCGATGTTGCGCTAATTTCTCGTTCCACCGCGACTGCGGAGTCAATTCTGCCCGATATTTTTCTCTTATCTCGTTTCTTCAACATCTCGTTGAAATCAATTTTCCGCGCGAGCCATTTCTCTAAGCGTGAACGTGTGATACTTCCGCCACGAAAAGGCAGTCGCGCATCCCTACGCGTATCGATAGCAAAATGTACAACCTTATCTCGGGAGGGTAAATGGAATTTTTCTGAAAAATCGTCGATGAATGCGAAACAATTTATCTTTTTCACTAGTTTCTTTGGAGTTTCTTTTAATTTTCAAACATCCGTAAGCAGACACACGCGCATGCACACACACACACATATATGCGCACGCATACAGCTTTATGTAAGATGAAATACACGATATAACGGAGAGGTATACACGAGAGAAATTATATAAAAATACCATTTCTATTTTAACAATTAAAAAAAAAGACAAACGGAACAATATGAAGAGAAAGAGAGAGGGGGAGAGAGAGAGGAGAGAGAGGAGAGAGAGGAGAGAGAAGAGAGAGAGGGAGAAAGAATTCGAGGGGGAGAGAAACGCGGCGCCGTGGTGATGAACGTCGCGACGCTCAGTCTACCGGCGTCGTCCGAACATGTACGATCCGTTAAAACGTTTCTCGTCAAACGATTCCCTGCGATTGCTCGAAATCGCGGCCGCCGCCGCCGGCATCGACAAAGACGACGACGGCGACAACGACGACGACGACGACGACAACGTGGAAAACGAGGGTCTCACCGTGACCTTGCCCGCGAAAGATCGATCCGACGACATATCGCGGATTAGGAAGGAGAGAACACCGGCAGCCAAGACCGGTCTTTTTAACGCAACCTAGACTGATTAATGATAGTTTGATTCTTTGACAAACCATGATCGCTCGATCTGATTGCTGAGTCGTTTGCTCGCAAAAGATTCGCAGCTGCAATTATCTGCTGAGAAAATTAATTCACTCCATCATCTAGCGAAATGATTAAAAAAGAAAATTCAATTCAATTCCAATTACTTCAGGATCGCCTGACACTCCACTTTGCGTTCTCGCATTCGGCATAAATCCACATAAATCACAATGCGGTGCCATGATTTGAGAGACAAGTCTTGAGATTCATGCTTGATTTTTCCTTGTCGAAAACTTGTTACAAAGATACACCGTAAATGATAATTGAACGATACTTAAATGAGCGACGCATTACGAGCAGTACTGATCGACCGTTGGTGAAAAATGGTCTTTAAACCGCGAGTGCAACGTCGGTTCGAGCGTAGCAACGCGCTAAAAGCGAGAAGTGTTGTTATCGAAATTTGAAGACGATTAAATTTCGATGATTACAAAGTGATAGTGAAAGTGATAGCGAAAACTGAAAAACGACTCGAAAACCGAGTTACTTGAGCCTCTGTGAACAAGCGGAATCGAATCGATCGATCACATCAATAATGCTTATCATTCGCGAAGATAGCTGAAAACGCGCTGAGTCGTCATTGGGACATATCCACTTGGATCAGCGTCTTGGCGCGTCTTTGAGATCGATGGAACTCTGAATAAGTAGAGATGATCAGTTGCTTATTCCTCACCGTAAGACCATCGATGAGATCTCTCTCTCTCTCTCTCTCTCTCTCTCTCTCTCTAATATCGTAATAATAATATAAATTTAATTGCTTCAAAGTTTAAAGAATTCCTATAAGCTTAAAACGTTTTTATATCTTTACAAGGTTTCTTTTAAATGTCGATACAATATCGATAAGAGATGCGCTTTGAGAGGATAACTCGAGATTGAAGCGTTAAATTCCGTGCACGTAAAATATATTGGCCGCTATTCAATAATCATTCCTATTTATATATTACGAATTGGCAACTCTAAACTGACAAACTGACGAACCGGAGATCGCATATTGCATGTGACAGTTTCTCGAAAGCAATTTGAAAATTGGCGAGCATTGACATTTTTGTCGACATTTTAGCTCGTCTTTAGCTAATATCTCAAATTAAAACGATTCTCGGTTGACATCGAATATTCGACAGAGAGAGGAAGAGAGAGAGAGAGAGAGAGAGAGMGAGAGAGAGAGAGAGAKAGAGAGAGAGAKAGAGAGAGARAGAGAGAGAGAAGTGAGACAAAATTGGCCATTTGCACAAATTCTCAATTTGAATGACTCAATGCGAGATAATTTACGTAACGTTATACATTATGTATGATAGAACGCGCGTTCATAGAGAGACACTCCGTGGAAATCAGAGACACTTTCTAGAAATCAGTGAAAAATTAAAAGAATCGGACAAATTCATCAACAAATTAACGGATAAAACGCGAAGCATGAAGCAAACAGATCCGTCGATCCGTCGAAACTTTGTTCACTCCTGTGTCGTTGTGTGCGCAAATCATGTCGCAAAAAAGAATCAATTCTCTGCCATTCGTCGATCGAAAGGGATTCGAACTATATCGATGCGTTGAATGAAATTCGAAGTTAGAAGATATCGCGATAATGCAATGCCAGTCGTGATCAATCGCAAGGAAAATTTAGTAATTATTAAAAGAGAATTATCAGAAACTTCCCTACTTTTAAAATATTCTCTCTTGTAATATTCTCTCGCGACATAATGTAAATCGGCATAACATAAATCGTCAAATTTATTAACATCGAGGCCAAGTTGTCGTTGCGTGCTCTGTGCACGTGAGATCGTAATAAAAATATCTCTCTGTATTATGAATATATCGCGCTATGCGAAATCCAGCTTTCTCTTGAATTCGCTCCGTATTCGATGCTCGACTTGCCCTCGCCCCGATCCGCTAATTTAGATCAGCTAACGCCCTTTAGCGTTCTCGTCACTCCAAAGAGCGGCGAACATCCACCAAGTGGCCATGATTATTGGCCACGTTATCAATATTTTATAACGAAGCGTTATCCCTCCCCACGGGGAGGACAAATCAATTTCCGTGCGAAGCGAGAGACGGGCCTCGGACCGCGCATTGCGCGAGAATTTTACGTTTATGATTTTTGATTTGTTATTATCTATTGGTTTTCCAAGTTGTAATCGCTGTCGCGATACGAACATCTTTTATATAAGCGGAAAGGACATGCAGATTCATATGCGTTTATGCATGTTATTCGTCAGATTAATGTGTTTAGAGATCGAAAAACTTCACTTTGGTATTTACCCGGATAATACAATTTTTTTCATCTATTTAAAGCGAAAGAGAACAAGAGTTCATCTTGCCGAGATTGAATATCGAGACGTGTATTTCTTTTCTTTCTTTCCACTCGTTGAGAAATCCGCGAGGAATGTCGCGCGACGATATAACTTCGCACGAATTTCATCACGACACAACTGCCAACGTGCGATCATGACGATTACGGTAACCCTCGGGCTTTTGAAATCGCGGTAATTATTCGACGGTTCCAAGAACTCTCGCATAGTTTCGCTCGAGTTGCCTTCTAATGGACAAGTTTCTTACAAGGGCATCCCATTGATGATACGATACTCGATCGTCGACAATCTATGCCAATTTTGCTAGAAATGTTAATAAAAATTATCAAATTTCCGCTCGACATTTGGCGTTGATCGATTGTTGATTGACTACATCTGTATCTACGTTATCACGTCAAGGAGTTTCGATATCAGTAGATTTTTGGCTCATTAGATATCAGACATCGACCAGGCAGAAGACCGTTGCTCGAGCATTGTTCGAGTCTACGAGTCTACGAGTCGACAATGAGAGACATTGATCTAACTCGGGTGAAATTGAATTAAAATCATTAAAATCTGCTCTCAAAGTTTGGTTTACCATACGCAATCCAATGAGCAAAATGGAAATAGAAAATCCGACTGGTGAAATACTGACTGAATAAATCCTCGATAATTGCTCGTCGCCGTCGTTCGTCGCCACGAGAAAGAGAGAGCTGAAATTACACGCGCGCGCAAACCCGCGAGCAAAACGAAGCGGTTCCAAGAAAGCACAGAGAAAGCAAGAAGTTGTCGATGGGGCGTACTTTTTCGTCGTCGCTAATAATATGGTCGAATGTTTCGATGAATAACGATGCACACGAGCGCAATTTGGCAACGGCGTTCTTTTCTTTCTTTCTCCTTTACGACCTTGCGATAAGTCGCGCGATGGACGTTGCAATCAATCTGTATTTTTAGCCAAGGGCTCGTCTTGTCTCCGAGAGACTCTCCGAGATTCGCATTAGGGACGCGAGATATTCGAATCGTCGGCCATGATGACGACAAGACCATGATGCGCGATCGACGCGCTCGACGAACAACTTTTCCAGAACTTTTGCTGGAATCTAGTTGACGCTCCGTTGACACGACCTCCCCTCTGGAATGGAAACGAGTGAGCCTCCGGACGAGGTAGTCGACCGTCCAACCCTCCGGATCAACTCGTCGTCGTCGTCGTCGTCGACGTTCCAAGATCCGTTCGACGAAGCCCAGCGAGACATCGTTTTGTTCGCGCTTAAGGGAATCGTGATGATCGGCATCATCCTTACCGCGCTCTTAGGGAATGTTCTGGTGATTGCCAGCGTTAGAAGACACCGCAAGCTGCGCGTGCCCACCAATCGTTACGTGGTCTCGTTGGCAATGGCGGACTTTTTGGTGGCGGTGTGCGCAATGACGTTCAACGCTGCCGTAGAGTTATCCGGCGGCAAGTGGTTGTTGGGAGATGTCATGTGCGATGTGTGGAACTCGATGGATGTTTACTTCAGCACAGCATCCATCCTGCATCTCTGCTGCATCAGCGTCGATAGGTACTACGCGATAGTCAGACCGTTGGAGTACCCGGCTATCATGAGGACCGTGACGGTGACTGCGATGCTGAGCAGTGCTTGGACGTTGCCGGCCTTGATAAGTTTCATACCGATATTTCTGGGCTGGTACACAACACAGCAGCATCTGGACTTTCGCAGAAGGAATCCGCAGGTAGAGATGTCGACTCGAAAAGATCGCGTTCGTCTTCTAACCGATCGATTATATCTTTCTCCTTGCTAGATTTTCATTGCTAGACGTTGAGATCGATCGAACTGAAATCGTTTCGAGATTCTTGACTGATCGATACTTGACACTTGCTCGATACGAATCCACTGAATCGAAGAGACAGGATTTTAACCACAATTAACATGCGTTGTACGACGTTTGTCGCTGCACCCTTTCGACGATTGAAAGCTGGTTCTCTCTCTCTCTCTCTCTCTCTCTCTCTCTCTCTCTCTCTCTCTCTCTCTCTCAGGTGTGCGCTTTCGTGGTGAACCGCCCATACGCGGTACTAAGTTCGCTCGTATCCTTCTGGATTCCGGGCCTCGTAATGATCGTCATGTACTACAAGATTTACAAGGAGGCCGTGAGGCAGAGAGCAGCCCTCAGTAGGGCGTCCAGCAGCACGGTGCTCAACAGCGTTCACGCGCGTCGCACTTCCAGCGGCTCCGGCTCCAGACATCATTCGAGGACGTCGCATCAGCTGTTGTTGCATCCGAGCGACGCGAGCGATTACGGGAGACCGCTCTCTTGCAGAGCCTCGGCGGCGGAACTCAACATTGAGAACGGTGAGTGTGAGGCGCGCGGGATTGCTGTCCCTCGATTATCGCCGCTGAAATTCACCGCTGGCTGAAATTCAATTGCCTTCAATTTCGGTTTCTCCTCACTCTTGCTCTCTTTCTCGCAACGTCCGCAACGAGAGCCTCGACATATACATTTTGGCCGTTTTGCGCAAACCTATTACGTCGATCGTTCTCGCGGCACCGGCGGCGATTCGATCCTTTCTCGCACTCGATACATCGACCATTCCGCGTAACCGACCGTGTAATTAGCCGATTCTTCTTACGATTCCATCGCAGATATTCATCGTGATATCCATTATCAGAGTCGATCGACTCCTCGCGTCGTGATATTAGGATAGGAATGTTTCTCAGAAAGCAAGTTTCGCGTGGAGCCGCTGGTATTAAAAACACGTTCCGTAAGTCGTTTCCGTAAATTTGACTCGATAACATAACGGTAAAATCCACTAAACATGGATAAACATCGATCGTGAAACGTTTAATTAACACATTTGATTAACACGTGAGCGCTAAATTACCGGGAAGTTCAATAAACAAGCAACTGTACGGCCGTTGAATTTTGTGATAAACACGGAGAACAACGTTTCATGCCAAACGTTTGGTCTGCGCGTACGCGTTATGCGATTTCAGAAATGATCGATTTCTCTTAATCGAATATCGAGTATTTAAGTATTATCGTATTATCAAGAAAATAAGCTTGTTTTACATAACATCGTTTCGACTTGGTCGGTGTTTTCTTACTTGGACGCAAAATTTATCCATCTTTTTGCCACAATTTGCCGCATTTCAACCTTTCATCCGTCCGTTACATCGATGTTTTAAAAAGTGAAACAGATATGTTCCATTCCGAGATACGTTTCCTGGTGATACATGCAGATGAAAAGCTGTCCGGCGAGATTCGCAATAGGTAAATTGTGTACCGCGCGTGATACCGATTTGTGATACCGATATCTAAAACATTTACTTTTTCTTCATCCCGCAGTAATACAGTAATGTCCGAGACAAGGATGACGTATCGATCCGTGAAAATGTCATTACGGCGTAAACGCTGAATGCTCGCCGCATTAGAAACCGATTATCGATTCGCGTCTGGCATGGAAGCGAATTAATCATCCGCACTCGCACGCAATCTGTAAACGCGCGATAATCGTCTCGATATCGCGATCGGCATGATTCGCTACGTCATGTCAACATACGTTCCATGTACGAAATACGTTCCATCCGAAACACACCTCGTTGTTTCGAGATTTGCGAGCGCTATTCTACCATCCGGAAAGAAAGAATGACGATTCCATTAAAAAGAAGATGAAAACTTCGACATATTTCATCTCCGAACGAAGAAAGATGCGAAGAATTGCATCCTTGCGAATTTTTCACATCGTATGCCTGACGTTTTATATGTCGGAAATAAAGAGTGCATTCCAATTGCTGGACAAAGTAATGCTTTCCCGGACAAAGAGAGATGCTATCTCTTTTTAAGATGCAAAAATTATCATTTTTTTATCATTTTATCATTTAACATAATTCTGAAATGTATATTATCAAATTAATTATTTAATTAATTAATTAATAATTAATGAAAATTTGAATGATTAATAAAAATCTTTCTTTCTTAGAAAATACTTAGAAATCTTAATAAGATCTTAATATGAGACTTTTGATATATGAGCATACATATTTACATATGTATACATATAAACCATGTAGAAAAAAATGTTTATGTTTCTTCTACCGTGCTTGGTGCTACATTCTTAAATAAGATAATCGTGCAATTGCGATTTTCGTATGAAAATAATTATAAAATTTTACGATATACGATAAATAGATGAGCAGATTTGACTGTGAAAATTCCATGGCTTCCAACAGCAAATTCGATTACGAGAGTCGTACAAAGAGCTCACGACAGAGTGAGACGCGGCAATGTTCATCATCGCGATCGAAATGAACTCGTGGCATCGATCTCTAATATTGTGTCGCGATATCGCAATTCTTACGGGGTTCCCGTATCTCCGATGCGATGATATATCTAAAAGCAATGCAGTACATGCAGTGTATGAGCGCGCGCGTGTACCTCTTTCAGTCGACATACGATCGTTTTGCTCATGAAAATAACATCGGGAAGTTATGCTTCTAATTTCGACGTGCAATCTGCAAACTAGCATAGTGTCTTGTTCTCGTGCTCGTTGCATTCGCGAGCCAAGTAAACACATCTAGTAATAGATCATGTAATCTGGCGATGGATCATCCAATGGTGCATCGTAGGTATCATCTGCCAATAACGTTACATAGGCGTTGATACTGCGCGACATAATCCACGCATAATCATACGTTTTGTAGTACAAGTAAAATAGGCATGATTAAGCGTGGCGGCATAAGCGTGATTCCGCTTAAATCTTTCGATTCTTCTGAAATGTAACGTATACAAGAATTAGAAAATTAAATCAATTTCGCGATTTGATAAATTCCGTGATCTAACGTTTCTCCTTTGCATTTTCTTTCTTTTAATTGCTCGAACAATCGAGTTATGTGGGGTATGGTGACGATACAACATGGCTGCAATATCGCGAAAACTCCCTTTGCGTTATCTGAAAATGTCTTGAAACGCGTTTTCAAAGAGCAGGAAGCTATGGAACGATAAGAAAACATTTTTTAATTTCCCAGGAATAAAGCACACAAGCTTGAATCTACTTTTTAAACCGACATTTAAACCGAATATCACTAAGTGATATCAAAGCGATATCAAAAGAGGAACACGAACACGCGAGAGATTTTTGTTTCAACTTTTCCTCTTATTTCCTTTTTGTTTACATCAATTTTTAAATGAAAGGCTATAACCGACGTCGCTTGCAAAATTCATAAAATATCAAACATTTGACACCTGTGGCAAACTCTCGAGATCGATAGCTCGCACCTCGCTTCATCGGCAAAATATTATTCTACAAACAAGATAAAAAAACATAACGATTACTCGTTGATGATATCTCGTAGGAGAAGTATCGTACAATCGATTCTGGAGAATCTGATTTCGCGAAATGACCTGCAATTAATTTCCACATATAATGGGTATACGTGTCACGAATACGAATCATGACAGATATTACTCCGCGCCGTTGATAGAGGAAGCTCGAGCTTTACGATTCGAGTTTCATTTCGTTCCATAATTTTTAACGTTTCAACCTTTTTTAAGTATCTTGGCAACAAACCTCATTAAAAGTTTGTTGAATCGCGAAATTTCACGCGCGCCGTAGTAAAGTATCGAAGTAACGATAGTTTCCAGATCTCTCAAAGTTGACGATCCCGAAATTAATTCTCATTAAGGAACGTAATTATAACGCGAAAAAACTTGAGACTCGTATCCTAATCGGCCTTTTACTTTTAAGCTTTATTCTTAAAACGTATCAACGATACATGCGATGACGAATGTCGAACTCTCACGTCATTAAACATGACTTTAGGCGGAAACGCGTATCCGAATACGAGACATTCCGTTCGAATTCGCAGCCAAGAATCGTCAGCCTGTTCGTTTCTAATGCTCTTTTCCTTGAAACTCTATTTCTCATCCGTCTGCTTTTCTTTCTCTTTTTGCTCTTTCACTTGGTTTTCCTCTCACGCTCGCCACGCATTCAGCAGATATCGAGCGAACGAGTCGCGGGCGAGAGGGTGCTACCCCGGACGGGAAGAGGGTGTTCCCGTTGGAGCTGGCTGGCTGGCTGGCTGGCTGGCTGGCTGGCTGGCTGGCTGGCTGGCTGGCTGGCTGGCTGGCTGGCTGCTGCTGCTGCAGTTGCGTTCACTGACCTACCTCAGCCTGTTTCGCTGGGTCGAGAGACCGAGTCTACCTTCTCTCGACGATCTGTCGTGACGCGGCATCATTCCGCGATTTAGCTTTATCTCGGCTCATTTCTTGGATCGTGTTCTTTGCGGATAGATTTGTTCATGAAGACGGACAAAGCATGGAAAACGTTAATCAGTAATGGAGGCTTATCTTGTCGGAATTTTGTCGCTAAGTTATCCGTAGCTAGAGCAACAATAAAATTGATAAAATAAAAATACCGTAATCTTGCCGGAATCATTAAGATAAAAATATATGAAAAGACATGTGCATTCGTAAATAATAATAATAAAATAATAAAATAAAATAATATTACACGTTTGCGTCATATGTATTATACGTACGTCTCTTTCGCTGTTTTTTGCCAAAAAATATACAAAAAATATACAGACGGATGAAATCAATCTCAATCTAATTAGCTTTTTGTGATCCAACAAATCCGAATATAACATAAGGATTAACGAAAGGGATCGATCGATATCAATGACGATAATAATCTGTTATCACCGTATTATATCCATTCTGTATATCGGTATCCATGGCCTTTATCCGATGAAAAAAATTACTACAACGAGGTATACAATGTATCTCATACATATTATATAGCATAAGTATGAAATTTTGTTATATTGAAATATTTGATAAAATATCAATTAATTCGCAAACAATACAACGAAGGAAGAGATCTCGAGAGTTTGCTTTGGAGATGATACATTTATTTCGAAATTGTCATGCGAGATGACGTACGTTTCTTCTTCTGGCGGATTACGGTTTCTCGTTACGCGGAATGCGAATAGCTGGATATCTTTTACGATTCATCGTATCGGACGTGAGGTGGATTCGACTTTTGTTCATTTTCTATTTTATAAATCGCGCCATAATAATGTGTCGATGATAATAAAAAAAGACTTCAATCAAAAGATTGAATTGTCAAGCTTATTGGCAGACGATTATCAAGATATCGACGGTTTAACACAATTCTGTTAAGATAAAATTTAAGAAAAATGAAGCTTATGGAAAGAAATTTATAGGAAAACGTTAAAGCCAGCAGCGCGACAAAAATTTTCCTTTCCCGACAATTGCAATACATACACGCGTACATATACATATACCAATTTAAAATATTTTCTTTTAATTTCCAATATCTATCAATTTCGATTTTGAATTGTTTGAATATCGTGAAAGGAATTCCGCTTAGAAATAATTTCTTGGAAATATTCTCTCTCTCTCTCTCTCTCTCTCTCTCTCTCTCTCTCTCTCTCTCGCTCTCTTCTCTTGTATGTATGGAGCTCTTACAAAAAGTACATTAAGGAATAATTTCGAAACAGCCAAGAAAAATACCACGTATCGTACAAGATTTATGACCTTTTTTTTTACGTTGGTCCGCCACATCACGTTTACAAGTTTGGTGGATGTTGATTTATGATTGTAACCATTATTTGTTATCTGCTCGCACATTCGCGTTAAGTCGGACCTTCACGGGTTTTTGATCAATCTCATCGTGATATCGTCAATAAGAGAGGGCTTTATTACTAACGATGACGAAAGCTTTCTATTACGCAAATTCGATTACGTTTTAAATTGTCGGAGATTATTTCGAGGGATCGTCTTGACAGTATCTCTGATTTTATCATCTGAGAAACGCCTCGAAATCACCCATCAAGTCGAATCGAATCGATATTATGGAGCAACGACCTGATTATCGTGCCGTGGGCCGCGCGATGCTCGTCTGCTCGTGTACCTTGTGACCTGATTTTGCCAAAGGTCTTTCGCTAAGCATCGACATTCGGTCATATCATTCCCACATACGTGTATATATGTCACGATATACACACACATACACGTAACGGATATTGTTACATTATTGTAAGATGATTACGAGATCGGTTCTCTCTAGAAAGAGAGGTGACGCCGTGCTTTAGCCATGTTACGCGTCTGTCGATCTCTGATCCGAATCTCGATGCGAGTTTAATTGGGCAAGTACGCGTTCAATCTTTCTTTCTAATAACTAATAAATACTGTAAGTCATGATAATTATAATGAAGAAGAGAAATTTAGAGAGGTTGGAGAGGAGAAGAGAGATTCCATTGTTTCAAAATATTTTCTCGTCTCTAATTCGTTCTTTTGCACGATCGTTAAGAATCTAAGATTATTTGTAAATACAAGAGAGAGAGAGAGAGAGAGAGAGAGAGAGAGAGAGAGAGAGAGAGAGAGAGAGAGAGACGGAGGAAAATGCACATAGAGTTTCATCAAAACGTTCCATTGAGAACAATATCGTGTGTATTGCGCGTGTTTCTATGGCGGTAACTCAATATGCACAACGCCTGTATCAATCTCATCTACTCGCAAATCACGTTTCCAATAATAGACGCGACCGGGAAGAAGGAGACAATTCATCATAGACAACGGAATTGTGTAACAAAGAAGAACGAGATTAAAGAAAGTCTTATTATCTTATTAAGGAAAGTTGTGATCCATTTCTTTTCCAACAGTGCGCGAACGACAATTTTGATAATCCAGCCAAAGCATTTTCAAATTGTACGCTACACATCGTGAGCGTTAGCAAAGTAACGAATCTCAGATCGAGTCACGTCAATGACAATAATAGTAACGATGCATCTAATTGCATCTAGTTCTAAATGGATCTAGATTTAGGTTTGATCGATCGATCGATCAATCGATCGGCATTAGTCCGTTAGTCGGCGCGAAATGAAAGCACGTAATTCGCAAAACCGACAAAACCCGCATATTGCGAAAGTAGAACGATGGGCGGCGAATATCCGCGCGGATCGACAAGAACGTCTCTTTGCCGCGGGCGAAATTTCTCCGGATAATTGTCACGAAATGAAATTCTGTCACCGTAATTACGTAAGTTCGTCATTTCGCGATTATAGCCTGCCACTGTCGGCGAGATTCGCGCGAAAAAGAAACATGCGAAGCTTTTAACGGGATACCGTGTCAAAGAGTACCGCAACTCGAGCGAGTCGATTTCACGATTCGTTATTGATTACCGGTTCAATCGATTCCTATTATCCGCTCGTTAGCCACGTTATTTGTGACAAAATCCTACTCGAATCTCGATAACGCGTACGATAGCGTGAAATTAAGATACGCGAAATACACTGAACGTGCCTTATTCATCAAATAGGTTCGCCAAATCGCATCGCGTCTCCGAATCGCGAGGAATAGCGTTCCCGGAGATGGCCGTACGTGTCCTACGTGTTGCATCGTTATATTTATTACACAGGAGGATTTCTTGGCTCTGAATCTTGGCGCGTGTGCGCTTAGCGTGGGCATATGCTTGAAGAGACAGTGACATATCGTTATATCACTGGTCTAGTTAGCTGTCTACCTCTGAAAAAGTCGGAAAGGAAAAGCGAGCCAAGCAGCGCAAAAGCGTTAAAGATATTTCCCCGGAGACACTTTCGTTGTATTAGGACGTGGCCTTGGCTTCAGCTGAGATTCAGCGAAATAGAGTCGCGATTCGCATTTCCGCGATCGTTGTTTTGACGCGCGTGCACGCATATGTCTCGCGATCCTCGCGAGAAAACTTGGGAGAAGAAAAATGATGCACGTAAACATGCGGACGAAAAGTGAGCTACTTAAAAGCGATTTGGGGTCACTTAAAGCTTCGATCTTAGCAATTTTACGTGGAATCTCTCATATGACGCTCCTTCTCTCAGCGAAGACTGACTCCGCGATATTCCATGCTACGTCCTTGTTGTACTCTCCCCCTCCCTTCCTCCCCTCCTCTGGCCGTGGATCAGCTCGTATGCTGCACGCTTCTTATATCTTGATAGACGAGTGCATCGATTGCACGAAAGCGCTGAGCATCGACCAACCAACCTAAATCTGCTTCAATGCGCCCGAGCACGCAAACCCTTCAGCTCTTCGTCCGGACGGACACCTTTCTTTCCATTTCGCATTATCTAAACAACAACTAGCCGAGAGGATTCCCGGATATGATCCTATCCGACTCGATTCGTTCCATCTGCGCTTTTCGGAATCCCGCCCTGTATCAACGTACATTGGAGGCTCTAGACTTGACGACCGAGCCAACATGATTTTCTTTCCGTTTATTGGATAATTGGGAGAATCCAGATCATTCAACGATTTCACTGATAGGAAGGCGTATTCGCGTATTCTTTCAATACGTAGAGTCCGAGAGAAGAATACTGTCTTATCAAGATAGATAATTGACAGAAATCGATGTTGCAACGTACAATCTCCCAACGTGAACCATTGAAACGCGACCATTTTTGTCATCATTCCCATGAAAAATCGTTATCGTCTGTTTGTAGCGAAAACTTTTCTTTATATCGGGAAAAATTCTACAGGATATCAGCCGACGACGCGAAATGGCGAATGCATGTCCGAGACAGTTTGTATAAAAATGTTGGTACGTATGTACATATGTACGATGTTGGCTCGCAGCGCGATTATCATATTCGGCTCGCTGCGATAATGCGAGTTAATTATGTCAGAAATTGGATAGGCTGATTTTTAATGACCCTTGCTGGAGAACTCGAGCAGGAGAGAAGCGCGATAGCGTGGAAGGAAGCAATTTTCCATTCCGAATCTTGTCTCTGTCTCTTAAATGTGTCTCTCAAATGGATCCGAGATATGGAATAAAAGAAGGTAAAGTTGAACGCGAATACGTGTTCGAATATGATACATATTACGATAATGATATTATTTTTACCGATATCGCGGCAGCGATATCGGTGAATTCATGTTATCTCGCAAGGATAATTCTGAAAATTACGTTTTAATTTTCATCGAAATTATATTAAAATTTAATATAATGACATGTAATTTAACGCATGAGAAAAGGACAATACTCAGAAAGGTAATGCATTTCATCTAAACCGATTATAAACCGATATCTCGTAACGTATGAAAAGAAAATCATAAGCCTTACATGAGAAATCGAGACACTCCCTACCCGAGTCTACTTTCCGGAATTTTATTCGATATGACGTAAAATCTATTTGAGGATGATTTGAAACTTAGCTTAGCGTAACTTGAAGTTGTTCGTCTTGCAAAAACGGCAAATTGCAAATTAATTGGGTGTATTTGTATGTGTTTCAGGCACTTCGATACGACAGCAAACGAAAAGTTGGCGCGCCGAGCACAAAGCCGCGAGGACACTCGGTATAATTATGGGGGCGTTTCTCCTCTGTTGGTTACCGTTTTTTCTCTGGTGAGCATCGATGCGATCGTTTTCCAAAATTTCACGAATGAAAGAGTTACGCCTTCGATGCATGTTTCTCCGTCGGTTTCTTTCCTTTTTTTCAATCCTCAACGACTCCCGATGAGCGTTGAAATCCAAAAATTTCAAGGAACGATGAAAATCTTTCACGGCATTAGGTGAGCGACATTTACGCTTCTGAATGAAGCTACTCGTGAATGTCAATGAACTTTTCTTTAAAGAAGGAAACAGTGAGGCACGAGCAAAGTAGTTTGAGTAGAAATCCACTTGGAGACTTTACTCTGGAGAAAGAAGAGACGAACATTGCTGAATTTATGCCGTGAATTTTATGTATCGATTCACCGTTAAGAGAAGGATGCTTTGCTGATATCACATGCCCAAAGTTAGCGAGTGATAGAAAAGCAAAGGAGGAGAAAGAGAGGGAGAGAGAGAGAGAGAATGAGAGAGAGAGAATCTGGTCCGTCCCATGTTTTATTAATGCGAGCTTGGATGCGAATGCATCTCTATAGAGTTTGTCGAGGACTTACCCTATTCTCCCCAGGTTTGCTCGCAGTTTGACTATTTGCTTGACTAAACACTGAGACCACACCGAGATATCGAGATTTCTCTTATTCGAGAGATGGAAAAAGTCTCTTCTCGAAAACGATTTAAGATTCTAAAGATTAAATAGAAAATTTTTTAGACTAATGGAACATTAGCATACATGTAATATGCGTGCATATGATCACTCGATTTTCATTCTCGATTTCAAAACGATTTGGCTACGAAATGGGAGATCCGTTGCTTTAAGAATAAAGATGATATATAAGTAGAAAAGGAAATTTCTTACGAGAATAATAAACAGACAGAGAAACAATAGCACAAGGCGAATGCGAGTTGTGTACGAGGACGATCAATTGCATTTTCAAGGTTCAATCTGTTTGATCAATATCGATCGCTCTGTAATTTTCGTCCAACAGAGATAGCAACCATAAATCTACGTCGATGATCATCGCGTTATATATTATCTGTATTATCCTAATCGATTCTTTGTACATTGGTAATGAGATGACTGCGTGATTGAAAACGCGGTCGCGTTGCGTTCTTCTACATGCGGAATATCTCAAAAGTAATCGCGCGATGATGGATAACGTTCTACGATAAATCTAGGATCCATTGCTTCTCGAGAGAAGTTGCAAAGCGAAGATCGCTTCCATAAAGTCAATGATTAATGCAAGTAAAAACAAGTAAAAACCACCATTATTTAATTATAATGTTTTATAATTGAATAGCAAATTTCGGGCTTTGAGTATTTGGATAACGATAATCTACCAGCAACTTATGACTGCGATGGAAAGTTTGCGAGATAATTACATAATTACAACAACGAAATAACTCTCCAACAATTTACTTGGACAATTTGAATGAAATATAAAAATGAAAATTTGGAGAATTTGCTTTTCCTAAGCGGCAATTCCCTTGGACGTGACGAATACTGCACGTAGGAAATGCGTAGGGAACGTAAATCTCATTTCCGCATCGGCCGTGCATGTAGCGAATCGAAACATTGATTTAAAAAATCCGATAGCAGCTCGGCGCGTGCATAGATGCATCTATATGCAAAATGTTTGGCGGAGCATGCGTGCGAGGAGATTCTTTTTCTCGCAAAGGAACGTTCATCTTTTCTCGCGAGAGGTCCACTTGGAATATGCCACGCGTAGATGGATCTCGCAGAACGTAGGACGAATGATGCGTTTGAGGAATGATTATCCGTTATCTTTTACTCGTAATATGAATCATTCATCTGTTTCAAATGCTCTTTTCTTTTTCTCGTTTTTTTCAGGTACCTGACGACCTCGTTGTGCGGCGAGGCATGCTATTGCCCAGACACGGTGGTCCTGCTGCTCTTCTGGATAGGTTATTTCAACAGCGCCCTGAATCCGGTCATCTACGCGTACTTCAATCGCGATTTCCGCGATGCTTTCAAAGACACTCTGAAGAGCGCCCTGCCGTGTTGCGCCGGTTGTTGGACGACACCCTCGCAGTTCGTCTAGCGCGACAAGACGAATTCGATCCTTTTGATCCTTTTTCGTATCGAGTTCCGAATCGAAGCAAGAGTTCCTATGGAAAGTGCCATCTTTCCGTTCTTACAACAACGATCAATGGCACATAATCGCATCTCGAGATACGGATAACAAACCATGGAGCTATTCGTCAGCGGAAGGCGCGAACGACGAATGCTCACGCTCAGATCGATCTTGATGTACTCGAAGGCCCGGAGTTTTGTTCAAATGGATATTAGCTAGTGTAATCGCGGTGCTGTTATCGCTGTATGAGCGAGTATAAGCGTCGATGCGATTTCATCCTAGCCGTTATAGTCCGTCAAAATCTCGCCTGGCTGAAATTCCGGCGGAATCTCTCTTTAGTTAATCGGAAAAATGAATAGCCGAAGAAATTAGTGCCACTTAATTTAATGGATGAATATTTCTGAGAATGAAATAATTTGAAGATTAGAACGACTCGACCTATAATCTTTCGTACTAATCACGCGCGATGATTCTTCAAGAACCACGTACATGACCGCGTTGTTTCCTTGTAAAAAGTAAAATTTCACGCTGTGACAAAACACGTGCACGATCGAATCATCGTCATGATGAAACATTCCGTTCGAATCAAGCGGGATGTAACGATGAACGAAATTTTTAACTGCAAGTAACGAAGGAACGCGTAACGCGGATAAGCGTTTGCGAGGCACGAGAAGGACTTTGTTAATCTATGTTTATCTTGTAAATACATCGAGAGAGCCAACTAGCGCTAATTAGATGTAATTACTAGGGCGCCGGCACACGCAAGATGTCGTATCATATCGTAACGCTGAGACACTCATTAACGCGTGAGCGCGAGGACATATTCGTGACGCTGTTATTGTAATCGCGAGATGATAATGTCGCGACGAATCATCCGGGATAAAAGGGTATCGCCGCGCGCAATCGCGTCGTTTTGCCTGTATAAATGTACCATATAGCAATAACTCGGATCTTGAAGGAGGATTGTAAATACATAGCAAGGCGCGTGGATGCTCGTCATTTTTCTAAGTACAGCGGACATAACGTGCTCCATCGGCGTGGCGTCATGTTTCGTATCATTCTACGTGCTTTGAAGCTTTGAGAGGTGCTACGCTAAGAAATTCGATAAAGGAAAAGAGTGAATGTGCGTGTGCGTGTGCGTATGCGTGTGCGTATGCATGTGCGTGTGCGTATGCGTGTGCGTATGCATGTGCGTGTGTGTGTGTGTGTGTGTGTGTGTGTGTGTGTGTGCGTGTGCGTGTGCGTGTGCGTGTGCGTGTGCGTGTGCGTGAACGATAACGAAGGAGAAAGAAACTATCTCTTAACGCGCGCGACTACGCGCGCAGACCGTCCGAGTAAAGACACTAATTAGCGTAATTCTCTGCTCAGACAACGCTCCCATGCAATTTCCTACGGGTGATCCTTTTTTACGTTCCCTTAATGAAACTCGTCAGGAACACGAGATTCGAGTCATTCTGCTCCACGGATCTATCGCTCGGATTTTTTCGCTTTTTGGAGATTCATCTGGAAGCGAATCGGTTATCTCGTCGGAGAAAGTGCCGAAGAATGAGTCGCGTTTGATCGTTCGAGGTATCGATGGACACCGACGACGCATCGAAACACGCATCGAAATTGCTCCAATTTGAGCAAGAGATTTCGGCAAATTAGTAATTTTCAATAAATTGATCCGAGGGGAATCTCATCCTGCATCGGGATGTGTCTCTCCGCGCGATCCTCCGAAACAAAACTTGACCAGTCTAAAATTAAAGCAAGATCGAATAACATGTGACGTTAATCATTCCTCGTTAACGGATTACTTCCTTGGCAAGAAATTATTCGTCCGCATACAAAGTCCCATTGCAATCTTGCGAATAACATGAAGCAACTAGTGATTAATCTGTATCAATTTTCAGCGATTGGTCATTGTAATATTTCATGATAATTTGAGACGGAAACTTGAGCGAGTTTCTTTCGCTCTACGCATTCGTACGAATCTTATTTCCTTTTATGCCTTTGATACGTGTTTTGTATCGGACTTCCGTTCAAGTAGATCTTGGCTAGCCGCGAAGATGCGAGAGAAAGAAAACAGGAGAAAGGTGCGAAACGTGAAAAACTCGTCAGAAATTTTCATCGGCGTACGAATCGCAATCGAGATCGTTGATTCGCGCGAACGCGATCCTGAATTCGACAATCCCAAGTGATATCCAAGGAAAATCATGTTCCTTCGGGAAACGACAGTTTAATTTGAGTTGCGTTTACATCTACAAGGCCTAAAAAAATCATGATAGCGTTTTCAAGAGCGATTCTAGTAATTCGCTGCAATGGCAACTTTAGGCCGGCATAGACGTCTCGAAGTGTTTAGCGGCATATCGGACACGTGCAAAATATAGAGAGAATTAAGTGCGAATGTGAAAACGCGACGCGAAAGGACTGATATGTAGATATTTATGTAAATTGCAAGAATTAAAAAAGAACGAGAAACGAGCACGCGGAAGAAATAAGGAGCATCTACGAGTGAATCTAAGAAAGACGGAATCAAATTGGCTCGAATGAAATACTTTCTATGGTTTCGAACATCTGCGTATATTGTCTTTATACAAATGATACTTCTCAACTCTCAGAATCCAAGTAATAATTATTTTTACCTATTAGCTCGATTCGTTTAATTGCATTTTTAATTCAATCCAATCTTATTTTGATATTGACAAATTAATTTTGCTTCATCAAACATGTATCGGTGTTATATACCGGCGTTTGTAAACTACATCGATATTAAAAATGTCATTCTTTATCATCAGTCATCATCAGAATCAACAGCTATCTTTTTCACGAATTAATTTTATGCCATTCGATAAAAGCTAATGAGAGAGAGAAAGAGAGAGAGGGAGAGAGAGAAATGAAAAATAAATGAGATTATATTACCAAGTACAGTGCAGTCTTTAATCACATCCTTGTCACTCACCCCTCTCGTCTATCCCGTGGCATCTTCCGACAGCAATATTTCACATTTGAGTTTCAACATTTTACGCGATGAATTAATTTAGCGATGACAGTGTCGGTTTTAGCAATTTGGCTGGTTAACCAATAATCAAGTGAATTAATGATTCGTGATTGACTCGAGAGACCCGGAAAATTATTCCCTTTTTCCCCTTCTGCATTCTTGATATTATTATTGTTAATCTTATTTGTATCATCTTCTATCCCTCGTATTTGTATCGATGATCTTTGCTAGAATTAGATAGAATATCGATATCATTCTCAAATATCTTGATTAAATATAAAAAGGCTCGTCGTATCGTTATGGGATATGGTACAATGCGCGCCATTATGATGTCCATTACTATTTCTTATGATAACATCCAACTTTATGAAGATAAAGCCATCGAAATTCCGCGCGGTAAATTTCGTAGAGATGATCGGAACAACGATTCCATCTGTTAAAAGTACGAAGCAATTGATAGTTGGACTAAATCGGAAATGAAATTGATAGTTGGACTAAATCGGAAATGAAATTACGCATGAAGCAGCCGATTAACTGACAGACATTCCGAGAAAGGAGGAACTCTGCGAAAGTAATCGCCGATATTCACGTCGTTTCGGTCGTCAGCAATGGCTGTGCTGACGACCGAAAAGACGCTCCTTTATTCCCCCCCTGCTTTATATGTCCGATCCTTCCGTTTCGCCGAGTCGCGAGATATATAATGTTATACGTATTTCATGTAGGAATACGCATCTCTGCGTACGGAGAATAAGAAAAATATTTTTCCCGTCTCTGTAGGAAAAGGAAGGAAAAGCATTCTCATAACACACCTCTCTACCACAGATGAAGTTTTCCGCGTGCATGCTTGACGAAAATATCTAAAATAATTCTAAAATGCCATGACATGCATTCCGCTTAAAAGAAATTGCTCTAAAAGTATCCTCTCTCTCTCTCTCTCTCTCTCTCTCTCTCTCTCTCTCTCTCTCTCTCTCTCTCTCTCTCTCTCTCTCTCT
>JAHMML010000040.1:90146-219943 GCA_020341155.1 Eciton burchellii
AGAGAGAGAGAGAGAGAGAGAGAGAGAGAGAGAGAGAGAGAGAGAGAGAGAGAGAGAGAGAGAGAGAGAGAGAGAGAGAGAGAGAGAGGGAGAGACGGAAGATGGATCCTCAATACAATCAAAAGCGTGCGGCTTCAATTACATGTTTTTTTTCGCTTTTCTCTTTTTTTTTTTACGTATCTTGAATGGAGAGACAATTCGATTATCGCGTGATGTCAAAGTCTCTTTATTTTGTTTATTTTGTTGTGCTTTGACAAGTTGCGCTGGTCAAGCGCTCGAATAATTAACTGCAACAACCAATTACTATTCTCCCTGGAGGATTCTTCTTACTGAAGAATAAATACTCGTTCGCGAGATTTTCGCAAAGTCGCGACAAAAGTTGCAACTAGCACGTAAACGATAGTTGATAAATCGACAGATAACGCGCGCGAATGCATTTTGTTCGATGAGACGTATTTCTCGCGTAATAAATAACTCGCCATAATTTCTGAGCTTCCATCTGGTCACTCTTTACGTAAATTTATCCAAAAATAGATTAATCTTGTGAGATTTTTAGATGAATCACGCTAGAAATAAGCGAATAATTTGAGCAAGATACCATGATATCAATTTGATGCTCAAAATACGGCTCGAGTTTTACACGCAAAAAGAGTCCAAAGAGAGAGAAAAGATTTCGGGATTCCAAATTGGGGAGCTTGAGAAATCAGCACAATTTCTACTCAAGTTCCCGCCTTGTGTTAAACGAGAAACACAAGTACAAATTATGATATTCCATAACTCTTTCCAAGAGAAAAATAAGTAAAGTAAGTAAAGGACTCAGTACCGGTGTACTGAGATGGTATACAGAATAATGAAAAAGGGAAAAATGTCACGAAACGAATGCGACGAATAAAGAGAAGCGTGGCTACAAGAATAATTATGAGTTTATCTTGAAACCGACAAATGTCGCGCGACTTTTTTTGCATGCGTGGTGTTTACTGCTTCGATACTCGCGGCTACGTCGCGGCAGATGGGACTAGCCACACTATATGAAGCCACTGCTCTATTCGATCGATTGTTCCAATTCCCTCGACCGAGATCGATAACGATATAGAGAAAATTTATTTGCAAATTCGCACGCTGGCCACGAAAGTGAATCGTTATCTCGTGGCTTGACAAAATTCCAGAGCTGTTCAATTCGAACCGATCGTGAATTGTTCGTGAATTCGACAAACATTCGACAAAACTATAATTATACGTAAATAGATGTTTCCAAATGTAAATAAAATGAGATATAATATTGCCTTAAGTTGTACTGCAAGGAACAAAACAAAGAACACGACGATTTGTATATCGCGCTTGTCAACGATATCGGCGAGTAACAACAGATTCGCGAACGAAATTGACGTAATTTCAATATTTGTTGTTAGCAAATAAAGGCGGTATTTTATGCGCTTTTATGCGCCTCAAGGCTAGTCGTGTTTCCACGATCTTAATATTTCTTAAGTCGCATCTCTCGATAAACGCGAAATTATCAATCAATAACTAAAGAAGTGCGAAGACGGTCCAGAAAAAGCTGGATAGACGTGCCGCGTAATATTAATATCCAAGAATCTTTTACGCGCTCGATTGGAGTGAACAACCGGAAAGAAAGAGCGGATGTGGAAGAAAGAGAAGGCATGATTTCTAAAAAAAACACGTCACGTGAATTCAAACGGTAAAGCCCATTCTCATAAATAAATCTCTACATCTTCCAATTCTCATCTCTATAATTTGCGTATTTTTATTCTCACTGCTCTTTCTGACTGCTCATTCTGACTGCTCTGGCAATAAGATTAAGATAAATTTCTTGCAAGTTTCACGTTTCGCACAGCGGACTCGTGCATCTCAATTTTGCGTAAAATCTGCCATGCTCTTCGTCGGAGATTCATATCCCTTGTTGTATCCTATGCTATGGCGATGGCAATTTGTTTTAATATATCCTCATGCAGAGTTTCCTCAAAGAATCGCACACGGATATCAATATGCGTCAACACGAGACAATAATTTCACTAACGAGCCCTTCAACCTTTAAGAAGTTCGCGAGTAAGCTGCACTAAAGCGGCGGTCTTGCATGCATGAGCTTAATCTCGCACGAGCGATCAACCCCTTTCGATCTCTCTTCTTTTATCCTGACCCAAGGTCATGCATATGAATTTCAAAGAGACTTCCTATGGACGATAATCGCGCAATAAGAAAAAACGAGAAAGATCTCCTTGAAATTTGTCCTGATTGACTTACCGATCTGATCGACTCTTCTTCTTCCCTTCTTGATATCTTCTAAGATCGTCCAATCGTCAAAACGTCGTTTAATTGAAGAGCTGACCTCGGGCAGACTTGGCGAAACTTGGCAAAGGAACCACTGAGTCGGAGACTCAGACTCGGAGAACCTGGTCAAATCCGCCGACACATCTGCCTCTATTCGTTTTTGCAGGAAAAGCATTTATCTCCCTTCTTTTCCGGCGAGATGAGATCCTTAAGGATAGCCATCCCGTTCCATGCTTACCGTTCAACGATTGGCAAGTTCAGATGAACGCGAAAGTTGATGAAATTCGGAGAAATCTTTTGCGATTGTTCTCGTCTCTTTGTTCTTGAATTCATTTTGTATCTCGCAATGTCTTATCGCGCGAGAATAAAGACACGGCTATGATTTCATTATGGGCTAAAAGCATATTACGAGTCGGTCGAGTCAAGTCGCAAAGTTTCGGATTTTTAAATACGGATAAATAGAAAACGTTAACGAATCGAATGCAACATTGCAGCTCATCAGTTTGATCGTCGAGCATCTCATCAGTTTGTAACGATTTTGCATCGATTCTACATATTGTATTAATCTATTAAAACCGTTATAATAACGATGCCGAGTTACGATGTATGACGTATAAAATGTATAATGTAAAATAAACTTTTTAAGTTGAACATTAAAACTTTTCCGTACGATATTCCGAAGCGGCTTCTGTGCGATAAAGTTACAAGTTGCACGTGAGAAAAGTGCAACGAAAAGTTTGGGAAACTTATAGATGTATCTTATATCCTTGCAAAATTTAATATTCGCGCATCAAGTGTGAAAGATATGCAACATTTAACGTTAAAAATCATATCGTGTAAAAAAGAAAATTTCGGTAAAAAGGCACGAGTCATTCTATAAAAAATTTTAATTTTTCCATTTCAAAACAAGATGCGCTTTTAATCTCTTTGGGAGAAAATTTATAAAACATATGAAAAATCTCTTAATTTCCATCTAAAAATTATGTCGATTTAGAACGGGAAAACATGCATTGTTCCCTGAAAATAAGCGCGATCTTAAAAAAAAACACAGTTTCCTTTTTCGTTTTGGAAAGAAAGATTTATGATCGACAAAAATTTCACTATTGCGATTTCATTGTCGCCCTTTTATCCGCTTCCTCGTGTGATTTTGAAATTAATTAATCAGTTATCTGGCAGTCGGTAAGTATCATATGAAGATACGCGAGAACCGACGCACACTTTCGAGCGTCCATTTTGAAGCATCGATTCCGAATAGATACCGCTAACCAGTAAAAAGTTGTCGATAAGAGCTGTTCGATCGCTTAATAGTTAAATAGATGGCGAAATATTACGATATAAATGCTTAAACCATTTCGTTCATACAGTCTATGATAAAATCCATTTTGATAAATAGCTATCGCATTGATATTCTTCAGAGATATTTTTCATAACGTTTAAAATATGCAGCGTTACGTTTTATAGTCGTTGTATTTGAAATATAATAAATATTACGTTAATAAGACGTTATATCGTACAGCTATAATCATGAGAACCGATTAATCAAGCGCATTAAAAATTTCTAAATATTATTAGGAATTTCTATTCTAAGAATGTAAGTAAAGGCTGAGCTAAAAACATTTAAAATTCGTCGCGATCGCGGCATTCGATATTTAAATATGCCGAATGTCAAAGATACATCGCGGTAAGAAGAAAGTTGATGAGAAAGAACAGAAGACAGAAACGGAAATGTCGTCCACTCTCTCCTCCCCTCTCTCTTTCACTTTATTCCCTTTTCTCGTGATTTTTGCGTGTAATAATACGTTACGACATCATTTTGCCGCGCCGCTAAAGCAAAAGACAGAGGGAAAGAGTGGGGATTCACTCTCACCGTTTGCGGCCACGACCGCTTCTTTCGAGTTTGTTAAAGTTTCAAGCAGCGAACGGTCGAGTGCTGCAGTGCGATAAACGACTGTGTAATCGATCCTTTGACAGAATATTTTCCTCTCGTTCAATTTAGTGCACAGAAAATTCGCAGCCATGGCTAAATCTGTCGATATCGAGGCGGATGTTAGCTGCGATCCAAACTATGTGCCATCCGCTATCGAGCTTATAGAAAGTGAGTCTCGTTTAGAAATCGATTGGGAAGATTGAAATTTTGCGCGAGATTCTTGATAATTAAGAATCTTGACATAAATGAGAAATATTGAATGTCCAATAATTTCACGGTCCTAAAATCCACATAAATTTAATATCGATGAAAACCCGCTAGCTTCTTAATAGATATGTTTAATTAACTAACTCGATTGTCAAATCAGCGTTCATTTACTCGATGATCTCAATTATTATTTCATTTGATTCTTTTGTGAAAATATTAATCGACAGCATTAAATCGCGTTCGAGTTTATCCTAGATAAAGTTATAGATAGTAAAAAGTGAGTGATACATTTAAAATCGATGTTCCAAGTTAAACTTTTACTGTAATAAAGCTGTAGTAAAAATCTCTTAAAAACATACAAAATAATATATATATATATATATATATATATACGAATATATATATATATGTATTTATTTATATATATATATATATATATATATATATTTAATATGTATGTATTATTTATAATATTAACAAAATGCATATCAAGAGTGAAAAATTCTCTCGAGATTAAAGCTGCAAGGCTTGGTGTCATGTGACATTGTCGTATTATTAGCTATTTTCTGCTTTTCGTAGCAAACCAAAAATAAATTTACTATAGTATATGTAACGTGCTGCATGCATTGAGTAGCGCAATCGGTGAAAGTCGGAACCTAAGTTTCCATCGCAACTACGGGCCTTACGTATGAGTTGAACATTCGCGAAAATCCTCAAGCGAATAACGCGATCGTTAATCCTTTCATATTTATTATTTATTATGTACAAATAAAAGCGTATCTTTGAAATTTTATATTTTAATTAAAAGCGGATAAATTTCGCGTAAAGGGTAAAATATATGAATTGGTATAAAATGAAAATGACATAAATGATTCTTTAGTTGTTGCGTAAATTTTGAATGCGTAGCATTTTCGCAACACTGCGCATGCATTGTATATCGATATTATGTGAGACTTGTTACATATTTATCAAGAGACCACTTATGACTTATCAAGAGACAAGTAAAAACTATTGATCGCTTGGATAAATTATTTTCAAAGATCTGTGTATAATATTTGATAAAGGATCGTACGATTCTTAGATAAACGTACAATTTTCGTATTTGTTATTTTGTTATTTTGTTTGTCTTGATTTATCGTATTCAGTGAGCCTTGTTGCATGAGAAGATCAGATTCAGCGAGTCTGCATCACGAAGCATAACTTTTTTTAATCCCGCTTTTTTATTTCGATATTTTCCATATATTTGAGCGAATTTTTTCATTTATTTATAATATATAATAATCGTATGTAGCGATCAGTTTATTTAATTTTAAAGACGTTGCATGACAGGACAAGAGATGACTTTCTCGAATAAAAGTACAATTACTTGCTACGTCATGGAAAATTGAAGCGTTACTTATTGTACAACCATCTTACCTCTCATTGCAGATAAAATAAATAACTTCATAGTGACAATATTTAATGACAAGGTATATCTATGTGTGGCCATGCGTGTGCGTGTGCACAGATAAGATAAATTATTGTATCAACTATTGCATTATGAGGAGAACGTAAAATAGCCTTGTTATAATGTTATAGTCTCCTTGTAATAATTTATTTAAAACGATTGATTGGAAAATCGTGTAAATCGGAAATCACTGCGAATGTATTTCTAGTTCCTTCGAAAGATTATTTATACAAGTATTGGAAATATGTAGGTTGTATTCGAATACAACTATTCGTTGTATCTTTTTCAACGTTGTTTATCGTTTCAGGTTTAAACGAATTTGGGATCGGTTTGCTGAGCGTAGGATCGTTACTCTCGATTCTGACGCTGTATCTCGTGGTGGACGCTTGTCACAATATTCTTTCCCAGAAAGAGTCGGCGTTCTATAAAGCAAACGCCATCACGATTCTATCGGTGTATCCAGTCGCTAGCGTTTGCAGTCTCACGGCTATCGCGATACCAAGGTGAAAAGTAAATAAAAACTTTAAAAATATCCCATTGCTCTCGCAATTGACAATCATGAGATATATATGCATGACGTTGAAGAAATATCATAGAAAAACTCTCATTAAATCTCGGATTGTGAGAAATTCCCGTGTTTCGTTTCCTGATAAAATTCATGACGCTCTCGTTCGACTTTCGATCCAGAGGCCAGCTACTCTCAGAGGCAGTGACTCAGATTTTTCTGACAATCTCGCTTTATCGGCTCTATCTTTTGCTGCTGCATGTCGGTCGACGAAAGATCAGGGAGACACCGATGCTGATGCTACGAGTCGGGCCCTGTTGCTGCTGGCCCTGTCTGCCCTTTCCGAACCTTCAGATGACCGATGCCAATTTATCGTGGCTGGGCATCCTGGCCCTGCAGCTTCCTGTCGTCCAGGTAAAAAGCATCTTTCCCTCCTTTCTTTCTCGCCTTCGTTTTGATTATTATTCCCTACGAAATAATTATTAAATATAGTCTTCGATTATAGTCCTTGAGTCATTGAAATTTCAAGGAATCGATTAATGTCTTCCGTCACTTTGCATCTTTCTCTCTTTGTACCATTCTCTTTCTACCGCAAGATTCTCGCAATGTAAACATCGTGTGATACAAGTGATATGAGCGATACAAGTTTCACTGATTTTACTTGATTGCGAGTCAAGTATCAGTCAGAATATGAAGATTCTCGAGATTATCTTACTCAAAATAAAGCGCTCTCTCTCTCTCTACACGTTTTCAGGGTCTCTTTTACTTTATATTTCTTTTCATGGGAGTCGAAGAACCGATACTCGTGACGCAGTATGGTTTGTATCTTCAGCCAATCATGGTTATCAGTATACTTCTGGGGATTTACAGTCTAACGATCGTCACGAAAACCTTGCATCCGGTAGCTCCAGGTAACGATACGAAGCCTATTTATCATTTACTTATTTCAAAGGTTTCCACGATTTCTATGAAAATATCTGCGGTAAATACCTGCAGATATGCTTGCAAAATACGCATTTATAATACTTTCACGATTATTTCTTTCTTTTGCGCGCTTAACTGAAATTATTTTCACTCTATTCTCATTTCAGAAGCGAAATTACAATCTAAGACATTGGTGCTGCAGTTGGTGCTACTATTTTCCAAACTGCAATTGGCTATTATCAAAAGTCTACCGGGCACGGGTCTGTTTCCGTGCAATCCGCCTCTTACCCCAACAATTTACGCCTATGGTAAATTGATAGTAACGAGATGTTATTTCTCATTAAAATGCGACGTGATTCGTGATTAATCGATTGTGCACAATCGATTGTTGTTTAATATTCCGCCGCATCATCTCGGCGAAATCGCACCGATACATTCCGACTGATGAAACGATAGTCGTATCTATAGGCTGACTTGCTCACACATCGTGATGAAATCATTTATTTCTAAATTTAAAACTCTGTTGCGTTTCCCGTTGTGTTCTTTATCGATGATTGAATGTAAGAAAAAAAACTCGTTGCAAAGCCCTAACATGAATTCCGAATGAAAATCTTCTCGTTGCGCACATATATAGCATATACAGTCCTGTATTATCCGGGTCTCAATTTTTCATCGCACCCATGACGATTGCGATTACAAAATCAGCGTGCAAGTCGCCAGGCGCTACTAATCTATGGTACATACGTGCGACAATTTTTGCCAACTGTCTCGAGATGCACGCTTGACGCTTTTATCAGATTTAATCTCACTAGCCAATCTGCACGTAAATACTTTTACTTCGTACGTACTCGTAACATTGTGGTATCGAATAATTTCAACGATATCTGATATAATCTATAGAATTATAATATCAAAGCAAAATAACAAATACAAGATAATATAGCAATGATAGCAACGATAGGAACGATTCATCCGATGATCTTTTCGTAATTGATTTCAGTGACGTTCAACTCGTTGATACTAATCGAGATGTTGCTGCTGTGTTACGTTGCCCGGCACTTGTATCACGTCGATTTGGAGAAAAACGAAGAAACAGATGTGGCAGATCGCATCAAGACATCGAATCAAACAGACCAGAACAGCAATGACAGCAACAAGCAGTTTCCAACGACGGTGATAATCGCGTGACAGGCCCCAGCTGTTGCCGATTCGTCAGATGTCATGCGCTTTCTCGATGAATTTGAAATTTCATCATAGAGATTATTAAAACGCGCACTCTTCGATCAGAGCCGTGAACGAGAGCCATCGTTGATCGATGAGAGAGAGAAATTATGTAAATTATCGTATGCGAATATCGTTACTTTGGGGATTTCGTTTCATTCCTTAGGATCACACGTGACTCCTTTTATAAATATTATGCGTGCCGCAGCTCGTGAAGGTGATTAAAATTCCGTGACACTCGCTCGCGACTCGAGAGAAATTCGAATACGTTACACGGGCTATGTTCAGGTACGTTTAGATGTATAGATATTAGATAGAATCGAGATTCTCTCCTTAGATGTGTTTCTTTGTAAATAGTAATCTTCGTAAAATACATGTAATTTATACACAACGGAAAATTTGTGTTCTTCTATGTTTCCTCCTCCATGTTGATTTTACCATCGCGGATTCCTTTTTTAACTTCGATATTTGATCGTGCTTAAGATTAACGATAAATACACGATGTATTTTTCTCTAGCTAAGATAAAGGGAGAGAGAGTTTAGACTTTATCCAAGATATCAAACATTTATTCAAACATCTCTCGTATTTGAAGAGGGATAGTGATATAACGCGTTTCCGCGAGATGTATTTAAGCGTCTTTGTCTCGGGATCTTTCCTCTGTCCGGAGAGAGATGAGCATCTTGTAGATAAGAGGACTTGCCCAAAATCCTTGCTTCCTTGCCTTATTTTTCTTTCTCGAATTCTTCGCTTCGCTAACCTTATGTTAGTTTCTTCTTTACTTGCTTCCCATAAAACTTAAGCATGTTTGCGGTTAAAGGATCGAACAGTCGAGAAAGGAACGACAAAACTGATGACGGAGAGACAAACTCGTCGCCATGATCACTCGACACTCTCGAAACTTGGAGACAGGTGATTATATCGCGTTCGAGGAAAAAAGGAAAGAAACGTTACGGGTGCCTCCGTGTGCCTCCTCATTTCTCGAGCGATTTCAGAAGAGCGTTCAGCGTACCTGAAGCCTGCCTACCTGAAGCCGATACCCCTCGGCCCTAAGCACAAAACACGCTTCTCTTTCCCTCTCTTGTATTCCAAGATGCAACTCTTGCTGCTCGATCCTCGACCCTCTTCACCCGACGTGATCATGATCGAGCTTCACAACTGTAATAGATTTAACAGTTTTCTTGGGGGGAGATCAGCTTCAGGCCAAGAAGGATGTCTGTACGAAAGTACGAAATTAAACGGATCCCTTGTTCTTCTTATTTCCGCGCGAATAAATTCAGCATATTTTCCTCTGATCTATACTTTGAGCAGAGAATTAATCGCCTGATTATCACGAATATATTTTGTATCGAGAAATCTCTCTTGTCTTCCATCGACGTATCTATATGTAACATAGATCTGTCTCGAGACAAGTTTTGTTCTACAATTACTCTCGTAAATGAGAGAACGCGAAAGGCAATGACGAACGGGGGCGAAAAATGAGGGAAAATACATTTCCGTGTATCGATATCCTGTCGCGGTGTCCATTGGTTCGAAAGAGCCTCGGCTATCGTGGCATGAAGAATCATCAAACTGTAATTCCCGAATCGCTGATTGGTAATTTGCTGAGATGGGACTAATTAAGGTACGTCTCAAATGGCCCATCCAAATTGTTTTCTACGTCGGTCCTAACTAGATAGCCTTGAAGAGGATGAAGTAAAAAAGAGAAATCAGACGATATTTCGCGAGTTAATGAACCGGCTCTAACAAATTTTAACATAATCATCCTTGTGATTTATAACGGAACGTTATCCCTTTCTCTCTGACGTTGTTTCCATCTCCCGAGAGCCGGTTAAAATATTCCGCGTGGGAGTCCGCGTGTAACATTTATGATATGTATACAAAATGTTTCACATCTCATCAAAAGATTCATCGATCGACACTTTTCCCGAGATCGATTTTGATTTGTAAATAGCTTACACAAACCTACAAGACAGCGGATAATCGCTCTCGTAAAATTTTCAAATCCCTCGACGGAAGACTCCATGCCGGCCATCTGTTGCACGCGCGTACGAGGAATCGGAAAACACTTTCCAAGAAATCAAGCCGACATATGGCACGCGGGCAGACAGATTTATCTTCTGAGAGAAAAAATGCATTTTGGTCTTGTCTTGAAAAACCCTGTCCACCAAAAATGACGAGGGAGGCGGAACAAGTGAACCGACATCTTCCATTGTACGAGGAGATCTAAGCGGGTTAGTGGAAAGGAAAGAAGAGAAAGGAAAGAAGAAACGATTAAATTAGCGAGTATCCGAGTGTCCGAGTGATGTTTTGCATTAGATTGTTAGAGGCAAAGGGGGGAAGAGAGAGAGAGAGAGAGAGAGAGAGAGAGAGAGAGAGAGAGAATGATATGCTAGCGACATCGATAAATATAGATAAATATAAATGTAAATATTGCTCCGACCAGAGTACACTCCGATTGGAGACTGTCTCACTGATTATTACCGTGAATGCTTGGGTATTGGGGATGAGTTGAATAGCCGACGATAAGCTTTTGTTATTTTATTATTGTAAACGATACAAGCCACAATCCGCTGACGGAACCCATGTCCGTCGTGTAACAGACTATTGAGTTGATTCAGTAGTAAAGATTAGAACGAAGGACAAAGTTTTACTCGGTTTTATATGCCACTGTGTTCGTAACGATCCTTTGTCGAAAATGAAAGAAGCCGCGACGTATCATTGCTAGGATATCGATAGCTTTGACCGCTTGCGATATCATATTTGGTGCTCATCCCCTAGCTACTCAATCCACCCGGGTAGAAAGATAAGTCACTTTATCGCATTTCAATATTTAATAATTGCGACTTAAAAGGCGACGGCGCGATTGAAGACGCCACCAAAGTTCGAACAGAGAGCAAAAAGATATCAATCGAGAAAGTGATTCTCTTATAGCCGCTTACAATTTTGTCAAACGCTGTGTTAACGAGAGTTTTAACGTATGTAACGATGTTGTATAAATTCCATGGGATATCTCATGAGATTGCGATTAATTTCTCCGTCACGTAGAAAGGAAACATAGAAATTAGAAGCATGTCAAAAGCATGTTTGTTACTTTTGTCAAAGTAAGGAGACACAACACAGCTCCTTCTCGAAAATCGCAGCTTTAGATTCCTTCAAGATGGTGAGGAAAGTGGCTACTTAGAACTCCAGCTGTTTCGAATAACGAACTGACGAAGAGTCAGTGTATGCCACAACGCATTTGTTACAAAACGCTCGTATACGATTTTCGTGAGAAATTTAAAATATAATCTTAACGGAAGTATGTTTCTACGTAATACATCCCGATATAGAAAGCGGTGCGTTAAATGCTCAGTGCTATAGCGATATATCATATAGACGACTATTCAAGCGAGGGATTAAATTACCATAAAAAATTCTGATTTATCTCCAGCATATGATGTACTATCACGTTTCACGTAAGTATGATTCTTTTCCCCCAGAATATTGCGCATTAGTACACGCATCAGTTTTCATGGTAATCGAGTACAAAACGAGAAAACAAAGTATCGATTCGCTCGGCTGATTCTGCGAGATATTTTAATCACGTACCGGGAAGAAGAATTCTAAGTACGCGTCTCGTTTCTTCGCGTTGAGATTCAAATTAAAAATCCCGAATCATAAAATTATCGAAAACAAAAAACGAAAAGCCGAGTAAGGCGCGTCGAGCAATTTTCAGGCAATTTTGTGGTAGGCCCGAGATATCCTCTTATTCTCTTGGTCGTTGCCTCTCGCTCTCCAAACTCCCTTTCGAGCGATCCTGCTAGAAAATAATGACCTGCACCGCCGGCGACCATATGGTCGCGCGTGGAATGGTCCTCTCCGAAAAGATCGAGCCTGCACACGAGCAGAACTTTGGGCCTCCTTTGACGTACCCCAGATACCGCTCGATACCTTCCGCCCCCTTTCGAGAAATGATGGATCGATCGCGCGTTTTTGAATCGAACGTGATAAAAGAGTGAAAGAGGATGGAATATCCAAGAACGAGTAGATTTGATTTTTCCGTATTTCTTCCAATTATTGATCGCGTACATCTCACGTAAGCGCTTATGTGCTTTAAAGAAATAATGTCTAATTAAAAAAACGCGACGAATATCGCTATTGATGTCATTTCGTAAATGTAGATTTTGCAGAGTTCAGATTGTCCTGGAAATAAAATCGATATTCATCGCGCAAACTTTTAATTTTACGTACGCGAAAATGTTCCATCTTTTCTTCTTCATTCTTCTTTTCTCTTTTCTGTAGGATATGCTAAACGCTCCATGGTGTTCGCAGCAAGACTGTTATTTATGGATTATGAGCGTTGCAAGCAACGAAGAAGCATAATGACCACGCAGGTAAAACCCCAGTCAATTTCGATGTTTCGAGCCTTAGCACGAATTAAACGACCCCGCCCAGATTTCAATATAGTCTCCCTCTTCCTCTCTCTCTCTATAAAAATTTTTAGAATCAACGCGTTAGTGATCCTGATCTTAGAATTTAGAAAGTGCCGAAATTTAGATGGAGAAACATTTAGATAGGTCCTAGAAAGCTGAGATTTTAAACGATTCGAGCAAAAATTGCGAATGTTTGAAATCTATGATATAATCCGTTTCGGATCTGTTTCGATCCGTAGGTCTTTGATTCGCATAGAACGATTCGGCAATGGTGCGGCAAACAAACTTTTGGCATTTCGCTTTCGGCGATTATCAAGTCCGACGATTCTTCTTTTCATCGCGAGTCCCATTCAGACACGCGAGAAATGACTATATATGCACATGCGTGCATATACGGAGCATACTATCTCTCGTGTAAACACGATTAATAGTAGTAAATTAACGGCACGCGGAACGCGTTATTCTTTGGCGTCGACGCAAATATCGATAGAAATTTGAGGATATCGACGCGTAGCTTGGTGCTCGCGGCTCATGCTCGTACGTGTTCGCTCTGCGAATCTGTGGAGTGATTTGTTATCCGAAAAGCATTATACGTACAAACGATGCGTACAAACAATCGTAATAAGATTCGATACGTGATTGAGATACTATGATGTACTTGATGTACTTGAAATATAGTTTGCGAAAACGGATAACGTTCTTTGTATTCTTTATGAAAAGTTCTCGCAGCTAGCTGCGAGATCTCAAAACTTCAAGCGAATAATGCTACAGCGCCTGCGATAATGTACCACAATATAGCGCGTTTACAATGCGACGGGCAGCCGAAGAAAGGCAGCAAAGGTCCGTCCTCTCTTTCTTGGTGTTTGACGATCGTCGGTAGCCGGATGGATCATAAATAGCATCTTTGGGGAATTTGTCAAATGTGAGCGCGTGAATCGAGGCCCACCAATGTCCTCCCCCTAGTCGGACCCAGAAAATTCTTAATGGTGATTTCTTAGCATTACCTGTCCATTTAGATAAATGCGTCCGCTTCTTCCGCTTCGCGACGCAAGTGCGAGAAACGACGGGGAAGGCGCACAATGATTACAATGAAAATTTGTCGTAGCCACATTTGACGCGAAAACTGCTTCACAAAGCGACTCGGTTGCCTTTCGCCGGGACGAAACGACGAGCCGGCTAAAATTTTCCGCTTTGTTAGTCTCGCTTGATGGACAACTTTTGAGTTTCTCTTTCTCTTTCTCTTGAATTACATGAGATGCACATTCTGTCTGGCGGCAGTTTTCGCGTACTTTTGACGTACTACGAATCCAACGGACAAATAAATCGCAAGCTCTTCCGATATTCATTGATATTCAACGAATAATATCAACGTCAATTGACGTTTAATGCTTTATTAGAAAAAAGATCGAAAAATCTCTCTTTTTTCTTTTTGCCTGATTATCGAAATTTTCAAAGCAGATGATCAAGATACCGTTGAATACACGGATAGGTACGTGCAACGAGAAGAAAAAATGGGGTGCAATCGCGGATGGAATCTCTAAATCTCTCGATCAGCGACGAAAAACGTCTGCGGAACATTATTTCTCAGGTTAGTACCTGAAAATCCGGACGCAATCTTATGGAAAATCGCTGGACCTGCACGGCCCTTCCCCGGATTACGGGGCCAATAAATAATCCGCGCCTGCGCTCGTCAATGTACGAGAGACGCTCAAGATGCAACGGCGCGATTAGCAGCCGTTATTGTGTAACGAATCGCTACGAAAAAAACCGATATTATATGCCAGGAGAATGAAGTAAGCATTATGAAAATATGTTACATCTACGGCGGCATCTAAAGAAAACCTTGATGGAAATGGAGAACGGGATACTACATCCTGAAAATGTCGAAGCGAACATTGTTAAGACCGACGTTTCAGCGAAATCAAGGAGAGTAAACAAGAATGCAAAAAGAGATGCAACAAGAGAGAGAGAGAGAGAGAGAGAGAGAAAGAGACAAAATAATATTAATTCTCATAAATGTCATCGCGCGAGCAGAAATCGAGCCAAATCGCGCCAAGTCTATCCAGGTGTAAGGGAAACATCGCGCGCACAATGAACGTGTCGCTCTCTCGCGTTTATTCAGGGGGCAGCGAGATCCCTCGCGACCGAATCCCTGAATCCCGTGGATGCAAGCGCGCCACCCCGGACTATTCTGGATGAATGGCTAGACGCTTGAGGCCCTTTTCTATTTTGCTGGCGGGCACAAGCGCGAGGGATGTGACGCTAGCGGTTCTCCCGCTCGCTAACGTCACATATATTCGATCCCACAATCAAACGACGAGACAAATACCCTTATTTGTACACATCCTGTGCATTGTGACGTACCACGCGGGGCACCCAGATCTCGACATCCGGCGGATGACGGAGTAAGGCTCACCCTTCGCATCTTATATCCTTTCTTTTCTTTTTTTTCCTCTTCGATCGCGAAAGTGGGTGGAGCGGAGAACGCGTACCTATTTGCCGAATGAGGCATACATCGCTCTTAAAGCTTTGTAGTATGAAATTTTGATGGGCGGATCGTGCGCGATCGGATTCGCGAATTTCCGATTTCCGCTCGAGAGAAACAATTAGCGAATCTCAGCGAATATCGACCATATTTCTCGAAGCTCTTCGCAATTATCTCTATGGTTCGTGGCATGCAATCGCGATGCTACAGCAAGAGGCTGTTTTTATTTTCGAGAAATGGGGCTTTTCTATCTTGCAGAAGGAAAGAAAGCCATTTGACTATAATTCGAGCGCGAATCAAAACTGATTGGGACATCTCTTGGAACGTTATGTCATCCTAAAATCGTACTTTAAGGCAACACATGCGCGCGTTCACAATGGCCTACATCTCATGTAGGCTGAATAATTCGGTCGATACTGGAAGTTAGAAACTGGCCATATGCCGAGGAACGCCGTACGAGGGATGCTCGCCTCAATGGCGATGGTTAGACCAACGAAAATCCAGGAAGAGTGCATGGTAGGGGACGCGCGGTTATATAAGGAGGCCCTGAACTGCAAAGGGCCGCAGTCGCGTCGAAATTCCGCTCGTGGAATCTATGCGCGTCTATCCTACGAACATCATCCGCGATCGCTCGAATGTGTTTCGCCTCGCGAGTTTAATCTTTAAAATTTTCAAATAGCATATACACCTGAGACAAAGTGAACAAGAGAATACGTTCAAGATGAAAACCGCGTGGTTTCTGCCGGTGGTATTCTTCGCGATCTTGAACTTGGTAGCCGGCAAGGATCTTGGACCGATAATCAGAATCGCTCGATGTCGATCGATGTGTTTACAAACTTACGGCATCGCCGGCGGCGAATGCGGGGACGAGAAGGACAATTGCCAACAGGTAATCTAGATTCTTAGATTCCGAGTGCTCATTTTTATCGTATCAAGATAGATATCAGGACAGTAACTTTGCGAAATTCCTTCACCAGCGATCGATATGATGCCGCTTATTATTATTCCGTGATTACATGTATAATCGTAACTTTTTACTGCACGAAGGCAGCGAATACCGGGGAATTCGATAAAAGACTACCGATAAAAGATTGTACCAATTCCGAGAGTGATCATCGATGATCATCGTCGGTCGCTACGGTCGCTACTCTTTCGATTCAAGGGAGCAACGATGCGCGAGAGCGTTACTCATGTTCGATGCCGTATATAGTGTCCATTAGTCTCGGGAGATCCGTTGATTCGTCGTGTCACACGAAAGGCCCAGTGTTTGAATTTATATGTGCCTTTGTCATGAATGTATTTCGAGAAAGAGGGGATTCAAAATTGAAATGACTCCCGAGAGATAGAGAGACAGAGAAACGGCCTATCGCACGATAAATGGTAGAAGAGAAAAAATTCTGATTTACGTATCACGGCATAAAAATTAAATTATGGTATAATGATACCAAGATTTCAGAAAATGATAACGAGGCATTTTTGCGACTATAATTAAAATTTTGCGAACGTAATTAGAATCTTGATTCGATGAAAAACAAAGGAAGAGGAGAAGAAGCTGGAGAAGGAGAAAGAATGTAGATGCTTACTTAATTGAAATAAATGAAATCGAAATTAAGTAATATTGCATTATCATTAACAGATGTAAAAGAAAACGAGCAACGTATCTTCGACAGATTTAGAAATACAATTTTCAATCAAACATTTTCGTAATATATCACTGATAAAAGAATGTTATTTTTTTAGATATCCCTTTAGAAACAGTCATATATATATATATATAACCATATATATATATATATATATATATGGTTTCTCCCAAATTGATCTTCTAAACGCTTTGTGTGATCCCACGCGTTATCGAGTCCTCATTCTTTTTCGTAAGCCGACTGTCTCTCTTCTCGAATATTTATTTCATTTTATGAGTTCGTCGTAATCAAATGAATCATTGATCTCGAGACTGAGACGATGCGACGCAATCTATACCGATGATCGATTCGATCTGATCATGGACCGCGAAAGCCTAAATCGACGAAAGTGAATTGGATTCTTTCATAGTCCTTGTCCAATTTACTTGGTTATTACGTACTTGAATCTCTCAATCACGAATCTTACGCGGGAAAAAATTCGATCCACATTACATGTACGATTTGCTAGAATCGTAGCGATATCAATGTGCTCTCGTGAGCATTTTTTTTCTTTCGGATCTTTCGTGGTCTTTCTGACCTAACCGAAAAAATAAAAGATGTAACTCTAATATAAAGCGTAACTCTCGGGAAATGTCATTAGCGTGTGAGACCTTTCTACGAAGCAGAGGCTCTCTGCTCAGCCTCGGAGAAGGGTAATCGGGAATTGGGAGAGAGAGAGAGAAAAAAAAGGAACATGGACCGCAAGAAAAAATAAAAGGAAGAATTTAGGAACGGGCGAGCCCATTCGAGGTTCGGTACCCCAATAAATATGAAGACAACAACAACGACGACGACGACGACGACGACGATGACGAGGGCGACGACGGTACCTGTTCGGCTCGGAACAGGTTGGGGCTAATTCAGTCCCTCTTTCTCCTCCCTCTCTCCCTTCCCCCTTTTCTACCTTCGTCACGATGTTTCGCCCCCTTTCCGCTGCCTCGGCTCTTCCTCTCTCTTTATCGTTCGATTCAACATTTTTTATCCTGTTCTCTCCCTTTCTTTCTGCATCAAACTTACCTATCCTCTTCCTCCTTCTTCTGCGTATCCACGTCTCTAGTGGCATTTCTTTCTTCTGGCGCGCTACAAGAGGTAGTTCCGTTCGATCCCTGATTGAATCCCTGGATACTTTTTAGAATTTCTCAGACGAAAAAAAACTCGATGACGATTAAAAATTTCAAGGTTCAAGTGTTTGAAAAGGTAGCGTGAACTTGCAGATTCCATACTTTGAAAACACTCGAGAGAATTCGCTTTCGATCTGCCTAGCCTAGAATGCTGTAAATGTTAATACAAGCTTTCTTTTTGTTCACAGTGCTGGCATAACTGCGATTTGATTGAGCATATGGAGAAAGAAGCAAGGCATAACGCATGCGAGAAACGCCATGTCCGGAATGTAAGTGAGAGGGTTTCTACAGTCTCGTACGTCGAATCTCTATATCCCGAATAAAAAATTGCTTGATAAAAATAAATTGAAATAAATGAGATTGAGATAAAGAGATGAATCTTAACTTTTCTCTTCGTTTGATTTCAATTTCAGTACACAATTTCAATGGATTTGTCCGAGCAAGCTCTGGGCAGAATTAGGAAGCTGTTGAAGAAGTCGCCACTCGTACAACGAGTAAGATTTTTTTTAAGATACCTTTATCATTTTTTATGTAATGTCGCGAGAAAATTGATATTCTCTTCGATCACCTTCACCCTTCAGGCAAGGGTAAAAAAGATACAAATCAATGAAGTGCCAAAGGAATCTCGATCGGCCACTCGAGGTTAATGGTTTTTCGTAAAAATTCTGTAAAAATAGGACGAAAGCCGAACAATTTCGAAAAAGGAAGATAAAAGAGATCACGAGAGAGAGAGAGAGAGAGAGAGAGAGAGAGAGAGAGAGAGAGAGAACTTAGAGGGTGAAACCGTAGAAAATGCCTACCTGTTGAATCTCACGGGAAACCCATTGGAATAAAAAACGATCGCCAGAAAGGCCAGAATGCTTCCGAGCATTACGAAAATGTCTATTCTTTCTTCTCTTTTTTCTTAATCTTGAATTCATTGCGAACAATTTAATCTTGTATTCATCTGAGTAATGTATATAATCTGATAAATTTGGTAAATTTATACAGAATGCATCGAATACATACGAGATATTTTGGTGGAATAATGATACGTACTTTTCAGCGTTTGAGTTGGGAGACAGCGTGCACGTTCTTCCGAACTAAAGGAGCGGATATAGAGACATACGACGCGAGCAAATTGCCAGCACCCGAAACGGCCGAGATCCATATGGACGGATACGACGTGGCTGTAGTTATGCACAAAACTGAAGTAGGATGGGTGGAAGACGGCTATTATACTGCGAAGCAGCAACCCATTCTCGCACCACTCGGATGGATCATTGTTGTCGACGATAAAGGCACGATAAAACATTACAGGTAAATTACGAAAGAGTATCGATATACTTTTCAAGTGGGAAAGTGGCAAGTTCAAGCCGCTCTTGGCACGTGAGTAGTTTATGTTTTTTCCAAGCGCGACGCATTTACGCATCTGTGGAATTTCCGTTGTTCCTTCATTCGCAAAGCTGAACGAAGATTGTCTAGTTATCTAGTTTAGCGTTTATCGAATGTTCTGCATTCTGTTTCGCGTCGCGCATTCTCTTTCGCACTTGCACTCGAGAGAAATATCGTGCTTGTTACAGCTGGGAAAGATGGTGGCCCAATTTCAATACTCTCGTAGTGAGCGATACTCTGGATCAAGCTTACATCACGTGGCACGATTGGCGTAGCCAGTTGAAACAACAACGCGACGTCCGATTGAACGATATCGGTGCATCGAAACTCGAACTCCTCGACGAGCACGAGAAATTGTCCAAACCATCGTTCGTGGTGACTTGGCAACAGGAGACGGGATACGGCATCACGGGTAACCAGGTAATTATGTGCGTCACGCGAATATTTTCCAAGCGTTTAGCGCGAAATATATTGTAATTGATCCGATGTGATCACTTGTCGTTCTTACAGGTGACGGACTGTGAAGAAGCGCAGATCTCTTTGTCATCCGGTAACAATTACGTGGTCAGAATAGCAAGCAGCGACGGTCCCGGGAGCTTTCCGATCACCATTCAGGCCCGGCGTTGGACCGAGATCGAGATAAAGTTCTTCGACGTCAAGTTTACTCTTGCCGGCTACGTGTTCACATTTGCCTTGATAAATGTATTATTGATAGCATTGATCGCGATGATCGAACTGAGACTCCTAAGGAGCAGGAATCGAATGGACAAGATGACATGGAAAAGGTTGGAGAAGATACTCATGGATGGCTATGTGATAAAAGTGGAGAAAATGAAGTTGAAATCGATAGACACAAAATCGGAGAAGATGCAATTGACGAAAGATCTAAAAGAACATTTTCTGGATAGCATAGCATTAGATATCGACGAGCCCGAAAAGAAAAATCAAACGATCCAGACAACGAATACGAATGCAAAGGACGATACGATGAAGGATGAACACTCGGATCGAGTCAAGTGATTCGATCATACGTTCCATACGAATTCTCATTTGGATCAATGAGAACGACTCGGGAATTCTGCTTGCCGACGCTTGGGAAGCATCCTCGTTGAATCACGAGTGTCGTCAGTAACTTTGTCAATGCGGCGCAGATAAATGAGTTACTTTCCGTTAACGAAATGTTTAAATATTCTTTGCGAGATAGATATTGTCACTAACTTTAGTACATATATATATATATATGTATTACCGAAATTGTTATTTATATCGATCGTCTCAACGAGATATTCCGAGCTATCGCGAGATAAAATCTCTCTAAAAATATTTTATCAAGAACATTTCAAGTATCTCGATACCTCCATGTTAATTACAGATGAATGTGATGATATCGATAAAGATAAGCTTTTAACTTTTATAGTACTATTTTTGATACCGTTCAATCACACGTGAAGATATACAGAATATCGGAAGCTCGAATGAAACAGTAACAGTAGAATAGAAATAATATTAGTTGAGATCTTGCTCAGATTACTAGATGATACCTTTTTTAGAAAGAAAATAGATTACCGACCAATGATGAACACCTCTCTAGCTCAAAGCAACGAATAGACTGAATTCTACAAGTTCCTAATGTCGAGAATCAACAACAGCGGTAGCTAATCGAGCAGCAAATATTTATTTGTAAATACATAGTTGCGACTTTGTGTATAATCTCTTGTAAAATACTAGTGAAATAAATGTAGCATATTTCTCTTGAAATTATTTGTATCCTATATATATATATATATATATATATATATATATATATAGGTCAAAGATTATGTCGTGAAATAGCGATAGAAATATTCTTATTAATTATTCTCTGTGAATAAAATAAAGATTATGTCTGTGAATATTCTTCTTCTTTGTTTATAAATCTCTAAAAACGGTTTACACCTACGTAAACCGTACACCTGCTTACAGGTATGAATATTATAATGTATCTAAAATTCTTCGTACACAGTCGAGAATATACATAGATAGATAAAAGCGAAAAAACAAAATGAGTAGGAAATGTTTCTCACGATCATCGATCTCTAAGCAAAATCTTAAAAAATTTTTTATAACATTGAATATAATTGTTTCACGAAAAGATTTTCTCTCTTTGCCTCTTTGTCTCTCTCTCTCTCTCTCTCTCTCTCTCTCTCCCTCTCTTCCTCCTCTTCCTCCTCTTCCTCCTCTCTCTCTGTCCTGTTCACCTCTATCCTGTTCGTCGAGTGCATTGAACTCGACGGACTCACTGAGACGACGAAAGAGTCGTTGCTGTAGCATACGCGGACTCGCGCGTACTCGCGCGCACGCACATACGGTAAAAAGTATGTCGTGACCTCGAACAAGGTCCCGTTATCCTAGGCTTCGCCTTTTCGTCCTCGCAGTCTTGACTCGGAAGTCGAGCCAAGATGATGATATCGCTACTGCTCGCCACCTTCCTCGTCGAGTTTCCTCATCGACTCGCGCGATCCGACGCGAATAATGGATTCGTCAGAGCTGTCACGGTCCTAGGAACTTCCGTTTTGCCGGTCGGACTCGCTGCCGGGCCCAGGTATCGTAAATCATACGTAAACGTACGTAAACGTACGTTCACGACTTAGATGAAGATTATAAAGCTCTAGACAATCTCGAATTGCATTGTCAGGAATATATTCTCTCTCGAGAGGCAAAATCGACCGACGTAAGCAAGCGACAATCCGCTCTGCATCGGCTAATCATTTCTACCTGAACTATTCTCGAACGTTGTTTTCCTTGGCACAGTGGTGATTAGAATTCTTATTTTCTATCTTTCTTCTCCACGCGAGGCTACTGCTCGCGAATCGAGCGCAGCGAACGCGCGGAAATATCCGTGACGAGCAACCATTTCGTAACTTTGGCATATCGATGACAGATCGGAAAGTATACGTACGGAAATACGTACTACGAATCCTCGAATCACAAGTTTATGAAATTTTATTGTCCAGATACGTGCCGAAATGGAAGAAGCAAGCGTGCGAGATCCCAGCATCTCAGCATCCCAATTCCCATTACATTTGCGACGAGGCTGGCGAAGTGAGATGTCTATCGGGTACGAGGAAGAATCTTTCACATCGGGATGACCGATGAATAAGAAATTCCCATTAGGATAGATAAATGTACCTCGTGTGTCTTACTTGTAGGGTGGACCGGAGATTTGTGCGACGTGCCAATTTGCCGCAAGGGTTGCGATCCCCTTCAGGGCTACTGCCGACGACCCGGGGAATGTCGCTGCAAACTGGGCTTTTATGGCGAATTGTGCGACAAATGCGTGGCCTTACCGGGATGTCAACACGGAAGGTACACCATCGATCGATCGATCGATAGGTGAAAGATACGCCTTTTTTGCGAATGCCAACTCTCCGTGTTGGACGCGGTTTCGCGTTTCAACGTGGAGATTGCGCGTCGTTCAAAGCCAATGGCTGAATTCCAAGACGATCATTCACCCGCGTTTGCTGTAACGCGGCGTGATTTATCGTACATTTCGTACGCTATCGAATCGAACGATAACAAGTTGTATCGAAGTTTTCGCGAGCGAACCAACAATTTCCGTGTTACGCGTCACGCGGAATGATCTGTCGCGAACGCTCATCGACTCCGTTCAACGGATAAGCAGGCGCGCATTTGGCGCGCTTACAGTGATCTTCGCTTTCAGATGTAACGTGAGCTTCGAGTGCTCGTGCGATCCTGGCTGGAAGGGTATGTTTTGCTCGGAGCCGATCTGCGCATCCGATTGTCTGTCCAGTCAGGGCTATTGCGAGAAACCCGGCGAGTGCAGGTAAAACATGTCGCGATCGCGCGTATCTCGTACGCGCGTTTGTTCGCCTTTTATTCGGGTGTGCTCCGAAGGAAAACCACGCGTTTTCAAAAGACTCGATGAAAGACTCGACGAGGATGGCCGTTTACCGGCCGTTTAGCAAGCCGGAAAAGAAAAGACTAGGACAGGACTTCTTTCTCGTTTAGATGCCGTTTAGGTTGGCAGGGCCTCAAATGCAAACAGTGCGCGGTACTGCCCGGCTGCACTCACGGGACCTGTCAAGGGCCTCTGGAGTGCCGATGCGAGCCAGGCTGGACTGGACTGCTGTGTCAAACGCGTAAGTTGTTGTTGTCCCAAAACGAACCGAGGGTAAATAAAGAAGAATCCTTTCCAAGATAAACGAGAGCGTGATCATCGACGAGATTGCCGAGTTATTTTGTCGGGAACTCGATCTCACGATCTCGGTGAATCTTTCGTCCCAATCATCGAGTATATCGAGTCTCGAGTACACGGAGTCGCTTCAACAATAGGGATACACGCGTATGACAAAAGTACGAGACTTGCGTGTTTGCTACGCGAGACGAGAGAACCATCTATCGCGTTATATGATGGACGGATTCGAACGGTAGATAAAGCGAATAGTGTTTAAACGTACGCGTTACGTCTAGACATACAATGACACATCGTATACGTATAAAGCGATGAAATGATCATGACTACAGCGATCTGCGCGCAAGGATGCAGTCGGGAACACGGCGGTTGTCGGCGACCGGGCACGTGTCGATGCCGCGTCGGCTGGACGGGCCCCAACTGCACCGAATGCGTGCCCTATCCCGGATGCGTGCACGGTTCCTGTAAACGACCGTGGGAGTGCCGATGCGAACCTGGCTGGGCGGGCGATCTGTGCAATGAGAAGCTCACTTACTGCGACGAGCATCCCGCTACCTGCCGAAACGACGCTACTTGCATCAGCATGACTCACGAGGATGGCGATTACAGGTAAGATCTGTGGCAATCATGTGGAAAAAGAGAGGAACAAAGGAATAAAACGCTTTGCTCTTTCGCAGGTGCGTCTGTCCTCCCGGCTACATGGGTCGCCAGTGCCAGATAAAAACTATGGTACCATCGTTGGAGCTGGTACCACCAGCGCCCGATGCCGCTTCGGAATCGCAGCAGATCCAAGATCTCGCGGACAAGCCGAGCATCGAGGAAAGCTCAAACGAGAAGAACTCCAGCGTGCAACAGGGAGAGCAACAGACCGCGGAATCTCTTGGGTCCATCGTCATCACGGACTCGCCACCGTCCAGCACCGTCATCGTCGCTAGCACTACCACTGTGAATCCTGCCGCAACCGCGGGAAAATGGCCAACAGAAGCGGCCACTCCGGTCACTTCGGAGTTGCGCGAAAGAGACAACGAGAACGAAGCATGAGGGACGACGATATTTAACGACTTTATTTCATCGCTTTGTTATTTATTTATTTATTTACATACATCTAGCGCGCGCGCTTTCGATGAGATCGATGTGAGACTTAAACGGACGGACGAATCATCTTTTCATGACTGATTGTAATCTACCGCCATGTTACTTTGTACATTTGATGAAATAATGAAGAAGAAATAATAAAGATATCGCGGTTGATAATCGATATTGCTATTGATCGATCAAGTTTGCCGGTGATACGAAAGGAAACTCGAGAAAGAACGTTCCTTCCAACCATCGAATTTCTTCGTCTTTGCGTAGGCGAGAGATCCTGGATCGCGCGATCCAGGCGGCAGGATATCTGCGAGAAAGCAGACTCTGGCTATCTCTCGTGCCGATTATCGTCTCGTCCGAGAAACGCGAGCGAGATACAAGACGCGACATGAGATACGTCGAGCGTATCTATGAGAAAGACGCAGGATATGGCCAAGCACATAAAACGCTCTCCGCGTCATGCTCCAATGATCGCGTGTTCGATTCGATTTCTCGATGTATGTGCACGTGCCGTTTTCATACGATACGATCGGCTTCCCACATAATCGAGAGCGCGACCGAGAGAGTTATATGCATCGCTTATGTAATGCGCACGATTGTATTTCATCTTGTTATACGCATCGGAAAGAATCTCGACTTTTCTCTGCTTTTCTTGCGAGCGCGAACGCTGTCCAAAAGAATGACGTCTGTACGACGAAAATGTATTAAACTTTTCTTTCTTCTCGTGCTTCCGCGTTTGCGATTCCGCATCGCGTTTGATGGGTTCGATTGCATCAATTTTTACACATTAACTTCGAATCTATCGATGCTCGTTACGAAATCGCGAGTCCGCTAAACCAAACTAACTTCGTTTCGCGCAACTCGATAGACCTGGAAGAGCGCGAATCGGATCCAAGTCAAGTCGGAGCGTTCTAGTTGGAACTCGAATCGAGTGCTATTCGGCCGATGCCGAAGTGAACAACGCACGCGGATTGGAAGTCGCAAGAGAACACCAAACCGCATTCCGCGAGTAATTAAAACGATAACGGGATTGTTGCACTGGGCAACGAGCACTATGCGGAAAGTTATTTCATGGGGTAGAAGGATAGAGCATTGCGTTGCATATAAGAAAAGATGCGAGATCGAAAGAGCCAATCGATCGATACCTTGCGGTCAACCGAATGTAAGAGGAAGCGAGCCGAAAGCGCACTGTTTCCATTTAAGAAATCTATTTTGAGAAAAGAATAGTTAAAATTGAAAGGAGAGGTGCAAGCTGCCTCGTCGCCTCCTTTCCTCGCCAACGTTGTCTCACATACCACGAATCAACCGGTGAGGAAGAGAGAGAGAGAGAGAGAGAGAGAGAGAGAGAGAGAGAGAGAGAGAGAGAGAGAAGAAACGCGAGAGTGCATCGAGCAAATCGATGACGCGATCGATCGGCTACTTTTAGAGCGAAACGACCTAGATTCTAAGGTACGTAGCACGTAATAAGATATTACATCATATCGCGGAGAGCGACGCAGAGTCGCGTAAGAAGCGTAGACGCAGCCATGCTATTGCGAAACGTTCTCGAGATCCTCCATTGCGAGCCTGGAACTTTGCTAATAAAGGTAGCGAAGAAGTAATACGACGTTTGTTCGGTTCGCGTAACATCGAATCGAATCATCTCCAATGATAAGGGAATAAAATCTTGAGAGAAGAGAGCGACAGGGCTCGGTGAAGGGTGCGAGAGAACTCGAGAAACAGAAGCGACCGCGCTCATTAGTCACTTTGCAACGTTGATCATTACGTCGCACTGTGTCATTGTATACTTGCAAATGCACGACACGTGCAGCATACGCTCGCGAACGCAAGCGTGAGAGGTGAGCCGTCTCGTATCGGAACTTTCGTATACACGCGAGAGAAATCGAGAGGAGCGCGTGGCGAGTAGCACGTCTCGTTTAGCCTTGCTATTTAATCCTCCCTTTCATTTTCATTTTTTCCTCGAACGTACTCAGGATATATGCAGGTATAATAATACAATTGCAAGAGTGATTATCTCTGAACGGATCGCGAGGACCAAAAAATTCTGAAAGAGAACAAATGAAAATCGTTTCTCTAAGCCCTCTAAGCCTAGTGCGCGAGTCTGATATTATAGATATCGCAGAGATGACCTATCGGCTATTTCAAACTTGCTGCTATTTCAATCTTGCGTTGAGCTAATGTTGCCGAACTAAAAAGACATTTCTGTCGTTTCTACTTTCCTATTTTCCGACTCGAGAAGAAATGTTTTTCACGAATATTTGCCTACTTTGTTGTACTTTGAAGAAAAAAAGACAGAAATAGCAAATTCTGATGAGATCGAAGATGACATTAGCAATTATCGTGATGTTTGCCCAACGGGATCCAACAGGATCCTGAATATTCTGAAGCAGGAAGGAAGGCACTGACTCCCAGGACTGGAAACACCTAGATGAATCGAAGCTTCTCGGCCATCGAATAGTCGAATGCCCTCCTTGTTAGGAAAAAAGAATGTTTCTCTTCGCAGCTATCATAGAACGACATACAATATGATATATTCTATTGCCTTCTTTTCCAAAGTAGAAGAAAGGAGAAGAACAAAGTAGAAAGTCTTCTCTTTGCATGGGTTGAAATCTCGGGTAGAATCTTGGAGCGATCAGCAACGAGAGGGAGACAACGAGAGAGGAGGAGGGGATTTTCACGAGAGCGGTTTTCCGACTTTCAGTCGCCCTGGTATCTTTTCTCTCCGGTACTCTCTCAGAAAAAATTCCAGACTGCATCGACTGCATCGTGTCCGCGCGATCGGAGCGCGTCTGAACACGTGTACGATCGTCGAAATGAAAATTGCGTGACGGAGAATCCCGAGAAGGATTCTCTGGGATTCGCGAGCATCTCAAGAGGACGCAAACGACGACAATGGTCGATAATGCTCGATGTTGATCGATATCTTCTTCTTCTTGTTCTTCTTCCTCTGACACTCTTGCTTTCATAAGTAAATAAATGATAGATAAAAAGGAAGGATTGTAATATATATATATATATATAAACGTTGACCTTGAAATGCAACATTCTTGCAACGGATCTAAACTGATAAATATAAATAACTGATATGGTTGCCGATAAATATAAATATCTGATTGCGCTGCATGCGATTTACACTCGCACGTGAAAGCATGTAAACAGGACTACCGCGTGTTAAATAGCTGATGATAAGCGCAGCTACGCGCATTCGACTGTTTGCCTTAGTTGTTTGTCCGATTTCGATTTACTATCAAGTAGTAAGAAGAAATAGTGATAAGGAGAATACAAACGATACAATGTCGTATGTATTATCGGCTACCAAAGTTTCTACTTTGACGTTGGCATGGTTACGTACGGTCGGCTGCGCATAAGCGCTGCGCGCTCGCAATCGCGGGAAAACGAACGACCGATACGACGCGATGCGATGATCGCAAGATTCGGTTTGGAGTCGTCCGTTTTTCCGCTTGCCTTATCGGTGAGATCTCGCGGGCCTTTGCAGGCATTGCGTTCATCAGAAATAGAAGAATCAATAAAACGAGTCAAAGTAGAAGAGAACTCACGTTCGATGGTCCATCGGTAGTACGGTGAGGTACGGTGAGGTACGGTGAGATATGGTGAGATACGGTGAGGTACGGTGAGGAGAGAGGAGGCAGGCGTAAGGAATCCGGCAATACGTCGAATTAGAAGCGAATTAGACGCGATCGCTCGCCTCGGGGAATGGGGGAACACCTCTCCAGGCTAGCGCTGTCCGATCTCGCGGAGAATGAGAGCTAATCTTCCACGTCCACGACCTACCGCACAAAGTTCTCTGCCATGGCCGGCGGCGCGAATTAACAAGTAACGTAACGAGTCGGCGCAGCCGCGATCTCGCGGCCGCGCGACCTTGCTATTGTTCGTCGCAGCGTTGCGACTCCGAGCCGCGAGGGTCGAGAGACGCGCATTCGAGGTTGCGACGCGCGAACTCGCCGAGTCGCACCGCTCGAGATAATTTCACGCTCGCGCACGCGCGCGCACCGCCGCGCACCGACACGCACGCTTCAACTCGCGTGGGTGTCATTGTTGCGCGAGATATCGTTCGCGCGTGCCGAGAATGCCCGCGAGACACAAACGCGCACTAACGTGAACCAACGCGAAACTTTACGAACTTTGCGCAACGTAAAAACGTAGAAACACACCGCGACGTTTTAACGTTTGTCAATGACACGACACCATCGTCGAACATCGATACGTCGAACACGAGCGGTAACACTGCATCCGCGGCTAACTTAACGTAGGTGCTCACTCGAGCGAACCTCTTTCGTCGCGTTAAACGCGATCGATGCGCGATCCTCGAACGGAGGATGCACGCGCACTTGCGTAATCGCGCGATTCGATCGTCCGCGGATGAATCTGTCGCAATCCGAACACTTGCGACGAACGAGTCAATATTTACGATGAAGCGCGAGACGATTAACTCATTAAGGACGCGCAACCGGTGCAACGCTTCACTCACGTGAAGTTAATAACGCTGTCACGTATGAGACACGTCATGTGATCACGTGACATGCCAGTTTTGGCGCGCTCATTGGAATCGAACTGGAAGAATCCCTTCGTTCGAGTATTATTGTATCATCGATGATTATCGTTATTACTCGTACATATCGTACATACGAGATGCGCTACAGCTTCCCCGCCCCACTTCGCGAACGCACTTCGAGACGCTTTCCTTGATATTCGAGCGAATTTCAGCTTTCGTTACGCGACATTGATTCGCTGAGTGCGCAATGTCACTCCTCTTCCTGGTTAAAAAAAAGCTATACCGAAAATAAGCGGGTACGCACGTGCGTGTACGCGATTTCTCGAGGAAGATAACTCGGTCGGTCGGTCGGTCGATCGGTCGATCGGTCGACGCGAAACCGCACCCCGTTCTCAAAGTCCTTGCGAGGAATGCACCAAGCGGTTGCATCATCACAATCAAGTGCAACGGCGCGTGTATGCGACACATACACACGCAACACATATGTCGCGCATACGCAAGAGACAAAGGAGAACCACTCGAGTAAATAAAACTTTTCAAGTAAAACGTTATAACGAATCCAATATCACAATCTAGTTTTATTTCGATTCTAGTTATACGAGTATGATGATAAAATTTTATCATGATATCAAGTAAGATCAAATTGCTGCGATACTTTTTCCTGGAATTTTCATGCGTAAAGAATTCTGAAAGGAGGAATCGTTGATTATCATCTCGTGTGACAATATATAGAATTCCCTGACAGGACAGGGATTAGGAGCATCAACGAGAATTAATATGATTTCTTGCGCGTTCTTCAACGAGATGATAGACGAGATGATAGACTCGCTAAAACAATGGCGAGAAACGTCAGACTCCTTCGAGGAGATTCGTCATTCCTTTATTCTTGTAAATTCCTTCTTGCCTCTCGCGATTAATTATCTCAATAGCAATCGTAAAAATTACAGACCTCTATTAAAATTCTCCACCGCTTGTAACTCTCACTTTCTGACGACGGTGAAAACAGCGAGTCGCACTTACATCAAGATCTGCATCTTACGTAAGCACGATACGGGATCGGGCCCAGTCGCGTCGTTTGTTACGTTGTCTCGTGCATATGCACCGATCCGATCGCCAAAAATAATACGCTTTTGCGTCTCTCTTATCCGCAAGAATAACAGAGATCAGACCTCGCGAGAAGGTAAAACTTCAAAAACGAAAAGGCCCTACTCGATATATATATATATATATATATATATATATATATATATATATATATATTTATCATACATCATCGTAAATCATTAATAAAAAATAACAGAAATGCAGTCATGGCTGTCATAGCGATATCTCGCTTATTGTCGCTCCAGATCGCATTTTGATGCGGATACCGCAACCCGGAGCGTTTCTCTTTGTTGTCGGTTCTTGTATTCTGTACTTGCTGCCACCAAGAGATAGCTTACCAGTAATGATATATTCCGCGTTACAAAATCTCTCGCGTATGACTCACATCATATACATATATATATAATTATCGGTAAGGTGAATTCTTTTCAAGATCTGAGCACGCAATGACGTTTGCCCTCCGCGAGCCTTTCGTAATGTACGTGCGTTGTTGCTGTCGTTCTCCATTGCTTTCGCACGCTAATGCGACAACGATCGTATCGCTGATGCAAATGAAAATTGAGGAATTTTCCAAACATTCTTCTTTGCGTTTTTCTTACAAATATCCATGTTTTAAAACTCGCCGATGAAGCAACGCGTTGCTTTTACTCACGCTAATGTTATTCATATCGTCACCATTATCATTATTCTTTCTGTTGTAGTCATTAATGATGAATCAGAATTGAGTTTGGCACTATCCCCGGTTTCTACTCCGCCGGTGAAAAGTCAACCGATTTATTTTCTCCATAACATTACGGGGCGAGGCGTTGTCGAGACAGCGGCTGATTGCATAATCAATCGTGATGTCGGGATCGAGAACCAGCCTGTGGAGTCAGACCGGAAATAATGCTCGGAGGTGTGTCACCCAAGTTTGCGAGCACTCTTTGACGGCTATCTGTATGGTCGATTACCGTACCGGATCCATGTTAGACGTAAATAAGCGAGTTCGAGAAACAGACTTTTCTGATTTTACGCACAGGCGATCACGAGCGCCTGAGAAAACACAGGTTGATGCAATTTATCTCCGAGATGTCGTCGATATCGTACGGATATTAACGATATCGTTACGATATTAACAACCCAAAGAATACGGACATAAATTTGACATCGATATCTCACATTCGATGGCGAATATGAGATACCGAACGATTATGCGAACGCTCGACTACTTTGCGAAATAATAAAATAATGCACTGAAAGTTTCTCGCATTAATATGTATGATCCGGGACCGGTGGTCCCAATGACAAATCAACGAACTTTGGCATCGAATCGAGTCACGTTCGCTTAAATCGGTAGTAGCGCTCGTTTATCAATTCGACGATTCGATGTGTAATTTATTTTGCTGCCATATTAACGCACGTTTAAGCAATGAAAAGATCGCAGCACAACGCAACATAACGGTGTAACGTGATTCAAGCAGATTTACAATGGTTTCCGATAAAATCCATCGCGTGAATAATGCAGGAAAATTTGCAAAAGTATCCTTGAGTCGATGGCGATATCATCGGAGATGAGGATTTTTGCTACTACCACAGTCTTGTTTCATCTTCTACTTTCATTGATCTTTCTGCTTACTTAAGGACATTATCTTATACGCATATTATTTACTTGCGACCGATTATAAATATCGTCGATTATAAGTACCGTATATCGGCATTCATACGTAACGCTCCGCGTGACAAACTGTATCGGCACGTCGAGTAAAACGGTAAAGGATAACAGATGTCCATTACTATGTACATGCGCTAGCAATATCGTAATATCGAGTAAAAGTTACGTGTCTGACTTGTGCATGATTAACTAAGAAGTAAGCTCGATATTTCGGATATTTCAGAAATTTATATTCTCAGAGATAGCAGCCGGCAACAATACCAACTTGAAATGATACAGCGAATGTGGAATTCGCGATATCGACTCGCATTGCTCCCTAAATGAATTTTCCTACTGACACTTAATTATTCTTACCAATCTGCGAAATGAGAAATGTTTCTAATCTAGCAGAATAATTTTCTCAGAGATCGCCTTAACGATCCTTATAAATTTAACGAGTCGAGTATAACAAGTGCGTTAACCGACATTAAACGCTAAATCGGACGCCAGATAATAAGATCGATCAAACTTGTGGTGTCGGCAAATGCGAGTCGCGCCAACTGATCAAAGCTAAGCAGACAAACGAGAGATCGCGCGATTCGGTCTAGCGAGGCCGTAAATCGTGCTTATTCAGAAATCTGGCGAGCAAATGCTCATTCGCAAGTAATCGTATTCGATAAAAACCCTTTGCCAAATAGCGTGTTGGATATCTCTATCATTATCGTGCAACGATACAGTGAATTAGTCGCTGAGACCTTGCCTCGAGCAAGGCACGAGAGGCAGGAGGCAATTTGATAGCCGGGAGACAGAAATGTGGTCAAAATCAGGTGCAGATCGGGAGATTACAAAATTACACATTTTCTATGGGATTTACTAGCGACGAGTGATATCGCGCTGATCATTACGAGATGCACGACACTTAGGGATGCATCTAAAAGCGCAGATGTAGTCCCTCGAGTATCCTTAATTTCGAATTACACGCAGATCGATTCTCAGATCTCACGAGATCTCTGAAATCGCCTGAAACAGATAGAAATGTTCATCCGGAACCGGTAAAAGGCCGGGGCCCGGGGTTTCGTACAGTCGTGTCAATGCAACGTGCAACGACCTATCTTGGATATCTTTGGATTTCTGTTTGGCGCGCGAGATGTCACAATTTAAACAAGTTGCTGTTTTCGATTTATTCGCTGAGCTACGCATGATACAATTCGATTTCGAGATAATGATATCGATATCAGGCTTTTTTAATCAGACATTTAAGAGCAACCGGAACGTGTTTCGCACGATACAGACGCAAGATGTCGAATGAGATTTACGGCGGAATACAAGCTGTTATTAATTTCCTCGACATAGAAGGAAATTGCAAATCGTTAACGGCAGGCGGCTTAGTTATCGCGATAAAAAAAGCTTTTTATAGAGTCAAGTCAACACTCAGTTGAGTTTAAATCGGTATTTCGCACACAGATGATGATATCGGATGATTGCGAAATTGCCATTGCATAGCTTGCACTTTATGTCGTGAATGCGTGATGTAACGCCAGCGCGCGGCCGTAGAAGACGCCGCGTGTCTAGTCGGCCCATCTGATTTGTATCAGTGAGGCAAATCGACTTGCTTTTAACTCCTAACGAAGCATACTTGCGCGATGGTTGGCGATGGCTGATAGTCAAAGAGCGACTTTTCTCTCACCTGTGTCGTCGGACAATTTCTTGGCAAAACTGATCTCCTGTTAAGGTTCCTGCATCAGAAGGCTGCGTGCATCGAACGCGTATATTTGCATAAAGCGGCTGTGCGCGCGCTCTATTTACCAATGGCAGCTTGCGCGCGCGTACATCCACGTGTTGTACGAGTGCTGCGCGCATTATGTGTCACGATACATAGGTACGTGTGCATATGTGTCTGTGCCGTAGTTAAATAGCGTTAGGATGTAGGTAGGTGTGGCGATAGGCCGATCGTTGGCTTCCTTCGCTATTGGCGGGGCGCAGGGTGAGCGAAATGAAAGTCAATTCCCTATATAAAGGGTGGTTTTCCAGCACGACACCGACAGAAACCGATCTATTTTACTTACGCGCGAGAGTATCACGCCATCGTTCGAGATGAAGGTTCTGGTACGTGTCGAACTTATACGATTACATGCGCGAGATTAAACGCGCAAATTTCTGTGAAACGCGCGAATCGTCGCGCGATGGCGAAACGTTCGTCTGGGCATTGAGCGTCGATGAGAGTCTTTGACGAAACGATCCAAAAACGGTCATTTTCCACATTTTCCATGTATTCTATCGTCGCAAAATGATTTCGATTCATTTCCTCCTCCTTCTCTGTGCGTTCGACCGAGAGACGTCCGAGAGAACTTGGTTACAGATTCCACGTTCGGTTTCAACGTTACGTAAGGCTTCACTGATCCATGTAATTTTGCAGATCTGCCTGATGCTGATCGCCGCGGCGTTCGCCGCTGAGGAGAAGGCGGTGAAGAAGCGCGGCTTGTACGGCCTGGGCTACGGACTCGGTGGCGGATATGGTGGACACGGTGGTTTGAGCGGTTATGGTGGTTACAGCGGTTATAGCGGATACGGTGGTCATGGTGTCACTGTCGCCGTCGCCGAGAAGCCCGTCCCGATCACTATCGCGGTTCCGCACCCCGTTCCGGTCCCCGTTGATCGTCCGTACCCCGTTAAGGTAAGCGTTTTTCCGGATACGTGACGCGATTCGCGATAAGCGAACAATAATACGTGACGACAACAATGGCGCGCTTAATACGCGTGTAACTTTCAGGTGCCAGTCGCTGTTCCGCATCCGGTCCCAGTAGCTGTCCCGGTACCGCAACCCTACCCGGTGATCCAGACCAAGACGATCACGGTTCCAGTGGAGAAGCCCGTCCCAGTGACGGTTCCGGTTAAGGTACCAGTGGCCGTGCCTGCGCCATATCCCGTCAAGGTAAGCGATCCCTTACGTATCGTTACATATACGTAATTACAAGTACGATAAATAAGCTACGAGAAGAGAAGAATCATCTCTGAGACGCGGAAGACGCATTTAAACTTCTCCAGCAGAATATACGATGCATATATGACGCAAAAACATGACAATCGCGCGTAATATACTTAAGAACGTAATATACTTAAATTTTCAGGTTCCGGTGTCTCACCCAGTCCCGGTTCCGGTCGCTCATCCAGTTCCAGTCGCAGTCCCGCAGCCAGTCGTCGTCAAAGAAACGGTCCCCGTTCTCGTTAAGGGCTATGGACACTATTAGATGAATTTCTTCGTCAAAAGTCACGCGCATACCTCGTCTTCCTTTGTCTCTTTCCCATTTCCCATTTTCCAGCATCGCAAAATCCATCACGACGAGCGTCCTGCCAATCAGATGTCTTTCCGTCGTGACAGCAGCTTGAATTCACGGAATAAATGAATTTTATAAACATTTTCGTAAAGAAACGACTGACTTTTTTCTTTTACCCATCGCTTCTATCCAATTCGCTTTCTATTCAAAGAACGCAAATAACATTTCGAGTATGAAAAGTAGCATGCTTATCGAGGTTTGGTGAAATCGCAATCGCTAAGAACCGTGAACTCGCAAAATTAATTGGAGTCAAGACAAACTTTGAATCGAGTAAACTAAAAAACGTATTCAGTGGAAGAAATTGTTCTCTTGTAATATCTATTATAAAATTTATATAATCGTGTATATATATATATATATATATATATATATATATATATATATTTGGAAGTATTGAAATTATTATAAATGTATCGAATAGTAGAACGAAGAGTCGAAACGTATAAAATTAAATCTCTATGATACATTTGATTAGAAGATACGTGTTCTTTCGTAATGACAAGTTAGTTGCTTAATCTCCACATACTTCGACTTTACCGGTCCAATTCACCTCTCACCAATGCCGAATTTCAACAATTTCACTCTACGCTTTGCTTCATATATCTCATCCAAAGACCTCGCAAGAGATCTCTTCTTTCGCGTTCTCTTAGTCCGCTTCGAGAGATGCGTGAGAAATGTCATATTTAGACACGATGAAGCAGAGAAACAGATTGCGACAGCATCTGCCTGTAAAATTGCTGCGTGAGATTTTGCTAACACGTCGCATCTGCTGTTCTGACATTGATATCTTAGATTAAAATAGATGCGTCTACGAGAAATAAACTTGCTTGTAAACCTATTTATTTATATTATTTGTAAACTGGGAAATAATTTAAGATAAAGAGAAAGACTCTAGCTAAATCGATATAATTATTATCCGTCACCGAAATGAGATTTTCATCTCGATCGGTCTTTTTTTCTCGACAAGGCACAAACATAATCTTTGATCGATCACCGATTGCGATTAAACACGTAATGATGAGTGAAATATAGTTATTTAGACAATTTCTATCTTGAACGATCTGCGGCGGTTCGTTGCCACAGAAGAAACTAGAAGGAATCAAAGCAGGAAGGTCAATATGCAATCGAAAACGATGCGAATGTAGGAATGCAAATGAACGAGATTTTATGAAATACTTGAGATTATTTAAAGATACGGAGAAGGTTTCTCCGTAAGTTTCTCTGAAAAGCAGCAGAGAGAGAATATGTTTGCAATCCTGCTTGTCAGCCACTATTTCTTACATAATATTTGCATAGATTTTCAAACCGCGAAATGTAGGCGTTATTTCTCGTATAAATCTCGTATAATCGAGATAAAGTTATTCGCGAGTTACAGACTTCTCTATATTTTTCTTGCGAATCTTTTCCTCGCGTTAACCAAATATCACTGAGCAACTATAGATGAAATATTTCAGCGATACAGTTACGTGCAGAGGCAATGTTTCAATTTCGGCAGGAGTTACAATTTGAGCTCTCTGAATACGCGCGAAAGCGAATGCGAGTCGCGTCGATGCAAAGCGCGTATATATGTGTATCGAGAGGCAAGGCGATGCGAGAAACGTGCGCGCGTAATAACCGGTGCGAGAGGCACGAAACGTGGAATTTTCGGCGATTTCGCCAAGTCTGCTTACAGGCCTGGCGCTCCCGATTATGCAATCGCTATACGACCGCAACAAACGAAGGGAGGACTACCAGGGACCAGTTTCCGGTGTCGAAATCGGACGCTCGTCCATTTATGCAACGCGCAAACACCCGCGTCTTTTTCCTACCCGGAAATCACTTGAGGAATCACTGCAGTCGGTTTATTCATTTCACGATACTGCGAAATTTTTTAAATTTATGAGTTACCATTTATTGTTCCAACAATAGATTAATAAATCTTTGCGAAATTTCTGTTGTTCTCTCGAAAGAATCGTCCGTTCTTTCTTCGGATGTGAACGAAAACCTCTCTAGTTTACACAAAGAGCGAACTGATCGCGCTGATGTAGCCTCAATAAATATCACATGAAAATTCATATCAATCATATCATCATCAATCGTGGTTATCAAACATTATTTGCCTTTTCGTCAAACTAAAGATATCGATTCGAGATAATTTAATATCTTTAATTATTTCCGCTTTTTCTATGAGATTCAATAAAAGTAAGATTTTTTTCTGGATGGAAAACTATATTAACATGATGTCAAGCTCGTATCATATTTTATATACATAATATTATCATTTTCTAATAACATTCCTGACGAAATGAATTAATAGCGTTCAAATCGAACAACGCTCGAATCAATGATGGATATAAAGCGCTTAAGGACATTAAGTATTACAAGCAACGAATATACGAATATACGATCGAATGATCGTATTAACTTTCAGTAACAAGTATACAGTTACATTGGTTCGTCTATGAGAGCGTACGCTTATTAAGAAATACATAATTAATGAAGCCATGCGGGTCAGAGTTTTCGTAAGTTGTCTGAAACAGGTCGGACACTTGGCCAATTAATGCAAAATTGCACGAAGCTGCCCAAAAATCGGGCTACTTTCAGTAATAGCACGTCTCTACGCGAGAGAGAGAGAGAGAGAGAGAGAGAGAGATTGGCCATGAGATCCCTAAATTTCGCAAGCATCTCGCATAAAGTACGAAACAACGGAAACGCGGGACGAGAGATCGTCATCCGGTTCGTAGGATGTATACATTTAACGTAGAATGTTACGAATAATTTCGACGAATCCAAAAGTCACATGGAATCTCTTAATCCATTATCGAGTCTATTTTATAACGCGCGATGATCTTTTTTCGATCAATTGCGTGAAATCGATTTTTCTTCGGTCATTCTACACGTATGTATCTCGACAATTTTTCGTCAGGATTTATGGGGCCTGAGATCATGTGAATACATAAATACGTCCCTCATACCTGTCTCCTTTTTCCTCGCCGGCTTTAAAAAGATAATAAGACGCAGTCTCGTTATATGCGACGATAAATTGCGAGCATAATAATTTCTGAACAGGAAAGATAACGTACCCATACATATGCGTAATATCGTTGTGTTATCCTTTCATCGAATATCGAATAATTAAGTTATGCATAATTAATATGCTTTCCTTTCCTCTTTATTAATTTGCGCACGCATGAACTTTGTTACCAGAGATTGATGGAAAGCCAGATGAAAAGTCAGAATATTTCTTCATTTCATTTGCAGATTTTCAATTACGGAATCGATTGCACAAGCGGTTGATCGAAGGAGCGCGAACACGTCTTCGAGACAAAGATTGGACAAGGCTCGATGAATCGCCAAATAAATTTGCAGTTTTAGCAAATTAAAGAGACAAGATGCGATGATGCGATATTCCGCCCCCTCGGATAGACCAGTAGAGCAGAAACTTGATGCAACGAATTTCGACCTGTTCCAGGTGGCGTATTTGCGCAAGACTCGCACGAGTTTTTCCCCTACTCGCACGAGGCCCGGTTTCGGTTTCTTTTCACCTAACCGGCCATTTCGGCAATGGACCCAGCCCACCACCTTGCTCTCCTTGTCTCTCCTTGAAAGTTTATCGTATAAAAGCAGGGGAATCTTCATCGCAATCATCAGTCGCAGACACGACGAACCGAAACTCGTGCAGCATCATGAACACCAAGGTATAATATTTTGGATATGAGAGTTTTCCGCGTTCTCTATCCGTCGTGGACATTGAATCTCGAACGGAACGAATATCAAGGAAGCAACAACGAGTTGCTTAATGCTCGCCACGAATGCATGTAACGGCATACGATAACGGCATAACGCACGATTCTCTGATTCGCAGGTGGTAGTTTTGTTCGCTCTGGTAGCGCTCGCCTTCGCCGAGGATACAAAAACCGAGAACAAAGTGGAGACCACGAAAAAGGACAAACGCGGTCTGTACGGTTCCTTGGGCTACGGCTACGGCATCGGCGGACTGAGCTACGGTCTGGGTGGATTGAACACGTACTCGTCCCTTCCGATCGGTCTGAGCCACGGTTTGAGCCATGGCCTGAGCCACGGTCTGAGCCACGGAGTTTCCACTGTCTTGACCAAGGAAGTCGCCGTACCCGTACCCCAACCGGTCGCCGTGCCCGTCGAGAGACATGTCCCGGTACCCGTTAAGGTATTGAGCCTCGTTGTTACGACGTATAGATACGTGTAGATATCGCCTCCTCGCTGCTAACTTTTCACTCCGACGAATATTCGATGAGATCGTTTCTCGTCCTCTTACCTTGATGTCGCGTTGACATCGGTGACATTCCTGCCGGTTTATTTACTGGAAAGTGAAATTAGAAGAAAGCGATTGCTCGATTAACGAACGATCGAAGAAGCAATGCCGTCCGTTATGTCCGCCGACAAATAGAGATGGTCCGGCAAACAAGTACAGCAGAGTTACGGAAAAGCAGAATAGTCTTGTTACGATTCGCGAGACAATATATCGCGTCGTGGACGATACGCTGCCTTCGATCACTTCGATTCGTATATAATTCGAATGACTCGATGACTCGACTCGATCTCGTAGAATGTCGCTGGAAGAGCTCTCTGCTGGTCGAGAGATACCCTCTCTACTTCAAGCTGATCAAGCCGCATGACGAGGCGTCGCGTCTAATTCTGGTCGCGTCTTTCTTCGCAGGTGCCATACGCCGTACCCGTCGATCGGCCATATCCCGTCCAAGTGCCCAAACCCTATCCCGTTGAAGTGACGAAGCACGTCCCTGTCCCGGTAGACCGCCCCGTGCCCGTTCCCGTGAGCGTCCCGGTCAAGGTGGCAGTTCCTGCACCGTACGCCGTCAAGGTACCGCAACCGTACGCCATTCCTGTCGTTAAACACGTTCCCGTTCCCGTTGCACAGCCGCTCGTCTACTCTAAGGTACACACCGATCTCGGATACTATGGCGGTTACGGCAATTACGGTAGCTACGGCTACAACGGCGGCTACCACGGCGGCTACAACGGCTATGGATATTCCTCCTGGTAAACCGTTTAATCGGCAAATCTCGAGCGGTATTCCTCGACATCATCATCATCGTCGAGACATCGCGCGACTCATCGGTCAATGAGGATCGGTGACACCTGAACGAGTGAGAATGTTTCGGAATCTTCTATTTCTCCGTTTTGTGTTCCTACTTTCTCGAATATAAAAATTTGTAAAATAGAATTTTGTTTTCGACGGAGGATGTGCATCCTCGAAGAGAGGCGACCGGCTCTCGAAATTGAGACGGAAGGACGCGTTGAAACGCGTTCGAAACGATGATACCGATCATCGATATGTGATTATTTTTCTACCTGTAATATCATTTTACTTGTATATGATGGAAATAAATTTTTTCATATGAAAATAATTTCTATATATACGTAGTTTTTCTTTTATCTTGTTTCACCGTTCGTCACGGTAAGTGATAACTATCAATCTTCACTGATAATTTCTTACCAATTATGCAGAATTGCGATATGCAGCGTATAGTCCAGAAATCGTTTTATGATCGACGAGCGTAAAAGGGAAATTTAAGGTCACATTATGAAAGAGACCGTTACATGAACGCGATGTTGACACGCTCATTAAATAAAGAACGAGGACGCGTTAAACACGCGATTGACGGAATTTGCATGCAGGGCACGCGCATCGTATCGAGATGTCCAGCGTGAAACGCGTGATAATATAAGCGCTTTCATTGGGCAAGTCCAAATTAGGAGATAACTTGCATCTGTTTTATAAAAAGTGTCGCAAATCAATGGTCATGCTGTCATCTGCGTTAACGATAAACTATCGGAAGAAGAAATCGGACGGAAACATGAGAGGAGACAATATATGTAACAATTAATATATATAAATGTTTTATTAAGAAAGGCCATTCCACTTTAACTTTAACAATGACATGTAACATTAATGATCTCTATGTAAAAACGCGCTTTAAAAATAACAAAAACAAAAACTCAACATTTTCCAGAAAACCTATTTGTCCGTGTATAAGACTATAAAGATAAAATTATCTAATGGTCTCAATTAATCTCCATATAACTGTATCGAAGGTGACATAGAAAAATGTAAAGAAATAACAACGACATAAGAATAATTAGATTAAAACTATTAATGTGTGATTCATTTCTTCCCTCCTTTTCTTCCTTTTTAAACTAATTAAAAATTGAAAGAATCCTGATTTATTTAATTTATCAAATTATCAAGCGAACGACGACCGATTCGATCACTGAATAACAAGATTGCTACGAGTCGCATCAAGTCGCAATTGATCATTGATCGATCATTGATATGATATAAATTCTACATGGATTAATTTCGAATTTCCGAAAAAGTATCATTTCGTATACAATTTTTCATGATATTCCCGATGACTCTCAAGGCAATTACGTTCGTGTGTGACATACGTATCAAATGCGACGATGAAAATGTTTCCGAGCTATTTTAAAACTCGAGAGTTAATGATTCGCCGAGTAGTCGGACTGGGAGGGCTGAAAGTGCGTCTGGTCACCGTTCTGCTGGTCGTAAACTCCATGACTTTGAGCGTTGACGGTATAGGAGCTATAGTTGGCGTTCTCGTGACCGAGATGTTCGTCTCCGCCGTCTCCACCGCTGCCTCCGATGAGTCCACCGTCGTCGTGACTCGAATGCGGGATCGGGATCGTCTTTGGCACCGGAATGAAGATCGGCTTCGTCAAAGTGACTGGATGCGGTACGGGGACTGGGTGCGGAATCGGAATTGGTTTAGAAACCACCAGCGGCACCTGGATCAAATCGAATTGGTAATCGGTTTATTGAACGCTACAAATTGTGGAGTTTCTATGAAATTGCATGCGAGACTAAAAGGCATGATTAAACGCACGACAATGACAACGATGAGAAAAAGATAATCAATAGGATGCATACCTGTTGATGCAGTTCCACCGGAACTGGTTTCTCCACCGGCACCGGCACGTGCTGCGGCACTTTCACTATCTGTGGCACCGGAATCGCCACGGGATGTTTAACAGGCACCGGAAACGGGATGTGATGAGGCACCTGGAAAATGAGGGAAGAAACCGCAATCGATCGGTCAGTCATAAGCGGAACGTTTACTTTCGCGTTGCGAGGAAATGAGAGAAACGCGGATGTTTAATTTCCGCGATATTTAACGTCTTTATGCATGAATTTCAATTTCAACGAGCAGAGATTTTTAACGTTGGACTATTCAGTGTCCAACTCAATCTACGAATGATCGCGATCGATACATTTTCAATCGCTAATTAGAGTGTAGAGTTCGTTCTCTCGGAAGGTATCTGCAAACTACCCACCTTAACGGGATATGGCACAGGAACCTTGATGGCCACCGTCTTGATAACCTTGATTACCTTGGTCGGCACTTCGTGCAAATGTACCGATTGCGAGATGAGTTTCGGCTCGTCCGACCCAAGACCGTGGCCTTCGTGAAAGGAGGGTCTCGCCGTGACCGCGCTTACCGCCAACGTCAATAAAACCTGCAAAGGTGTAACGTTGATGTGAAAGCGTAACGAACGAATGCGATTGGTCGCATCCGTAAGGAAGCGTGTAGCTATCGAAGGAAATTGCGAGAAACATGGATTCTTATCGTTTATTCGAAACGAAATTCAGATATATTGCTAGATACGTGGATTCTGCTTGCTCGAAATAACAATGTTATTCGTTGCAAGATTTAGATAATTTCGATTGCATGATTAAAGAATGATGATCCGAGCATAGCTTAGCCTTCTGTTTTTGTTATTAATACGACATGACTGGACTTGATTGATCTTATTTCACCGGGAAAATCTTTAACAAAGAATCTTTAAATTCTTTTCTATGTAAAAATTCTTTTCGATACCGATGCCATTATGAGATACGTTTATCATGAAATTGTAGGCGATATTTTTGAAAGTAATCGGCATTTCGCTTTCTCTCTCTCTCTCTTTCTCTTTGACGATCTTAAGATTGATCGACAAATTTGAATTTCAGACGAGAAACTTACAATTCTTGACGTGAACATGTTCGCATGTGATTTTGGATCAGGATCGGGTATCTTTCCGATAGAACGAACCGCACTGACTATTATAGAATCGCCTATACGGTGGCTTATATACGAGGACCTTCACCGTGGATCGTGGTTCACCACGAAGAAAGCACTCACTTACTCTCTTTCCGACTGGCCGATCTCTTTCGCTGTCGATCTCGTCTCCATCTTCTCCGCAATTGCTCCTTTTTGCGATTAATTCTCTCACGGTTAAGCAGGTTCGACGATCGTGCAGTGAGCTCGATATTGATAATAAACGACGACAAGAGAATATTTTATCAAAAGATGCAGACATCTAAATAACACTTGCGTATATTTTATTCAATAGTAATTACATCATTCTTCGCGTTACACTATGTCATCAGATCAATCGATGCAGATCAATCGAGGAAGAAAGATATGAAACTATTTTATTTGTCAGTATTGATATATTGTCATTAAGATAGAATTATTTTCATTTATATTTAAATTATCATATAATTATGGAAAAATGACTATATGCATATCAATGATTAATATGTCGCAGAGAGGAAAAGAAGTTAAATGAGATTAATTATGGAAATGAGATTAATTATTCGTAAATACGTTGCATATATTACCACGATGCAACTTTGTTAGATAATCTTAGCTGATATGAGGAGACAAACACGTATGGAAAGTAATAATTTCGATATGTAACTCGCCTATCAATTTCTGGTTATATATGAATGTGGAAACGTGCGATCGATTCTCAAGAGCGGAATGCACACGAGATGCGAGAATGAGAGTGAAAGGACTATCACGGAAAGGCGGCGCACAGGAAGCGCACAAGGTAAAAGGATCCGTGATTTCGTTCATTGATTTCGTTCCTTGGACGTTCACCGCAAATGCATACGTATGCATTTTATAATGTGTATATTCTTTTCACGTCAATCACTCATCAATTACAATGCGCATATTTATTCGATTTTTATGACGTGATAGTAACGTTTATGTTGAACAATTGAACAATGATGAAACAACATTGAACTTTAGTTGAATTTCGGAAGAATAAATTTCGGAAGTGCACGTGGATCTATCGGCTTCCAATGAAAGCGAGAAAAGAAGGAAAAGACCGTGCATCGTAATTTTTATTGTAATCTCTTTTTTCTATTCTCTCCAGTTTCTCCAATTTCAAATGGTTTCAATTGATTTTACTCGCTCCTCCTCATCTCGAGTCATGATTATCGCTATTGGTCGCATTATCGCTATAATGATCTTATGATAAAAGTAACAAGATGCGATAGATAATTTGTAGATAAGAATCTATGTGAATCTATGTTCGTATAATTCAATTTTCAAAAACGGTCGCATAGATCGAATAATAATAGGATAAATGTGTAAACTCGCAGAATGCAGACGCGAAAGTGAATGTGGAAAATGCTACTTCCTACCTTCACCTGGCTTGGATCTGAACATGCCGCGGAACAAAAGAGTGTCATTTTTACGCAAACTGATTTTTCAGGAAAGCGAGAGAAAGCTGCAAAAGAGCAAAATGAATAGATCCAGATCGCCATCGTTATCGTCGATCAAATCGACCAAGAAAATTGCTTCAAACTATATCAGAAACAGTCTGAGAAACAGTCAGTTACTTTTTTAAAAACTACAGGAGGAAGTTATATTATATGCATAATTGATTATCAAATTAGCGTAATAATGCAAACTGTGAGAAAGAACGATTGATTAAAAAACTGTTTTATCAAAGCTCGTAGCGACCGATTCAATCGACTCGATCGGATTACCGTGACAGCACTCAACGTAGGTAACGTGTATGTATCGCGAGAAACGTATTCACTGATGGAATTAAAACGTTTGCGATTTCATCAACATAGATGACGCCACGTTCTTGATGAATATCAATTAAATCGCGTTATCTAATCGCGTTGTTTAATAGAATTAAAAAATCTCTTGGAAGAAAATTTCCAAGATGCGATTGATAGCTAGCTAATAATTATTAATAACTAATCAGAAAATAAAAATAATTTAGATACGCATTAAAATTTGTTTACTGTAAATCGTAAATATTGTCCTGAAGATCGCTAAGATAGGAATAATAAAAAATAAATCATTGCTCGTCACACATTGTTTGAAATTCATACATTCGTTACATTAAAATAGCGGAACATGAAAGTATGACTTTGGATAATCTTGCACAATTCCACGATTGATCGTGCCTTTCTCAATGAAATGTAAACGCACAAGGAAAGATGCTGGAAATTTCGCAAATAGCATATCTCGCGAATATATCGCGGATATATCGCCGACTGACGCATCGCGGAGGCATTTTGTCGCACGCATAGACAAAAGTCCGAAAAATCTCAATAAAGCGAAAGTTCCTATACGAATTTTCTTTCATCGCTCTGCCACAAAGCATCTACAACAATTCACATACTCTTACGTAGTGCATCTTAATCGCCTTTACATCGTCTTTACGTTAAATTCCGCTCCATTGAGTGCCCAGCTTGCACAATCGATTTTTCTTTCTCTCGTGTCTTGTATATGCCTCATTATGCGACTGATCCGACCTCTCGGGATGATTGCGATTTACATATCTCCTCAACGGTCCCTCTTAACGCTTTCACACGTATGCGCGACATCCCGATGCGCGCAACATCCTGATCTGCTATAACAGCTTGCGTAACAATTAGCATTCAGGGATATGTATCACGCTATTCTCTAAATGGTTGACGTAATCGAAAAGGGAAAAATTCTGTTCCTGTTTAAACGGTCTTTTTCTAGCTTTCATTTCCTCAATTCAGTTCTTGAATCGGAGGCACTTTTCTTCATTTCCGAATAAACAAATTTCTCAATTACGCGATTCGAGCATCATCCTCGTAGAGTTGTGGTTCACCGATCAGAAATATATTAAGAATATAATTAACAAACGGGCTTGACCAGCTACGATTGAAATATCGCAAGTTTTGACCAGTTGCCACCAGACGAGCTGCCATCAAGGTCCCATAGACAAGTTCGCCTCTGTGATCGTAAAAGATTGTAATTCGATTGAACGATACGAGAACATCTCGTTCTCGTCTACATGCGAAAAAATCACCACGCCAAATTAATTTAGACACGAGTTACGCAAGTATCTCGATTTTTCATTCATATCATGTTCCTTTTTTCATATTTTTGCATTACTCTATCAAAAATCTTGTAAATTATTTTAATCAGAGATTCCAAAGTTACGTCAACAACCACAGCTCGAAAATATGCTGACAAATTTGTTTAAAACGAGGCACTCTCAAACTGGTGTACAATCTCTGATTTTTCTACGGCAAATACGCAATGTGATATCGCAAAAATAGCAGTATGATAAACAGCAACTGAAACGCATATGAAGAAGAATAATTTAAGGTAAAATTGAAATGAGCAATATTGATCAAGCTTCGAGTTATGTTCGGATTACGCTGCGCCAACGCACAGAATGCTTCTTGAAAATATATTCCGAAATCTCGAATTAATGCGATTACATGTTAGAGAAACATGCTCAATCTTTCGGGAAAGTAAACGATGATAAATGATTAGCGTGTGTCAAATTTTCACCTCGCGGTGAACACATATTGTTTACAATATGTAATAATGTATTGTATTATATATAAATGTATTATATACAATACATCGCGAGTGTGAGCTAGTAATAATTATATTAAAATTAAAAATAACGATCCTATAATCGTTCCTGATAATTGTTTCAGAATTATATCTGATAATGTGTATAATTCAATAAGTATATAACATTCCGCTTACTTCTAAAATAAAGTTAAGATCGAAAAATCTTAATATCTTTATCTCGCATTTTCACTTGTCCTCGGGGAAGATTACCTCAACATGACAATTTAGCTTTCGGGTGAGTTTATGCAAAGTGCATTTGCGTGCATCGAGGAATATAAAATTTTTTTAGTAATAATATGCGAGATATCTTGATTTCTCATTCAATTAGTAAGTTTTTCTTCTCACAGTCTTATTTTTTACATAAAATGTTTAATACAATAGTGACGTGTTAAAACTTTTCTTTTAAAAAGTAAAATAAATGTAACTTTGTGCAAAAAGCACGTGCGAAATATTTAAAGACGGTAAATTTTTATAAATTTTTATATTCAAATGATACAATATATTTACCATATCACAATTCGTGGTAAAACGAGACACGATAAAACTGATAACCAACTTATGAGCAATGACCTTGTCCCATCGACATTTTAATAAATTTATAAATTTCGATTTTATGAAATAAGGTCGCATTAAAAAATATAATGAATCATAATATATTCGTATTTTTCGAATGCTTTTCAGCTTTTTATCACAAGTCTTTTTTTATATTACGATTAAAATAGTTTAATAATTATCACATCGCAAAAAATACATAATAATAATTTTTTAAAATATATTTTGATAACATTTTTTTCAAGATATTTATAATTGGATGATTATTGAGTCTTAAAATACATATCACTGTATGGCATAATTTACATCATTAGCGGGTGTTCGAAAACCATGACTTCTTCATTATAAATTCCTCAGTCAGTTAGGGATCGATTCTATCAACGGAAATGTCAAGGTATCTGCAGTAAGTCGACCAAAGAATCGTCTTTTGTGATTATAAACTTTAATATGATTGAAAGATTATTCTTTACTTAATCCTTTATATAATTAACAATTTCTCGTATCGGATAATTCTATATTTATTATTATTTAATTAATATTATGAAAGCAAGGAAATTCGAATTATTAATGATATCGATTTATCGATGCTTCTTCGCGTAATAAACTTAATCGTTTGACCAAATTTATAAGATGCTTATTAAAACGTCGTTAAGAAAGTACAGCGTCCAATCAGCTGAGACAAAAGAAATACATCAATGGATCCGTCTATCAACGGATTAACTCGACGGAGATCGAGTCGCGAAGTACACGAATCTTGAGAAGGTTCATTAAAACTTATGAAAATTCGGCGCTCGTGCGATTCGATCCTTTAAAAGTCTCCCACGTTCTCCGTTTCGTAATTTCAATCTCGAAAGCAGAAGATAAGGAGAGAAAAGAAGTAAAAAAGAAAGAAGAAGAAGAAGAAGAAGAAGGAGTAACAAAAAGAACAAAGAATGGCGAAAGATTGACGAAATCACACTAACATAGATCACAAATTGTTATAAAATGTCGCGATCGTTTTCGGAAACTAACCGAAAGCGAATATAGCTCGATAGGATCGGTGTAGGCAATGCTGAATGAGGACAATGAACAACGACGATTCATAAACAACGGGATACACTACCACCGACGTAGACGGTAGTAATGCCTATTCAGAGATTTCAACGTTGGAGACGAAGCGAACACTGCGAAGAATTGGTAGAGTCGATTAAAAAATCTAGTTCTGCCAATGCCACCGCGAATTGCGACACGCGCTGGAAGATCTGGCGGGAGGAGGATCCCGGACCACGTATAAAAGGTCGAAATATCTCCAGATGGATGCTGAACTCATCGTCCTGACACCACACGGCTAACATGAAGCTTCTCCTGCTCATCTCCGTGGTAAGAGAGATCTTCCGCTTCCGTTTCGTTCTTTCCTTCGTCAATGTCATCGTCATCGTCGAAATTATCCCGTTTTATGGATAATTTGACAACTCTTTCTATTTCTCATCTACTATAAGCTCGAAATTTTTCTTATCATTGCTTTCAAGTTTTATCATTTTCTTTTCAGTTTCATTTAAAAAGTTACATACGTTATTTGTTAAATGTATATACGCAACAGTAAAGAACAGATTGTGCGAAATTGCTTCGATAAAAATTATTAAACTAGCATTATTCACTCGCATTCGTATTATGATATCATGTTCTTTTATACCAAGAAATATTTATTCTTTTGTAATATGCGAATTTTCATGTCGAATTTTTCAAGTCAATGCAGGTGAGAATTCATCAATGGTATGGTTACGACTATTCGTCGAGATTTTTATCGTGAAATATCGATTTATAATCTTAATGTCACATTTGCATTTTATCGAAACTTGAACGAGACAAAAAAAGTCGCATCTTGTACGTAGGCAGTATGTGAATTTGATCGAGTGAGTTTTGCATCGAGTAGTTCAAGATGCATGGATCCCGTATCAATTATATGATATTCAAATTTAATAATCGGAAACGATATAAAATTGAAAATCAGGGTTAATGAATAAGGATGAATAAGGATAACGCAAGCCAATTGGGTTTATTACGTGTAGACGTAAATATCGATGTGAATCGATGTAATAATGATGTAACAGTGATAAAATACCTGGCAATATACTAATAAATATAATAAAATTCGACAATATAAGATGATATAAATACCGGAAGCGTTTCTTTTCAAATAATCTCACATTCGCTCAATATTTTTAAATATCACGTGTATACTGTATCATACACGTTACACATTCTATTCATAAATTAAAAATACTTTACTGATACGTCACGACAAATCGTATGTTTGCAGGTCTGCTTCGCAGTGGCTCTGGCAGCACCGGCCGACAAACAGAAGAGGGAGATCTTACCCGGTGATCCGCGTTACGGAACTGACTATCACCATCACCATCATCATCACGAATACGAGAATGAGGTAGAAATCTTGAAAGCCGTTGGCGGTTACGTAGGTTCTTATACAGTTCCGGACGACATAGAGGACCACTTATTCCAGGTACCCCAAACGTCTTATGGACCACCCAGCCACAAGCCCGGCAAACCCTTAGGTTCCGATTATCTAGCGCCCAGCGATGCTATCAAGAGCTCTACCATCCTCCAGGTGCCATCAACTTCTTATGGCATACCGGATACTACTCAGGTAATCAATGCCAATCAATGCCAATTAATGCTAACGAATATGTAAGTCAAGTATTGTCAAGTCGCGTTACGCTATGTTATTTTAAATTATTTAAAATGTATTATTATCGCTTTATCATTGATTAAATTTAATTCTTGTTAGCTCTTATTTATATTTCTATGGTAACAGAGCTATACTCCATGATATGGAATTATTTTATGTATTCTTGTGTAACAGGTTATTAATAACAACTATCTCGCGCCCGCTATCGAAGACAAGAAATCCGAACTTATCAAGGTACATTAATCGTATCAATTCTGCGCGATCATTTTATATCGATTTGCGCGTTAAAATCGATTAAGATCAATTATATCTGAAATTGTATAAATAATTGATATCTCATTGAATCTTTTTATTTGTTGCATATTAATTAAAGGTACACAACTTGAACACCGAACACCAATTGCCAACCATCGAAGCACCCGTCACCTCTTATACCAGCGTTAAGGTAAAGCATTATTTTAAATATAATGTCGTCAATTAGGATCAAATGTTAAGGATAAATGTATTTGAAGAGATGAGAGAGACAAATGACAGAGTCAAATTAATATTAATACACTTTTCACAGCACGAAGAACATGTCCCGCATACTTCTTATGGACTTCCCTCGAAGGTACGATAATCAATTTACTTGAAAGCTTATCGCTACACATTTGTTTTGTTTCTGTCTTTCTTTTCGAAAATGAGAATATGAGACATAAAATAGTACTTGGACCTGAAATGTTTCAATCGTCTATCCATTAGCAGCCGTCGTTCGAGAGCGTGCAAATACAAAAGACCGTGACCCCCGAAGTCCATGACGAGGTCCATCACGTGCAACAAGAGCAGCCAGCGGCGGTTGTCCACAAACATGTAGAAACCGTGCCACAGCAGAGCGTCTCCCTTTCGCAAACGAAGTTGACGACATCTCATCTGCCTGTTCAAGCTCAAGGTAAGCATTGTCGTTCTATCGTCGACGACAACTGTTCCAAGATCTATTGGATTTATTATTTCAAACGTGCCCAAACATTGTTTCGCAGCGAAAGTTTACGTAGAATTTCGAAAGTTCTCGTGAAACCGACAGACTCGAATTACTTCTTCTATGCCCGAGGTCGCTTACAATTGGAAACCGCTGAAAACTGTTCTAACGCTTAATTAACGCCACGCCGATACACGCAGAGATACTTCATTCAATATGAAAGGATGAATGCAAATATATGCACGACACGGATCAATTATATTACACAATCGCTCAGAGAGTTTCTCCAATTTCATGGCTGCTTTATGCTTTACAGTTTTTCTTTTCTTCCTCAAGTTCTCTATTACATTACAACGCGATACGCAAGTCCCTGCGATGTTACGTATAAAAGATATTTTTCTTCATCGCATTCATTCTCTTTCGATTTTAGGCGTTGTTCAGCACAGCAGCGTACCCTCCTTCGACTCCTATCCTGGTTACACCTCGTACAATAACATACCGGTGAGAACCCTGGATCACCACGTTCACGTGCAAGTTCCTCAACCATATCCAGTTCCGGTGACCAAACAAGTCACGTATCCTTTCCCAGTACCCCACGCCGTTGAAGTGCCCAAGCCCTATTACGTTCGCGTACCTCAACCAGTTCACGTCACCGTAAACCGTCCATATCCCGTGGAGATACCCCGGCCGGTACCCTATTCCGTGCCACAGTACATCAGAACCAGCGTACCCGTCATTCAGGGACATCAAGTGAACGTAGAGACCAAGGCTAACCCGGTGCAAGACTTCTTTGAAAACACTCAATCGACGTTCCAAAACATATTCGATAACTTCCAGAATCCATTGCAAGGTTTCCAGAATCCCTTCGAGAATTTTGAACTGCCTTCCTTGCCCTTGCCCGCTTTCCCATCCGTGCCATTTGCGCCTCAGCAGACTCAAACCACGGCTCCGACAGCCGACTTGTCCGCACCGGCTACCACTAACTCGGTCAGCATCAACAACCCGACGTTGAAGACTACTGTTACGAAAACCGCCATCGCGCAGCCGGCCATCACCACGCATCACTCCAAGACGATTCACGCGCCATCGACGGTTAAAGATTCTAGGTGCACCGGATGTGCGATCTCGGCGACCAACGAAAAGAAGGAATATGTACAGCCCACCGATGCTAACGGTGGTTACATCTACTAAGACGTATATATACAAATATATATATATATATATATATATATATATATATATATAATATTTATTGCATTCGAATTGGATATCGAATAGGCTACTGGAATGAAAATATCATAGGCTCGCTCAGCACGATGATTTATCTCTCAACTATTAAATCGATCGAAAGTTTTCTTACTAAACCATTCTTAATGCTCGAATGTACATGCGAAGGAGCCATTTAAAGTCTCGTAGCATTGCTTTTTTCTTTTTAGTCATATTTCTGATACTTTCGGTCACTCGAAGTTACTAGGATCTGCGTATCATTATCCCGACGTAAATTTGATTCTTCCACAAGTTCCACATAGCTAACGTTTGATATCGAATTCAATAATTCTTATATAATTTTCTGGTATCATTCATCATTTTCAGTTTTATCTTAATCCAGATTCTATGGATTATCTTTCTGATTAATTCTCTTTAGAAATAATGAACAAATTCTTTCGAGCGATAACGATCGAAATAATTCGTTCCTGTACAAGCATAAATGAGCATCGGGAAAAGAAATTGCGCACGATGACTTGAAATAAAATTATATAATAGCATATTTAGATTTCTGAAACGGAATGAATGATGCGAAAGGTTCAAGAAATGCGTCTCAGACATTTAAAGAACGATGCAGAAGGATCATTAGAAATTAAAGAATATTTTTTGTACGTAAATAAAATTCTTTTATTACAAATATGCTTGGACCACTCTTTAATTATTTCTCATCATGACAGGATAACTCTAATGTCTAAGCGAGAAATGTTATATTGATATTACATGGCGAAATGATGTCTATACAATCATCAGGTAATATCGTTTAAAACACAATTACAATTACAATTTGTAAAACTTGATAAATCGTAATAGTCTCCCAACAATCTTCTACAAAGTCAGATTTTAAATGGCATAAAGTAAACATATTATCATCCGTTTAATTAAATTAATCAAAAATCTATAACGAAAAATCTTTCTCTTACGAAAACACGTTTTTTTTTAATTAAATACGTAAACGTCTATTCGCGACTTTGTAAACTTCACGTCTCAAGTGATAAATATTTTCTTCATCAACGACGTAATAAAGCTTTGAGTTAGCTTTGATCGATCAAAGTTGTAAGCACTACCATAAATGACATTTTTTCGATGGATTCATATTCGATTCTACGGGGCAATCCCATGCAGCACTAAATTCTTTGGAGTTTTTCAATACTGCTCGAAGTCTCACATGGGGAGGACTGTGAGTATCAGCTAATAGCCATTTCAATGAAGCAACCGTATAAGATTCGCACCATACCTGAGATTTTTTATGTATGATTCAGAGAAAAGTTCAAAATTTTGATCGATTCGAGAGAGAGAGAGAGAGAGAGAGAGAGAGAATGACGAAATGAAAAATTAATTACGTAGCAGAGAAATGTTTCTTTATGCTAAAGACAAATTTAAACGTATGCGATAATAAATCGGTCCAAAAAATCTGCAAATAATAATAATTACAGTTTGTTGATTTCGCTATTTTTAGGCATTTGATTCATTTCGTATGATGGAGACGGTATTTAAATGAGGCGTTTAGCTTTCTCGTCGAGGTCAACTGCTCTGAAGAAAGATTTCGTAAGTTTTCTCTTGATCCTCATAGTGTCGTAAGTAAAAACGAGAAAAGAAAACAAGACTCAGTAGACTCAATTCCATGCATCAATAATTATCGGAGAACAGATTTAAAAATATCCGAGTTAATTATTCGCTAATTTGAATGAGTCAAATCGGTTAAATTATAGACCTGTTTTTATATATCCCGGAATCTTTGTCGCATCAATGTTCTTTTCACAATCGCTATCGAAATAAAAAATTATTATGTGCTTATTATTATGCTTCTTATATGTATGTGCGCGTGGCCAAGTTAGAACTGATTTTTTCTCTTTTTAAAATATAAAAAGAATCTCATTTATACTACATTAAACTAACTGATAAGTTAAATTGCCAGTTGATTTATATATATTAAATTATATGATGAAATATAAAATAAATTATAAATTTTGAAAAAGACGTTCCCTCTCTCTCTCTCTCTCTCTCTCTCTCTCTCTCTCTCTCTAAAGTATCTAATTCTCTCTCTCTAAATTTTCGAATAACTCATACGAATAATATCTGCGAAAGAGAATTATTGTGTCATAAGTCCGAAACATCGATTTGCGACTTACATGTGCGAAAGCAAGATAGAGCAACTGTTCGTGCGTGAATTGCGTGAATCCCGGAAGCAGAGGCTCCTGGCCGTGTCGAGTTTTCCATCTCTCATAAGCGATCACGGCCTCGCGAAGGCCAACATTGTCGGCAATGTTCTCATCCAAGGTCTCTTCGCCGTCGACGTAATCGCCGGTCTAGCGATGAAGAGAAAAGGTATTATTAACTCACATACATGGATGCGTTCGGATCGTCCACTCTTCAAAATTGTGTGATTCTCGCGTTGACTGATCCGCAGAAATCACACTCGATCGAGACGCCTACCTCCGCTTCGTAATACGTATTATAATGATCTATGAAGCACTGAGCCCTTTGGGTATATTCCGTGATACTCTCATTGGTCCACCATTGCTGCAAATTTCCATCGCTGTCGTAAAGTCGACCGCTATTGTCGAATCCGTGAGAGAGTTCGTGTCCGAGAATCGAGCCGATAGCACCGTAATTCAATGCTCTGCGAAGTAATTTCATAAACCGGCTGCAATCCTTTGAATATTTGCTAAATGCTTGTTTAATTTAATTCATACATGTAGAATATGTATTCTATTTTTTGTTGTATTTATTTTTTAATTAAAAAATTAAAAGACATGTTTTTCAAAGATATATCTGATAAGGCTCAAACTCTTATCAAAGTCATGAAACAATAATCGTTCGTCTGCTTACTCGAGTCCCAATTGATAAAATGGAAATTGAAGAATTCCAAAAGGTATTGCTGCATAAATAGAGAAAGAGAAAGAGAAAAAGCGATGCGTTAATGTAACACATATAACAAATGATCAAAGATTTCATGTACGTACTTATTTCATTGGCGTGAGAGATATGATAAGCGTTTACATTGGTGGGATCAGTCAACCAGCTGATTATCCGTAATAAAGCGAAGCATAAAACACGAAAGACGAAACTTTAATGTGGCCGACTTTTATCGGGAATGACAATTCTTTTAAAATTTCTACTTACTACGAATCGTTAAAGGTATTATTTTTACGTATAGCCGCCCATGTTTCGTTCATTTGACTTTGAATAATTTGTATCATATTCTCTAGATACTTTGTTTCCGACAGATCTATCTAAACATTAACAGCTCTATGTACTTCTATTTCGCAATTATCGTTGTTTGCTTCCGACTACAAGTTGTGCAATTACGAGAAGAATTCGAATCTTACGCCTTCGTAATACCGGTTGAGTTCGTCCTCGTTAAAGAGCCACTTGGGAAATCCAATTTTGGAACTCATCTTTCGGTTCTTTTCAAGTGTTGCCGCTCTCGTTGATCGATCCATCCAGTCTGCCTCGACAACGAGCGAAGTGAACGCTTCTTTTATGTTCTCCAGCATCTCTCGCACTTTCGGAGCCTCGTTATTGTGAAACGTTGGATCTACGAATAACCAGGATACCGCCATTCCTGAAAATCAACAAGAATCAAAAAGAAAGAATTATTTAAGAAATTATGCCGATGCAGCATTAAAAAAGAAGTGTCGTATACGTATATATAATACACATCATTTCCTTAAAAGCATAACTTATAATGGAAGATGGAGAAATATGCACACCCATCAGTTCGTTAACAGCTGATGCGCATTGCAAAGATTTGGATTCTTCTATCTCTATGTCCAAACTGTTTCTCAATTTATTGATGTACGTGGTCCAAGTAATTCGGAGTTTCTCCGAAGAATGAGGTGCTGCGACATTTATAACGGACCACCAGACGTAACTCTCTGTATCAAGATCGAGTATTCGAATTTGAAAAAAAAGCTTTAAAAAGCTTTTAAGAGAATCTTTTCATTTCGGATATATCATAAAATTATAATCGTTAGAAATTAATTAGAAATTGAATTGAACGAAAGTACCTAATTCCTGCTCCTCGATATTGGCGAGTATCAATGCTATGTCTTTTAAGTACTTCAGATTGCCAATCAGTACCTTATCCTTATCGAGATCCAGCGTGGCGATCGAATCGAAAACGTATTCGATGAAGGGCCGCCAAATCGGTTTAGGCATATAAGTCGAATTAACGCTTATCACGTATTCGTCTGTCAATTTTTGCAGATCATCCACCAGCATGTAATCGTCATCGCTGAAGATGTCTTCATAGATGGTTAGGTTTCCATCTACAACAACTTTCTGCGAGAAAAAAAAGGAAAAGTCTCTCATTTCATCCGTTGAAGATATACGGTATATCTTGGAACATTCGACGACATAATTTTGCAAGAAAGCATAATTAACATATACTAACATAATTGATATAGTTGCTCATTGAATAAAGCATATTAACGAGCTCTGTCAGTTCCTCCTCGGGCACTATAGATTCGTTATTACAAGCATTGGCAGTGCCATTGCTGATAACCTGATTGATAACGTCGGTTATGTAGGTCAGTTCTATCTCTTCATCTTCGCTCAATGTGACTTCGGCGTCCGGATCCTCCAGTTTTCGGAAACGCGACTTCATAATCCGCAGACGTTTTTCCAATTCTTTGTCTCTGTTAAAGGTCTCTTATCGTACATCTTTCTTCGTTTTCATCAATTTATATAAAGAGACGCGCGCACATAGGCAGATACACACACACACACACACACACACACACACACACCTGGGAAAAGGACTGTCCAGCTCGGAAGGATAGAGAACCATCACGTTCTTGCTGCGATTTTTCAGATCAGGCATGATCTCAAAACCGAAGAAGATATCTTGACCCAGAATTCTTTTTACCCTGGCAATTTGCTCGATGTAATTGCTCGTGATATTGGTGAAAGCCGCGGGTATCGCGGGTATGTTCAACAACTCCAACAAACCGTACAGCGAAGACAGGCCGAGCTCGTTCATCGCATCTAAAAGCCACGTTTGTGTGTAAGATGTATTTGCAGAACACGACAAAATATAGAGATCATTTGTCGAGATTTTGTAAGGTATCGAGTTACTTATGCATGTTACATCACGTATATCGATGTCTTTCTAATATGGAAAATGGTAACGTACGCACGTCTATGCAGCTGGCGTACAGTGTCTTTGCTTGCATCACCGCCCATGGTACCTTGGCAGAGACGTCGGCTTTCAGCAGATCTCTGATCTTCCTGGATACGCGAGTGTTGCCCTCGCGCAACCAGGAATTAACAAAGCTGGAATCCGGGATAGGATGTTCCTGCGACCATCTGCCGCATGCGTATCTAAAAAAGAAATGATTATCGATGATTATCTCGTATTAAATTGCAAGTAGAAATTCTCAACAGTTTTACAATCGTATTTTATAGCAGTTTTGCGGTTGATCATTTTAACCTAGAGTCATTTAGAAATTGATTTATAAAATGGCTCATAAACATAAGTGAAAGCGAGTGCGATATTTGCGTAACATAAAAATAGATTTGTAGCGTGATACAGGAATTTCGCATACAATATGTCACGTACATCCAGCATACGCAGCACGAATCTACTTACTGGTAAAAATCATCGCAAGGGTCTACAGAGGTATTCATAGATCCCTTCAGACTAGCCGCTGGGAGTGAAGAAGAAATAAATGATTGTTTCGGCGGAGCGGAATTATCGTGTTACACATTTCTCTTTCCTTACGTAAAATCGTAAAGTCGGTACGTACAATTATTGTTGCGACAACGCTTTTGTAATTATGCGTTACTCACCTATTCGCACGCAATCCTCACTGTCGCATATCTTCATCGTGTCGACACGCGTATCTGCAATAACGGAATAATCGATCTAATTGGTTAAAAATATTTGTGCTTTATGCTTCTTGTTTGAATAGAATTGTAAGATTCTCCTTTTTACAAAATCACGATCCTTTTTATTATATCACGATCCTTTTATTCGACGCATACGCTTTTATCGGTTATTACATTGCTATCTTCTCTTAATTTATTTTTTACTCACAAGTAACTTGATTTTGAGAGACTATATATATATATATATAGTCTGTATAGTATAAATTAATTGCATAAAGAAACGATTGGCACATAGATACGTTATAGACTGTCACATACTAACAGATAAGTATGCGGCAGCATGTTTTGTGAAACAACACGCGCGTTACTCTACAAACCATGGTCATGCTGACTGAAATATTTATGCAATGTCAATGGCGATCGAATATGTTAAATGGTTTTCCGATAATCCGTCAAGAATATCTAATATAATTGCGAGCAACTAAAGGGGATATAACAAAGTTGAAGCATCTCTCTTGGAAAAAACAGTTTGGGGACGTGGGACGCAAATGCTGAATCAAAAACTGACAATCGAACGTACCAACATATTTGCTTTTGCAATTTTGTAAATTTCTCTGGTAATCTTTTAGTACACAATTCTTTTGTCTAAAGTATATACGCGTTGACTTACAAAATATCGTGAATACTATGACAGCCATGAATAAGGAGCCCAACAGAAGAAACAAAATTATTATCACCAGTTTGGAAATTTGAATTCGTTTCTTGAGGCTGCAAATATAAAATGGAAATGTAATCGGCTCATTTAATTTCAGAAGCGATCCAATAAAAATTACATCCGATAAGAAGTCGTCACCGATTTACATACAAGGTCCGTTTGGATTTTACTGGTACTAGATGATTCTGGCTCCCAATGGAGTAAACGGATCCGTCTAAGAAAAAAGCGAAACTATGTTAATAACTATGTCAAACTGAATTTCACGCTAAGCTGCAATCGTAATTTTGTCGAAAAGTGATTTAAAATATATTACTTGAAAAAATATATTACTCAAGAAATAAAAATGTTATTTAAAAATTGTTTTCTTAATTACAGCATTAAGTACATCATGTAATTACGGCTGTAATTTTCTTCATTCTTTTTCTTTTAGAAGAGTATTACATCAGAAAAATAGAACGTTGCAGATTACTAATCTCTTTTTTCTAAAACGTCACGGTTATGAATCGATCGATCTGCATGCATGTTTAGCCGTTTCATATTTATTTAGTCCAGTTATTTGTTGTCACGCTATTGAAATGGAACTTTGAAATGAACTTTCAAAAGACTACTACTAAGATAGTTTCAAAGTATCCAAGAGTTTATTTAAAAATGTGTTCGATCAAAGTTTTCTTGAATAGAAAAAGAAAAAAAGAAAAGGAAAATGATCGTTATCACTTTGAATATATTTGCAACATTTTGCGACAAATTCTACTAAATACGTTCGGTCACGTTTATTTACGCGTTATGTAAAAATCTTTAAAACAAAAACTCGGCAGTTGGAATTACTGGTTACTGATCTCGACGATCGTCATTTCCAACATGAAAAGTCCAGCGGAGTCTTTTCGGCTCCGAGTTACTCCGAGCTTGATGGAATATTTGAATTATAGGGTATACGGCAAGGCGAGTTATATATATATATATATATATATATATATATATATATACGTGCATATACCGGAAGACAAAAGTGAGACAGACAGCCTAACGTAAGAATATAACTCACTACGCTCGTTGTTCATGCTGAATGGCCCACTGACCGGATCGAACTGACGACACTGAACACGGACTAGAGACTCGGACAGACAACGGACATACATTGTGTCCATACATTCACATTTTCCCAGTGGTTCTCGTATCCCGGCAAGGAAATGTCAATTGTCCCATCCGTTCATCTGCGATAACACTCACGCATAATATAGCCGCGAGAAATTAAGGATATCTTTCGATCATCGAAGGCACGCGTCTCCAACTGTTTCGATAGCATCGAGACACGTAATAGATATCAGGGAGTGATTGCGAAGCTTTTATCGGAGCTGCCGGAAGAAGCCACGAGATGCCAAAGTATGCGATGACGAACGTGAAGCGAATTTTGATGCAATTTGCAAATGCATTGCAATTTGTTCCACGTATAGGCATAGGTGTGTACCTTGAGCATACACACAGATCGATATCATCGCTTTCTTTTGTAAGCTTTGATTCGTTGGGGAGTTGAGCGCTGATTAATCGTAACTCGAGGCGCATTGCCGTTTGTTCGTTCTCTCATTTCTCATGGATCAGATTAGAAATCGCGTTCGCATTTTCCTGCTTGTGTGTGCATGTGTGTGTATACTGCTCCTTGCTCTTTAGATTTGTGTATGTATGGCAATAAACTTTAAAGTTGCCCTTTCTTCTTTACATCCACGTTATTCAATGTGATTTTCTCAGGTAAAAATGAATTTCCGATAATGATTTCTATTATTCGTATCCCGCGCAAAATGAAATCCGCCGAGTATTAAACGAACGATGCGATTAACGATTGTTATTGTGGCGTAAAACTAGCGAGTGGAGTTGGATTTTACCTATAAATTATAGTAACGCCATATATAGTAATTAGGAAGAAATACTTCATATAGAAATACTTCCTCGATGTAGTCGGCATTCGAGTAAAGTCGCTTACGCAATCTGAATTTTCTGTAACCTATCGGATCGCTATCTACGAAAACTGTTTCGAGGCAAGATTTCCTGATTCGTTTGAAACGCTATCGCGCGATTAAACTAAAAATATGACATATATCAAACAAATTATATCAAACGTAATGTGTCCAAAGAGAGAAGGAAAGGAATTTGCAGCGCACGTGCTTCGAGCACCGTTTGTCGCGGAAAAAAGCAATTATTACGAGGAGAAAGCATGGAACAACGCGAGCTACGTAATGCACCGCATGTTCCATTCATTCGTCATCCGTACGAAGCACGGCTTGGAGCAAATCGCGTATTCGTTAAACGTAGAATCAAGGAAACGTAAAATCAAGAAGCTACAACAGCGAAGCCAAGGAATCTGCGAGAAATCCAAGTATTACACGCTGGCGACAATGATCAATGATCACTGCAAACTCGAATGGACTATGATCTAATCATGATTCAATAATCGATATGATCAAAGGATAGATTTGCCGGAACAGTAATTGAGATCCATGATCGTACACCGCTGGCGGTAGATTGGAACGGACTAGAAATGTAATTAAGCGCTCGTGTAAACGTAAATTATTAGTGCACCACTTGTTCATAAGCCAACGATCTACGCTCGAACGATCATTGCCTGAATCAAGCTCGCGATCGTTAACAGTGGCTGGATTGAGATGAGCGACAACCGGTTTACGAGATGTTTCGCTGATGGCGCATGAATGAAGATCGGGCATACGGATTCGTTATAGGAATTTAGGATCTAACTGCAAGTTTGTCTGCAGTTTTCGGCTCTTTATTAAGCACACGAGTAATAGACTTGGCGCGATTCGCTCCTCGGAAACCTAACGATCTTCTCTTCCCCCGTCGTTGCAGAATTGGGGAATTCGGGAAACGGCTGGGTTGTTCGCACGCGTGGCTTGAACGAGCAATGATACGCGCGTCACACCTGTCCGTTGCAGCCGAAGTAATTACATATTCGCTGGTCAGAGTTATGCGCCGCTTTGAGCTATTCGAGCCCGCGGTAATATTTTATAAGGAAAACGCCTCTGTTTCCATATGCTGTTCTGCATGGACTGGTGGCGTTCTCATTCTCCGATCTCGGGGAAAAAATTGAAAATTTCCGAGCGACTTGCCACATAATTGCGTGGGTGGGCAAAATCGATTCCCCGACACGGCACGTTCACTTTGATGCAAATGGCTCGCTCGTGCGATTTCAGTAAATCGAATCGAGACTGAATAAATTCCCGGCGGGATACTTATTCATCATGTCTATTTTAATGTCACGTTAAACAACAGAAAAATTCTACTTTCCATCATTGCAGATGTGTGCGTGCGGATATGTATCTTGCAAGCGTGTCAGCAGTAATAGCCAGAGACAACATTGATGTCAGCTCTTTATGCGCAAATTCGATTCGAAGGTTTTAATTTCACGCAATTACTCTCTCGTCCTAGCTACGTGCGCTTTGTTTAATTTAAGAATTGAAAAATTCTCAAGCCTGTGAAAAGCGCGTGAAAAGGTTGCGTTCACCAGCGTGTAACCGGTGTGCTTTCCCTTCCGAGCATGCGATTCTGGCGGGAACGTAACGCGTTATGCGCGCTAGTATTACGGCTACCGAAAAGATTATGCAATATATATTCGTGAGCTAGAGCCAACTGGAGCAAAACACTCGTAATTGCCGCATGAAAGGCGAAATACATCCGGCGAAACGATCGACGCGCGATATTGGATATCAAAGGTTTCTATCTCATTCATTTCGCCAAACGATTCTGTCAAAGCACGTTCTGCGTAACCGTTCCTTTCCTATTCCTTTCGCGATCGTTCGAAAATGAAAACGGGAGCGGCGTCCGTTCTTGCATCCGTTTCTCGAAAGAACAAAACGACTCTATAATAAATATTTTACTTAAACAATCGTAAAACTAGAAACGTAGAAAAGTGCAAACATGCTCGTGGACGCAGCCTTACGCAGGTACAACCGCAAATGATTCGCGGAATCGGAACAAGTTAAAGACATTATTCCGAATCTGCCAATGATCTGATTTCTTTTACACTTTAGAAGAATCACTTAATCAGGGGACGCGTCACAATCGCGACGGCATCAATCGAGTCGATTACGCATATCGATCGAGAACAGGAGCGATTCTTGCATCGCGGCTTCGTACGGCGTTCATCGGTACGTTGGAGACAGCTTTGGGGTGCTTCTGTTTGGACTAGCGGTTGCCCGGCGACGTTAGATTGATTCGCGTCGTCACTCTTGAAGTCCCACGGGCGAAAAGAGTTTTTCCGGCAAAGTGAACGCAAACGATGCGGCAGAGATCATTATCGTCCAACGCAGCGTCCAACTTATAGCCTAGATATAATTTTTATTTTAATCTGATTGCCAGACACGTACATGCAGAGTATGCAGAGTTTAATCGCATCGTTTAATCGTATAGTTTCTGTATATCCAAATCGTATTAATTGGTATTTTATTCGTTTTAATCATCGGGCAGCGATGAGATCGCAAACACGCGTTCGTCGTGCGCGACGTCGAGCCATCACGGGCTCGTAATGGGCTGGATGATAGAATAAAACAAACGCATGATTTTATCACAAGACGTAAAAATCAACTTTTATTACAAAATAAATAAAAGTGGTTGGTGCCGGAGAACGAATCATGGGAAGAGGAAGAGATGGCCGCTCGGATGTTGTGGTCTCTTCTACGATATGCCGCACAAGAATTTAAACGCCGACAGAATGAGATAATCGAAACGGGTATGGCCTGATCGCTCGTCGATGTACGTGTGTGTGATGCGTGTCATATGTAGCGTCAAGGTAAAAACGAAAAGAGAAGAAATGAGGGTGAAGGAGGAAGATTTCTTTCAGATTTGCGACTGCCTGGTCTTTCTGCGAACGGTCCTCGAGTGAGCCACAGCCTGTGCGGCTATCCTGAGGCAATCGAACGTTCCACTTCGATCTGCCAATAACGCATCTCCTAATGAATTTCGAGCCTCGGATCGAAAGAGTCCTCGGTCTCGCATTTGGGAATCGAATACACCCTCGGACCTCGGGTCAGGTTCCTCGGGTTTCTGCGTGTATCCGATCTTCGTTTGTCAATCATGATGGTTACTGATTCGCTGCCTCATATCAGCCTCAGGATAACGCGTTCGGCGTGGACCACTCTAGACCAGCGGGTTTGCTGGCTCGAGCATCGGGATCTAATGCCAGCCCTGTCCGCCGTGTCCGCCGCCGTATCCGCCGTATCCGCCGACGGCCACATTGGTGACACTGGGCTCGTAATGCGGGGCCGGGTTGTAATGCTCGACGCCCACCAGGTGTGGATGCCCTATGTTCCCGCCAGAGTAGTGAATGCGGGTGGTGTGATCATTGCCATGAACAGCGAGCGGAGCGGCCTTCGGGGCCGGGATCACGGGGCCGCCACCAACGTGGATTATCTGCGCATGATGCTGAATGGAAGAAACAGAAAAACGAATTAGTTACGATCACGGTGATCGTTATCGAGATTTCGTTTCAATCATCGCTCATCAAATTCCCAACTTTAGGGAAGATAACGACGACGGGAACGTGAGACCGAGAGTAACGGTCGTTCGGGAATCGCAAGACGGGAAATGCCGCGAGAACATTGCGCAAACGAGCGTGACCAATTTAATGTAATTGCAATTGGGTTTCGACATAAAGCTGGATCTATAGAGCTAAGAGATAACTTGGGGGTAAACGTCAACCGTGTCGTTCTGACATGGTCTGCGAAAAGGTTTGCGCTCTCTTTCTGAGCGCTCTGATTGCGCTCTAATTGCGCTCTACGATAAATATTTCTGTCGACTATTCTCTGATTACTGATAAATCACACTCGAGCGCTGTATCATACGATGTTACGGTATCGTGTATAAGAAAATTCGGATGTAAAAATTCTAATGACGCGACATTTGCGTAGCAAACGCAAATCTAATTACCCGGCGATGTGCGACGTTTACAGAACGTACGGATTTCGTAATTTATGATCTGATAAAAAAAAAGAAGCGATACGTGTATCGCAGATACAGTGGAGGAATTACGATAGTAATTAAGATACCAGGGGAAGGAGAAAATTGGTTGTTATAAGATACTTACTCCAGCGCTGGCAACTGCCACAATGGCAAACAGTACGACCTGCAATGAGAGAAGGGAATTTAACGCAACGGCTAATACGGTAATAAAATAGCCCGAGTTTTAAAAGTTTCAAGATGTATTCCCGTAAAGGGCATCGAAACGATATAAAATTTCGTAAAGAAAACCATAAAGTTTAGTTTTCTTCGCAAACGTGACTGTTACAACTGACGGTTACAGAAATGCGCAGAAAAATAAAGACTGCGGAAACGTAAGATCGATGTGGCGAAGCCGTTACAGGCAATGGAAGAACTTACGAAGAATTTCATGACGACGAGCGGTGGTTTTCTTTGCGTGTTATGCGGGCAAACACTATGCATTCGAGGGGCGACGCGGTATGCTTTTATAGCGGGGCCCTGCCCGAGTCCAGGCCCACTCTCAGGGTATCAGGCGGGGGCATGGCATTGCACGTCACACGGACCCCTTTCACCAACCACACGACCAACACCCTTCCGAACCCCCCTTTATTGACTGCTCGCCCAAGTGCAGCGTCACACCTTGTCACGCTTCCGACAATTTCGACACTGCAACGACACCCTCGAAAATGCTAAAGATCGTGGCAAGTGGACCACAGCAGACGCGAACGACAGCGAACCACGGGTAAGCCGTCCATCGTCTATTAAGTCTAATAAAATGTAGTCTGTTGAAATGTAAGATATGTTATACGAATAAGTTGGGAGCCGCATTAATAAGCAACATTGCGCGTTAAATTGTATCGCTAAAACGTAACGATTAACTTGACAATGATACGCAGAGTCATCGTACTTTGAGATCCTCAAGTATTCTTGCCCTTCGTAAGATTACGCAAAACGATTTTGCCTCTTCATGTTCTGCTGCAAGGTTGATCGCTTTGTTTTCCCAGATTTTTGAAATCTTGATCGATTTTAGATTAATTCTCGATCCATCCTTTCATCCTTTTCCGCTGTCTGTCTTGTTGCGATGCACGATCTTGGATATTGTTGTTATTGTTATCCTGCATTGGTATACTGCATGCGTGATGTGCATATCATGTACAGATAACACGAACGATGGCATTTATCGTATATTTTATCGGGAAAATATGTCATTCGTATGTCACTTGTGCCTCATAAAACTTTCAACTATATTATATAGATTATTAATCGCTCCAGTCCATCAGTTTTCCTCGCTCCATATTTTACTTCGATCCTTCGTTTTCGTTTCTGTGCGTTTATGTTGTCAATTTACTTTATAACGTAAATGTTAAAGATAGAATTTTTCGAAATAAAATATTTCGAAATAAAAAGGAACGATATTACGTATTGCTTCAAAGATAGACTTTGGTCCGTCGTGCGATACACGATGTCCAGTGCATACGATCCGTACAACGATCGTCGATTAAATGTACTTTTTATATGCGTAAAATGACAGTGCCATGTCGCACGATAATAAACGATATTACTGATAAGAAACTGATGAGAAACGATTTTAAGTCAGCAGATTAGTTCATTAAAGAGAGAATAAATGTTAATTGACCCAGTTCTTTGATTATATGACTAATTAAAACTGTTTTTTAGAGCGATCAAGTTTGCGGCAAACTTTCACAAACATTTAAACGTCATCTCATCTTACGATGCATATTGACTTGTAAACAAGTATCATATTTGTTACACCTGAATGCTCCTGGAGATTTTTAGAATACAACTTGTACGGAAAAGACCGAGAGGAGATAAACTAGATAAAACGGTAGCATGTGCGTGTTCAGAAATATGTGTTGCATAATTTGTTTTGCATACGTTCGACACGCAATCATTTTGCAATTTCTTTGTTCCAATTGGAGCGATATAATCGCTCCGAGAGGAAAGGCAAACGATAAGCAAGCATATAGAGAAAAAAAGAAAAGGAAACGAGATTTACAGGATGGTCGAATAAAATGTATCAACGTAATTCTTGGCTTATATCACAAGTCAACTTTTATTAGAAAATAAATAAAAGTGTTGCTGCTGGACAGAGAAATAAAATAGGGACAATATAAAAAAAAAAGAGAAAAAAGGGGTGGGGAAGAGAGAAAAACGCTCTTTCCGATGTCGTGATGTCTTCTTTGCAAATGCCGCATGGAAATTTCGATACTGAAGGATCTGAAAGGACAAAAAGGAACCAAGAGAAAGGCGCGAGGCATCGTTCATATATAGGGAGGTGCAAATCTAAAATAAAATAAAGATAAGCGTGTTTCTCTCGTGTTTGGTTGTCTGGTCTGCATCCGCGGATGATCCAAGATTTTTTTTTTTTTTTTTTTTTTTTCGTTTTTCCTGAGGATCCGCCGGGATCTTCTGGTCGATCATGTAGTCTTTGATAGTCTCGGAGTAGTCTTAATTTGTTTGTTTGGTTTAGATCGAATGAAAGTCGGTGAATTTTTCTTATTGGGAAAATCGGGATGTGCCATCAACGAAGTCGTTAGTATCCTGGTATCGTCAGAGATGAGAATATCCATTTAATAGCCATGTCCGTGTCCATGAGTCTTGATAACGGAGATGGCGGGTTCCGGAGCGGGCACGTAGTGCTCGACGCCGACGAGATGCGGTTCCGAAATGTGAGGGCCGGTATAATGTATTTTGGTGACCGTGCTGTGCGGCAGCTTGATGTTCAGGGGTTGCGGATGCGGGGCTGGAATGGCGGGCGCTTGTTGGATGTTGAGCACATGATGAACCGACTGCAGACAACAAATAATGATATCACTATATTAGGTTGCAGGAAAGAACGTTATAAGAACGATCGGAATGAAAATTATTCTTCTTCTCGTTTCCCCAATATCGTATATTCCAACAATAATTAGAAGATTGCGGTATCTCTAGATACCATAAGATCTAGATCTCCAAACAAATAGGATAGTTGCCATTATTGTGCAACTGGAAGGCGGCGGAACAAGCGTTGCATAAATTGCGTCGGTCATTTCGGCGCGACTGAACCAGAGAGCCAGGGCTCCTCGAGATTAAGCAGGAAATCCAATTAGCTATCGCGAGCACTTGCGCTCTTGGTTGAACCGTGGCAACGCAAGCAAATAAGAAAGACGTAACCTACCAACTGGATCATGCAACGCAACGTAACATTAGAAATCGGCCAGTCGTTAAGACGGAAGCCGAAGCGCGAAGCCTATCGACGACGCGAAATCACAGCTCGTTCAGCTCAGTTTCTCGTTCGGCTTTCCTCGAAATCTCCAATTACTCTCTTTCTCTCTCTCTCTCTCTCTCTCTCTCTCTCTCTCTCTCTCTCTCTCTCTCTCTCTCTCTCTCTCTCTCTCTCTCTCTCTGAATTCCTCAACTTTGTACCCGTCGTAATCGATGTTGATACCGATGAAGATGAAGTCCGTACCGATGTCAGCGGCGATATTACCTTCTCATACGCCGGAGCGGCGATCTTGACGTATTTGGACGCAGGTGCGACCCAGGGCAAAGGGTCGTGCATCACCGGGGCGGCCTGCACCACTGGAGCAGAGTGCAGCACGGGAACCACCCAGGGCTGCGCGATCTGAATGCGTCAATCAAACAGTACTCTCATACGATCCTGATCGATCGGCCGAATGTGTTACGTGAAGCGACTTTCCCGCCGAGTACATTTCATAGCTACTCGGTTGCCAGAGGAACCGCCAGAGCAGATAAAGACAGATAGAGATAGAGACTCCAATCGGTCAGTTAGAGGAGCAGCCGTGATGCTGGTCCGTGCAATGGACAGGCGCAGAGGATCAGGCACGAAATTTTGCAAAGATGAAGAAGAGTTACGGATTACGGATGAGAGAAATCGTAAAAGCGTAAAATCGTAATTCATGAAAGCTCGCAGAGTGTTAAGTATCAAGTATTAATCATGCTCGACCGAATCGTAACGTAATCTTTCGAGTCAATCGTTTTGCGCCAATGTAAAGAGATTAAAGAGTCCGTGAAAACATTCTGCTCGAGGAGATTAGAGAGAAAATCAGAACACGATGAAAGAGTCGTTCATGAGGAAGTCCTGCTCCTTCAGAGGTGATTATTTAGACATAGAATCGATAGATTGTTTGGAAAGAGTCGATAATGTTATCGTACATAATCGGACACCCTCTCGCGGATGCGTTTCCTTGTTAGGATCCAAGTGCGATGAGCGAGTCGAATGATTCGAGTTTTATTAGTTGTCAGACCGAAATTTCTTCGTATACTTACTGGCTCATGGTGTCCGGTGATAATTCCGGCGCTCGCGGCCGCCACAATGGCGAACAGGATAACCTGCAACGACGCAACGACAAATACAATGCAGCCGATTCAAGACATTTAAAGACGCGTAACTGTTGACATTTCAAACTAAACAACTAAATCGATTGAATTTGCGTTTCCTTTACCTTTGGCACATCAATTGATACGCAAATGATGCCGTATTAGGTAGACGGAAAAGGAAACGAGAGAAAGGAAGAGAGCAGCTACTTGCATTCTATCAACGGATGCACGTAATGCAAGATAAACAATATTACACAGGTGTGCAACAGTTGCGCAATAATCGCTACAATAAAAGAGGAGTTCGCGAGTGGATTACGTTCTCGCTAGACCCAACTTTTACTTCCTTACGCTGGCAAGGAGAAACTTACGAAGAACTTCATGCTGTGTGATGGCAGTTTTTCTTGTGCGCTACGCGGGGAAACACTAGTGTTCGAGGGGCGACGCGGTATGCTTTTATAGCGGGGCCCTACCCAGGCCCAGAGGTCTAGGGATGAGGCGGGGGCATGCCGACGATTGCACTGCTTCGGATGCGGACCCCTTTCACCGATACCATTGATCGATCGACCCTTTCGGATCCCTTATTGGGAGTTGGCTACCGCGGACAGATGATCGATTTCCGGCATCGTGACAGATCGTGACCCCGAGAGTGCCACTGTCGCCACTATCATCCGTGGTCCAACCAAGAGGAGGACGCGTCAAGGACACTGAGCGAAATCTACGCCATTAACCTGGTTTCTCGGAAAAACGAGATCTGCTCGAATAAAGAACAGCAGATTAAATCACGATTGATCGTTAATTACATTGTTAGATACATCGATCTTTGCGCGATGGCGGCGTTTTAAGAGACTATATGCAGGCGATCTCTCCGTGAGAGATTTCGATCTGACATCTCATACGTGCATGCGGATTTCTGCGGAAGATCATTCAAATGTCTCGGATTTTCGGTTCTCATCCTGTCTCGAATGACGACGCATACGTCACGATTCGCTTTCGGAGAGAACACGGGAACTTGGGAAATGTCTAGGAAATTGGAAGGCCTGAATATTTCCGTTCCCTCTTTAGAATATCTCGCTCAGGCTGTTTTACAGGTGTAGCGCACCTTGCGCAAAACTGCAAAAACCATTTTCTTTCTCAAGCCTTTACCACGACATTTCCCTAGACCTAATCAGAGCTCTATCGACATGTACGCCCAATTATGCCTGGATTTTTTTTTAGAAATCTTACTCACGTGTACTCGCATACGTCGTGATTACTGTTACAGCATTTTATACATCCAATATCACAATATCGGTGTACGTCACGATCGCGCATTCGGAGCAATTAATTATTATTACAGATAATCGCGGGATGTAATAATATGTAATTCCAGCGTGTAATAAGACAATTATTGCGATACTGGGAAAGCGCATTATGACCATAGAACGCATCGCGGCTAGGAATACCAGGCAATCGGCGACAGGCAGAGAGTGCAACGCGACGATTAAGGTTGGCGGAGAAAAACAATAGAGATCTTTCCCGGCTTGCGAATCCGTGCGTTGTTAAATCTTGTCGTCCAGATCTTATCTACAATTTCGTAAGTAGGAATTTCCCGCGATTTGCAGTTTGCGCGAAGACGCTGCTAGCGTGTGACCCGATGGCGTAAGAGCATCGATATGGCTGCAAGAGGAAGAAAGCGGCAAGGGGAAGAAACAAGCCAATCGATCTGTCGTTTAGATCGCGAGGAGCGATTTCGCTTCATCCGTTCCATTCGTTCCACGAGATAGCATCTCTTTCCTTCACGGTACGAGAATCCGCCGATGAAAATTCAATCGATTTACGTGATACAAATCTGTTCCGTTCCGATCCCGATTGCAATCGGAAAGCTGCGTTAATCTGCGATAGGCGCGGACTCGAGTCCGCGCGCAGGGAAAACCATGTGATCTTTTCTTCTATCCCGATCATTCGTCTCGCTGGACTCGTGTCGAAATCACAATGGCACCGAGAAGCCGGCGTGCACGCTACGCTAACAATAGGGTTTACTCCGCCGTGGACTAATCGAGTGACGTGTGATACGATCTCGAGTCGGACGAAACGCTGAAACACTGAAACGCTGAATCGTGGAAACCTTTTGACGAATTCTCCGCAAGATTTCCACAAACATTCCGCGTTTGTCGAATCGTCGTTCGTAAAATCCGCAAATGAATCCTGGCTCATTCCGTGCAGCCGGTAATTATCCCCTTCAAAAGTATCGTTACGCAGTAATTTTTTAACAATTCTCCCCGTGTGCGTCATTCACCCTCGAGGTCCAATAAGCGCGCGTTTTACGCTAATTTCGCAAGCAACGCGAGAGAGCTACCAGAAGAGAAGTAGCGATTAAGTAGCCGTGAACGCATTTATTTCTGGGTCACATCGGAATAAATCTTCCTCCATCTTCCTCCCTTCGAAGAAGCGCGAGATTGTCGTTTCCATGCGCGGTGAGGGAGAACGCCCGCTGTTTCCTCGCTCGCGCTTTTTTTTTCGATCGCATCGATAATTATTCAACGATCGAGCTGCAAAGGCTGCAAGGTAAGATCTCTTTTACTCGCTATAAAAGCTGCTGCACCGCGGGTCTGCGCGGGTTTGCGCAAGTCCGAGTGAGCACGATCCGTTACTTGCGGCGGGTGCATGTGCGGAACAACCCCGCCAGCCCCCGCGGATGTTGCTACGTCGCGCGTAGTAGAATCGTTGCGAAATCTGGAAAGTTTAACGATTCCCGTTATTTTGTAACGTCCCGCTCGCCTTTGTGCTTGCCTCGGATCTCAGCTTAAAGAAAGAGACCGAGAGAGCGCGACGTGTGTTCGTCGGTGCAAGAAACGGCCGCGCAAGAAATATTAATGCAGCGTTCACGTTGCAACGCGCAACGGTGCTCGAGGGAGATCTCGCTCTAGGAAACTGTACGATTCGTCTCTGGAAAGAGACCTGCGAGGAATGCATCTAAGACATTAAGAAGAGAGACGCGGCGATTGTTTCGCGTCGTCGAATAATGCATGCGAGATGTATCCGTAATAATGACAGAAACAAATAATAATGGCGTGTGCGTAGCATTTGGTAGCATCGGAAAGAAATAAAACAAAGGATATATATATATATATATTATGAGCGTCTCCTAATTAAAATTTGTTGAAAATTCAAAAATTCCAATTTCTCATCGCTGCACTGTTCGAACGTGCTTTCCCCCCTTTTGCGGAAAGCACGTTGCTGCGATTCGTACATTGTTGCGTTCGCTGACCACGATGGCCAATCTTCCACGGATAAACGAAATAGATATACTTGTAAAGCATGATACGTTAATCGAAATCGGTTATCTCGCGCGTTAATCTCTTTGCTGCAGTCTTCTCTCCTGCGCCGATTCGCGGAACTCTTCCGCAAAAACGCAGTCGGTGCGCGGGAAAAAGTAAACGCTAGATAAAATGGATGTCGTAATCGCCGATTAATATGCGCACGAATCATCGAGCGAATCATATCCGAGTGAATCACTTTTGCTTTTATGCGCTTCCGACCGTAAAAGCCGGCAACCAAATAAACAGGAATAACGCACGCGGATAGACAGAGGATCATTAAATCATAATTTGCGAGTCTCGTAAAACTGTACCACAATCTCGATACGTTGATATTTAGATTTTGCTAGGTATTAACCGCCACCGTTTACGGCGCTCGTATAATGTTACATCGTGTTGCTCGATTGCGTGATTTCATAGAGAAATCAATTTCGCACGGCAACGAAATCGCGTGCGAAAATATTCACAAATAATTATCGATGGGAGTATCGATAATTTAAGATAATTAAAGAAGCAAGACTCCCCTTTTCTGTCTATCTACGTGAGACAAAATATCATATAAAAAACTTTTGTTGAAAAAATCGTGATATATACATGAATCGTGATATATATATATATATATATATATATATATATACACACACACGCAATGTAAATTTAAATTCAAACTCAATTCAAAATTCAAATGATTTAATTTCTTAAAGAAAGATTACGCGATGCTATGAAAAACGTGCGGCGTTTCTAGATTAGAAGGAAAAAATGTGTGTCCGTTGAATCGCGATCTTGGCAATCGTCTGGAATACGAATCGATGTCGCCGGGTTTTTTCATCGAACGCAACGTGCAATGTCGACGTCGATGTTTATTGGTGTCCATCAAGGCGAGCCAAGCGTTCCACATTCTCGTCGAAGATGGCCATTAGAGAAATCGTAAACTTCGCCGTCATCGGAAATCTGAAATTTAAATCATCCTTGAATTTAGTTCCACATTTTATCTTGCAAGAATAAAATATGGCAAATTAATCAATAATTATTATTATTATTAAAATTGTACCTCTCTCGGTGAATTATACATAGGAAACTGATCGAAATGGTTCCAATTCCATTAGATGATTGATTCCGAAAAATTGGTTAATCCGAGAAATCGATATTCTCCTCAAAACTCATCATTGCTCGTCACCGAGCAAGCTTGAGCAAGGAGCGATTTGCTCTCGACGACAAAAGATGAGAGAGTTATTCTCACTTCGTCGGGTTTATCGGTCGCGGTCCAGATGTCCGTCGCGGTTATCAGAATCCCCGAGCTTAATTAAATGATTAAAGCTTAATGAAACCTGGGGGCATAATCGCCTGCGAACGAGGTAGAAGGCGTTTACTTTCTAACGCGAGAGTGACGTTGTCGCATGCTCGCGTTCCTCGCAGATATGGGAATCCGCGTAGCCGCGGGGTATCGAGATCGAGATCGTGGCGCAATCGCCATCCTTGGACGAAGCAAATCTGGAGCAACGAGCTCCGTGGCTAGAAACTGACCTGACCCATCGGCTTGGAAAAGCGTAAAACTCCGATCGATCGCGATAGACGATAATAAATTTCTTTTTCACGGAGACTCCGGATCTCCGATCCTCGTCTGTCTGCAAACCGTCTTTGTTCGAGCGGAAAAACAAATTCGTCGACAAGAAAGTGTCGACTCTATCCGAAACTGATTACGATTACGACACGCCGCAAAGAGCGATGACTGTTTTGGAGCGTCAAACGTGGGAGCGATGTCTGCGCGAAACGACGCGGTTCTTCATGCGGCGAAAAATGGGTGGTACTCGATACCCTTCACTCACGAGTACTTCGAATAACGCTGTGCGAATGATAGCGAGCGCTATTCGCTCCATGGGGAAATGCTCCTGCACCGTGTAATTTAGCCGAGTTCTGTAAAAAGAAGTATGTGAACCGAGAAAATGAATCCAGCCTCTCAGCTCAGCGCTTAAAATACAAATGTAAAAGTTGAATGTCTCGATTGATGTAATCTACTGTATAATATGCGAAACTATCTCAGCATCGAACAAGCTATTCGCAATAATGATGTCAGTCTTCATCTTTTTTATTGCTGATAATTTTATTCGCTGAGATCAAGGAATGTAAGGAAAATCATTCATCTTGTACTTCCCCGTGGAAATAATCGGCGTCCACGCGGGAGAAAATATATTGAAATATTTTCCATCGAATCGAATGCCAATTTGCCTGGCGAATAATCAAAGGCCAAAAGAGTTTGCCTCAAGGAATCGAAGCTTGCCAAGCTAAAAGAAAGAATTGAATTATTCGCAATGTTGTTATTATTACTTTTCCACTCTTATTGATAAGGAAAGCATCGCTCGTTGCTCCTAGTCGTCAACTTTCGACGACGCGAATAGACCGCGATAATCGTCCCGATCATTGAACACGTATACGCCGCACATGTACGTATCGCGTTGCTAACCGCAATTAAGCCATGATAATTAGCAATTTGCAGAGCGCTTGTAGCGTAGCGGCGCGTGATGCCATCGCCACCAATGCATCGTGATCAGATTTTTCAGCCATTTCCCCGTCTTCGTGCGATTGAAAATGCAAAAGGAAACGCAAATTCAGATGATTTCGGATGTATCAAGCCGGAAGGAGGATGACGAGGAGGCAATTCATTTACGGACTGTTTAATGCGTTTCGCGAGGCGCGCTTCTGGTTGCGGTAACCGGCGGTCCGTTTTCTTCCGGGTAATACGGTAATACGGTGGTCTTATTTCGATCGCGCCAACGCCACGCTTTCGCGATGAAAGTCCGCGTATGTAGCAGCTTACTACGTTCGTAACACGAACGTTTCACGGCATTGGAATGAAAATGTACAGAATATACGGAAAAGTGTACATCCCGGTACAGAGAAATCCATGGAAAATACGATACGAAAATACGATAGATATTCCTCGCGTTTTGGAATGCGCATCTCTGAACGAATGCTTTTATCTTTAATCACATTCCACGTATAATAGCTTGTATTCCGAATTAGAATTAGGAATCCTACAATTAATCGATTAAACGAGATTATACGTGTAATGTAATCGTGTAATCAAACTTGAAACTATTCGCATGGGAAATCGAAAAGTCGTCGATGCAATTTGACTACATTAATATCTTATATCTTTCGTATTAACGTATATTCGTCGATATTACATAATATGCCTGCTGTACACGTGCAGGCATGTGTATAAATTACTCAAAGAATGTGATATAGAAAGTATAGTGCACGGCTTGCTATGCAAGCTACTGAATAATATGCTACGCTCCCGCGGGCAACTTTATACACGTATGTATACACGCGTATGTATCATCGCATTAATTAATTAGTCCTGAGGAAATACGCAATTTTTATATTGGCATGTCTGACATTGGTATTTCCCTCGTCATAATTCATTATAATTTGCTGACAATAATAGACAATAAACGAATAATGAGATATTTGTAATGCAGATTACATAATGCATAATATTAAGCTCAAATGATAGAAATAATGGAATTAACACAAAAATAATATCATCAATAATATCACAGGGAATAATAGTGGAAACGTACGCATGTAAAAAGAGAAAAGCGCGAGAAAAGCGTAAAAGCGTAAGCAAAATTTCTCCGAGTAATAAGCAACGAGAAATTATTATTGTAAAATTATTCCTTAAACAGCTGATTATGACAGCTATTAGTATGAATGGTTTATCGCTAGAGAGCAGCAGTGTCCAGCGGCAAATGCAATCTCGACGCTTTGACGGCCATTACGAAAAAAGATAACGCCATCATAACATCAACGGCCTCTCGTGTCATTTTGCGAGCTCCCAGCTCTGCTGCGCGTCGCAAAAATTGCTGGTGATGCTGTCGGTAGATAGCAACAATCGTAGCTCTCGTGACGAGATACACTCAGTTTTCACTGGCCGATATCACGCATCTCTCGTTCAGCAAGATGATCGACGAGGTTAAACATCGAATCATATCGATTTGCGATCCGATATGTCCATCCTACGATTGTTCATCCTCTCGTTCCTTCCTCTTTTTCTACTCGTTCTCCCGAATCGTAGACCCCTGAACTCCTGACAGAATCTTTGTCTAAAAATCTTTCGTTTTTCTTTGTGAATGCGCTCCGTATCAAAATTTTTTAGATGGAAATCATCAATGTAGTCATTATTGCAGGATAATGATGAAAGAGACATAAGTAAATCAAGACCTAATCAAAGTTGCGTTGCACTGCTCAATGCATTTCGGTTAAAGGAGCCAGAATGGACCTACACAATGAGAAGGGATATGCAGGTGTGTATATTCCATCCATTGTACGAATCAAGAGAGCCCTGCTCTGTTTTCGCTGCAAAGAAATACATTGTCGATATGATAATTTAATAAGAGAGATGTCTAATCTCCTCGATCAAGATCATTTTTCTCCACGTCTTAATATGAATCGTAGGAGGTGGTACCTAGCGTGTACCTTGGTCCGTACAGCGCTGCCAGCCGTTCCAAGATGCAAACTTTATTAGATTATAAAATAACACATATAGTCTGTGTTAGGCACGCGATTGAAGCAAACATTATAAAACCAAATTTTCTCGATAAATTCAAGTACGCAATTTTCTTAATGCAAATTTACTACGCTCTTGCTTATCTATCCTCTGAGTTTGTATTCTATTGCCCTATTTATTCTACTATGCTTTTCGTAGATATTTAGTTCTAGATATCGCTGATACTATGACAGAAAATATCATACAACATTTTCAAGAAGTCAACTTCTTCATCGATGAAGGCTTAAGTTTTGGTGGATGTGTTCTCATTCATGGGAATGCTGGCATTTCTAGATCTGCCGCGTTAGTTTTGGCATACGTTATGGAGACCTATGATCTATCATTGGAGTAAGTTTCGTCTCTTTAGAGAAATCTATTTCCGATCTATTAATTCATTATTAATTACATTACATTAAACATAATCATATTGACAATTGATATTTTTTAGAGAGGCACATAGAGTAGTGCAACAACGAAGATTCTGCATAAATCCGAGTACGAATTTTATGCAGCAATTAAAAGAATACGAGCCCATCTATAAGGCACGCAAAATGTTGACGAACAATCCGCAGAACTTCTGGAGTCAGTGCAACAAGCGGACTTACAATCAAATAGATTCAGACGCTTCAATAGAGGATAAGACTGATGACATAATGGATAGTTGATGATAATTTAGACAAGGGAAGAGATCAAAAGTTACCAACAAAGACTCATGTTATAGAAGGCATGTTATGGAAGTCTGTTCATTTTTCTTGAGCTGTGCTTCCAGCATTTCTCTCTTCTTTCTTATCCAGAGTTTGATATATGTCGAAATTGCAGTTAAAAATTTTATCAAATGTCATTCTTATCAGAATGACATGGTATACGAATGTGTTTTTGTGTTTTTATGAAAACGTAATAATGCAACTAAAAGAAGCAAACTTGCAGTTCGATCGATATCAATGTTTCTTCGATTTATTTTTTGAAAAATTTGAATTCGGTTATTAGATGTCTACAAATTATCGAATCATTGAGAAACTATACTATTACTTCATCTTATAATTTCTACACATAGTTACAGAGATAATTGCATTCAACCATTTGGGAGGGGGGGGGGAGAGGAGTATATCGACGAAATATCTAACAAGATATTTAATAAGAAAGAATTAGTGGATTGTGAAAGTTTTTGAACTCGATTCTTTATTTATTTAAACCCTAAGTTGTTCATGAGCGTTGTTTCAAGATTTGATATTTATAAGCAAATATACATAAACAGTATTTTCAAATCTTTTTCCTTTTATCATTGTTTATTTTCCTTTTAATACTCTTCAACAAAGTATAACAAGAATTCTTTCGCTTATTCCTTCTGTTTTAAAAGTTATAATACGGTCTTATCTCCGAATCTAAAATGTTCTTGATACGATTAAGACTCTCTTATCACTAGATTATTGTAAACAGTCGCCTCTGTATCATTTAATTTTGGCTGGAAATTCTATGCACACTATATTCTCACTTTTTTCATTTACGAGTTCCCACTTGATATCCACGCCCACCTGAAAGAACAGGAATTAATAATACGAAAAGAGAAGAGTTCCCGAGTCACACGAAAGACTCGTCAATGACGATTACCGAGGGAAACTTTTTTTGAACGAATATGCTGGTCGTATAATGATACTTTTGATTCTTATGCAAAGGACATTTGATTCCATCACTGGGATCCTTACATACATCGGGCTTATCTAACGGGAAAGGTATAGGAACGTCGATTAGCACGCCGTATGCACGTGCGTTCACTTGCGAGATATCCGTATCTACGAAGAAAATATGTCATCTTAGTATCATTGATAATAATATCGAATCTATAAATAAATTAGCAACATCAAACATTCATATTTACTCGGTGTGAACGCAATAGAGAGGGATGCATTAGTGCCGCGGACTAAAATACATTTTTCATTCGACGTTTTACACCCTGAGACCGATACTTCCGTGAACTTGCCCAATGCTGAACCTAAAAAATTGAGAATGGAAATTGGGACGTGTTCGGAAAACACTGTATCAGTTTCGATGTAATAACATGTTCTTCGCATGATAATTATTCTCTGAGAAAATTTCCCGATGGAAAGTTTCTCGAACGAGAATTTCTTCGAATAGGTTGACGAATCTTGCTATCGAGATTATTACTGATGTACAAACTTTGATATTCTTTGTTGTTATATCGTTATCTTGGACGATAATACCAATATATAAACAATACACAGATGCGTATCTTTATCCTCAACATTGGCAAACACGTATATTACGAATCGATAATACATCATGAAATAATTTAGAGCAAATATAATGTGACATGCATGCAATTTTAACGCAATTTTAAATAAATGGTAATGTCAGCGATAATAATCAAAAGAGAAAAGATTTGTAAGCTTGCAATAATAAGTTCACTTTCTCTTTCATGATAATAAATGATAATTAAAATAAAAAGTTGCGTATTACATATACATATATCTTCAATTTCCTTCTTTTTCCTCTACTTTTTTCTTTGCAGCCAGAGAAAATAAAGATTTAAGATTTAGTTTTAAAACAATGCAGACAAGAAAAAATAACGATATAGTAGATTTATGACAGTAAATAAACTTCTATCGCGTCCAGAAAGACCGATGAAGATTATTCATATACGCTTATTTGTATATTATTATTTTGTTACAATAAAATCTAAACCCGTTCTTAATCCATTTATCTTGTAACGTCTTATTTATTATTTGCATTTAGAGGAACATTTAGAGACAGATATCTATCCAGGTTCTCCAATTATAGCGAGATCTAAAAAGCGAATATGAAGACATCTGAAATGCGTGACAAGCGTATTCTTCTTTAATATGATCAATTTTTCTATCAATTTATCAATTTATCAATTCATTTTAAAATTCTGACAATTTCTCTCTCTCTCTCTTTCTCTCTTCCTCTCGCTCTACTTGGACACAACTAACGTATTCTAAACTCTTGACAGATAACTTTCCGAATGCAACACTCTCTTGAATTGTTCCTCGTCGACGCAAGACTTACCGCAATCGGCAAACGTGAAGGCAAGGCAGGATGCGGAAGAGCAGAGAATGTACAAAAGCGCAAACGTGACTCGATACATGTTTACTCGTCTCAAAACGTACGACTCGTATAACTCTCGTGTGATGATTGATGGCTATCAACAGTCAGCACTTACTGCAGAAAAGCGCCGCATTATCCAGCAGCGGTCACTCTAATGAAAACGCTTTTCATCTGATGTCAATGCCGAGGCACCAATACAGCTGAAGCAAAATTTACGAATGCAGGAATCAATTAATCGATGCTTTCTCTTAATAATAACTGATCACACTTGATCTCATTTCCATTATTAGCAGGTTATTCGATGTTGATCATTCATCCTGCGTATTCTCTTGCGAAATAGATTGGAGCAATTAGTAATCGGTAATTACATTCTGTAGGGTGCATATGCAAGCGCACAACAGTAGTTTAAATCATTTAATATCCGTTGAATCGTAATGTTCCGCAGAGATGTTTATCTGATCAACTTTTACCTGAATTCTATCACCTATTTACCTGTCGATCCATCATACCTTTCGGTCTCGTCGTATCTCGTGTCTGATCGCGTTAAAGCGATTCTATGTATGTACGGTGTATATTATTATGAGAAACTGATAAAGATAAAGATTGAATTGATTCGTCGAGTCATATCGCTGGAGCACAAAGGCTGATCAATGTTTGAATCACACCACTACCTCTACCATCACTCACTACCATAATTTTTTACCGAACGAGAGTTCCTAGTGGAGACTCGTGGCGACGTTTTCGGGAACTAAATCCCACCTGGAAGAGCATACCATCTCAAGAAACTCGAGCCTGTAGTTATATGTCGTCTTCGATAGTTGAGATAATAAATTATCAATCTGCAGGCGCCAATCTTTCCCAAATTATAAAATATCGAATTACAATCGTCTCAAATTACATTACATCGTAAACAATTTCAGTAAACGTTCGCATCCCCCATCATCTACGTCAGAACAGACGCAATCCTTTTCCTTTCAATTAATGTAACTAATGATAAATTGAAAGCAAATTTTATTTGCGTTCGTTAGCAACGGATTAAAATTATTAAGAATGCAAAAGTTTCAACAAAGAATACGTTTTTATTATTCATTTAGACAGATAATACACCGAATACGACTCGGTTTTAAATGAACCGAGGAGAAAAGAGTAAAGGATAAAGAAAAGTCTTTTGGTCAGCATCGATGTCAACGATGCTACGGACGAAAAATCGCATTGCTGTACACACTGCGCTTTATTCTTCGTTGTTAAAAGAAACCTTTTTATATTTATTCTGTGCATATATTTATTCTGTGATTTTAATCGTTAAGATTTGCGTCGACATGCGTTAAAGGAGTGGCAAAATCCATCTCGTCCAGGTAGATAAAACGTATTCATGGTGACCAAGCGATCGATTGAAATCCATTTGCCTGAATTTTTAGTGTTACTTTCAATCATATTTATTTAACTTTCCCCGGGAATTTTATACATATTATTTTTTCATCGTTCTCATTCCTAAATTCCCACATGATTTCAACACTCAGCTACAAAGAAGAATACGTTATGAATGATAATATATAGCGAACTTCCATACACGTTTGCGCAGGCATGCATAATTTAATCAATTAATAAAAAATGGAGTAAATGAAAAAAATATCCGTATCTATTCGATTTGGATAAAACTGAAAACGAAATGAAATTTCAGGAACGCGTAAATGTATTCAAAGAACACATCGATGTCGTAATCATAATTACCGCAGGAGTTTTTTTCTCTAGGAAAAACGAACTCTTATATTCAACTTCCTGATCCTTCTTCAGAGGACATTTAATATTCGAATTGGAATCCTTGCACACGTCAGGTTTCTCTAATGGAAAGGGCACGGCCACATCGAGTAGCACGCCAAACACATGCGCTTCGATCTTGGATATATCCTTGTCTATCGAAGAATATACATTCGAGCAATTTATTAATGTACAGAGTTAAACGTTAGATTACTTCAAACATAATTATTTCATTAACTTGGTATAAACTTGACGGACACGTTTATATCAACGCCTCTGGTAAAACCGCATTTCTCCTCTGAATTGTCACAAGTCGAGATCGTTATGTCGGTGAACTTGCCCAGTTCCGAACCTGAAGGAGAAAAATCATTTAAGATTGTTACGAATCATTAAATAAATTAAACGCATTATCAATCGACTACGATATAATCTCACGTGAATGAGTATCAAGCCCGCGATACAAGTATTTAAGATTAATAGTTTAATCGAAGCTATCGTAAAACGCTGCATTGTATCATATGTAACGCGATAATGCGTTTGCGATCAACTATAATCCATGCGATTATAATTGCATCTCACGCGAGTAAGGTAAGCGTTGCAACATAATTATATGTAATTTGCAACAGGGAGGAAACAAACATCCAAATTGCACTGTGCAATTAAACGGTCTCGCGTGTAATGATGGTAATAGCTTCCGATTTTATATCTATGATCCTTAAAGACCTACGTGATATGTGTACGTTTCTCTTATAATCTATAATTAATAACGTATTAACGATCGATCAACTGAACTCAACTTCTTTCTTCTCTAAAATTAGTATATTCAAATTTTATTTGCAATTTTCGGATTACGCATTAATTTACATGTCACGTATGTTTTTTTGTATAATCTTCGAATCAAAATCTGAAATAATCTTCTTTGATAATTAATTAATTCGTTAGCGTTATTTATTTTTTCTTATTCTCTCCTTATATAATTATTTCCGAAAAACAATATTGACAGAATAAGAGAAGGAAAGAAGGGGAAGAGAGAGATACGAATTTATCTAAGAATTTATAAATAAGAATATTGCGTTACTTTTATTTACGCACTTACCGCAATCCTCGAAAACGAAAGCATGGGTCGAGGTATAGCAGCACAAAAACAAAATCGCGACACCGATTTGATTCATGATGCAGTTTCCACGATTTCCGCGTAAATATTACTGCTATCGCGTACGATCGCGCATTCAAATTTATAAATGCATCGCGCTGTTATCTAACACTTATCTCAATTACATTAATAATAGTGCCATAATCGTTTAATGTAGTTTCATAAGTGATGCAGTATATCTTTGTTTCCGTAACTTTTTTGAAAAGTATCATTACTTTTAATTATCAGATAATTGTACAGGAGAGAAAAATAGAGAGAAAAAATAAATATCAAAAATCTATATTTCGCAGGCTGTCACATAGAGTATTACAGGCATTCCTCGGCATTCCGAGTACGTGTTACGTGATAATTATAAAATTATAAAACGTAATATTACTACAAATCATAATGTTACTCGAAATATGCTATAAATTCTAATATAAAATCAGGTGACGCTCTAGAATCGCCTTAATAATTAATATAAAGGCAATTATAAATATTTTGTAAACTTTCGCCGCATTCTCTGATTCTTTTTGATTTAATTTTTGTATTCTAGAAATCACGGAATTTTGTAAAAAGAATTAAAAATAAAAATGTAAAAATAAAATAGAAGTATAACAATTAAACTGCATCATTTTCATCCTAAAAACATAACTTTCCATTTCTCTTCGACCGTATCGATAATTAATATAAACATGATTAAAAATATTCTGTGCATCTTTGTAACATAAGTTTAATTTGACATTGTATTATTACTGCATAATATCGTCGATTACGCTAACGATATGTACATATAATTTATTAGCTCTTATGTTTCGCAAAAGGAAAGTGACGAAAATATATGTTTATACTAAAAGAATACTACTGAAAGACCATGTAAACAGGATGGACGATAACCGGCTTGCAAAAATCGCAGAAAATGAAAAAGCAAACATCCCAGACCGTCTGGATAGTCACCAAAACGTTGATGCGAAAATTGGACATCAACATTATAAAAGAATAGGCATATTGGATCAAATAAAATACAGGATATGGTCCTATAAGAAGAAGAAGAAGGAGAAGGAGAAGAAGAAGAAGAAGAAGAAGAAGAAGAGAAAGAAGCTAATATTAATTATTAATTTAATTATAATGTATCATTACATGGAAGAAAAACGATTTTTTACTAAGAGAATCACGTAGTTGAACCGTAGAAAATGTCGAAAATAGAAATCTTAGGAATAGGATAACATCATGTAAAGAACTTGCTCAAGTATTCATGTCGATAAGTATCGAGTTTACCTTACCGATAATATATTAGTAGTTTTTGTTACCGACGTAAGATGTCGTTAAAATATTCTATAGCTATATGCCATCTTTTCGGCTATCATGTTACCCGGTTCCCAATACTTCTATTTCCTAAATTTTCGACGACTTACATACATTATAGAACAAATTAATATAGTACTAATACAGTAACTGTTCTTCTTCCATGTAATTACATGATATATTAATAATTAATATTAATATAATTAGAGATATAGATATCATAAAGAGATACGATAAAAGTATGCAGAATCTTTCTATCTGTACGATAATAATTATTATCGCGTACTATTGCGTATCCAAAAATGGAAAACTAAGCATCTTGGCGACCGGACGGCCTCCAACATTTGGTCCAAAGTTGGACATTACAACACAACGTCACAAGGGAACAGGTAGACTGAATAAAATACAGACTGTACTCCTAGAAGAAGAGAAAGAAAAAGTCTATGTAATTACGTGCTATGTTAGTAATTAATGCACCACATCGGTAAACGTAATTAGAAATATTTTACTTTTATTTTTATGACTAGTATCATAATTCTCAACGAAGAATTAATATAAAAAAATATTTCTCAAAGTAACGAAAAATCACGTGACATAGTATCGAAGTTGATTTAGTAATATTTATAAATATAATATTTCGTGATTTACACAATATACAGTAATAATATATCCATTTTGCAAGTCTATATATATACATAAGAACAATAATAAATTTCGCACGCATTTAACATTTAAGTTGATCTACTTTATGAACAGATATTTCCGCTTTTCAGTTTCCTATTTTATTGTCTGCAAGCGAGCAGTTTTCATTTTCTTTTTGCGATTCTTACATCTATGATATTTTCATGAAATTAGCATCGTTATATTACATCACATATCTAAGCACGATAATCCATATACTCTGTTACCAGAACTGTAACTTTACAACTTTTATTCTTCTTTTCCTTTGACTTTTGCAGTAGAAATAAGATTATACTGGCATGAATTCAAAATTTAATTTAATTAAGATTTAATCAGATTCGATTGAATAGTTCGCTCAATCTGTTCTCATGATGTTTCTCATTACGATTTTTCAAATAATCCCGCATCCTATGTTGTGGCGCTTCAGTTCCAACGTCAGTCTCGAGGAAGTGACGTCTGTACAGCACACTGTCCACGTAGCGCCTCGAGTGGTCACGTAGAACGATATATCGTAGCGTGCGTCCGTCAAGTAACACTTGGTAGGACGTAGCCGAGTGACGCGAATGTGAGTACCGTGTGTTTCTCATTTAATAATTTTCATCATATCTCTGAATCGTTTGTTTCTCATGAAATATCAAGATGCATATACATAATTTTTTATATCCCCTTCATTCTAAACATAACCCAAAAATTTATTATTAATTTTGATTAAACTGCAAAGCTGTATAGTTTACTAAGATATTTTGGACATACCGTATTGTGACATTAAAATGTGTACCAATATAAAATATAATTAATTACTGGTATAATTTTACATATAACACACAGATGTTGGATATAATACATAAATATGTATTTAAATATGAATACATCGAAAGAAAAAATTATATTCTTTGTCTAGTTTTTTCTTTTCTTACCTTACTTTTTCTCCCCCCCCCCTTTCTTTTGAATATTTTGTACATGCGTATGTGCGTGCGCGTAATACTTATATGAATCGTGTTTCTCTTTGTAGTCAGTCGTCATGGATCAAATCAAGAAACTTACCGAACCTGGCCGTCAGTTTGCCAAAGATAGCATTCGCTTGGTCAAAAGATGTACAAAACCAGATCGTAAAGGTAATGCGAGATATATATGCGAACGTATCTCAAATTCGAAACATTTAACCATAATTGATTATCTTTTGCGATGATGTAGAATTTCAGAAAATTGCTATTGCTACCGCAATTGGCTTCTGCATAATGGGCTTCATAGGATTCTTTGTTAAACTGATTCACATTCCAATCAATAACATTATCGTGTAAGTAATTGCAAGATCGATGACTCTATTATACGAGATAACAAATTGTCGATTAATTAGATGTATCTGTCTTGATTTCAGAGGCTCATAAAGTTCACAAGACTTATTTTATTATTCTTAAGGAAATTACTCTTAAGGTCCCATGAAGTTACTCGTATGTGTCTCTTTCCTTATTTTCTTATTTATAATACAAAGTTGTATGTTTATCGTGTAACAAATTGATTTTCTGAGTGAAACAGGTGAGAGATGTGTGCATAATGTTAATGTATTTTATAATAAAGTGATTTAGACATATATTCTTCACATTGAATTTTTTGAAAGTTGATTTTTCCGCAAAGATCATTGCAACAAAATCTTGTCGTTTCAATAAAAATGTCCAGACGTTCTATAGACCGCATTTACTTATGTAAAATAGGATCGTGAGTGCTTTCGGCAATTTTTTAATTACATATTCTTAATATTCAAGGCACTTTTATTTAAAGAATAAAATCTTTCCTCAGTTTACAACGATATGATTTAATCGGTCATTTTTCTGTTTTGTTTATACAATATGTTAAAAATTTCTGGGAAAAATGACCATGCATAAAAAACCATAATCCCAGGTACTCGGTAATATTATAGAAGATTTACAATAATGCCGACCTCGTATTAAAAATCTGGCACGCTTATGCTTATCATTTTGCAACTTAATTTGGCTCAGAAAACACCCGTAAGTAGAAAGAAAATTCTGCGCGACGTGTCGAGAAAAAAGGAAAAAAGTCCTTGCTTAAAGAAAATAGAAACCGCGATATCTCCGGGATAACGTTGGCAGTATTCAAATAAAATCGATTATTCAGAATCAAAAGTTATTCCGTAAATTTCTCGAAGCACTTTTTAACGAGTATTTCATATTGGAGCTCGCAAAACGGATATTAATCTAATTAATATTTCCTTGTAATTGCAAAATGAAATCGATTACTTACTTTAACATATCGATCTAACATGTAATAACATGCGTATTAAATATTATTAAATAATCTGCTCTCTGGCAACTCAGTAAAAATTCTATAAAAAGAAAGCAATATATTTCTAGCACCATTCGTTTATGTGATATTAGCATCACTATTACAATTTACGGACTTTAAAGAATCATCTTCGAATTTTTCTGCTTAACGTCGTAAATTCTGTTTAGCATCGAAGAAACGAAGAGAGAGGAAAACATGAAAAACTTTCATCCCGCTTCCGAAATTTACGAAGCAGCGAGAAAGGCTTTCCGTTTTCGTTTTGACAATCTGTTAACGGCAACACTCCGAAGAGAGGAAAATATATAGTCCGCAGATTTGTATAAGCGTTTTCTCGCGTTAATTTACATGATTACAGCATTTCATTATGATCAAACTGATAACTCCCGTACATCGTGTAAGAAATCGCCTTATAAGCATAACCCACAGTGCGTTTGCCGAATCGTGCATTAGAGTGTGGGAAAGTTTAAAATAATCGAATATATCTTTCTTTCTCCCTCTCCCTTTCTCTCTCTCTCTCTCTCTCTCTCTCTCTCTCTCTCTCTCTCTCTCTCTCTCTCTCTCTAAGTAATAACAGAAGAGATTCGAAGAAGATAGGATAGGTTTGATTGTCGGAAAAAAATATATTTCAATCAAGTGAAATCTCTTTTTTTGATTTTAAAAATACGAAATAACATGTGAAATATGGAAAAATTTGTCCAGCAAATTTCCAATAATTATCATAGAACTGTTAAATGATTATCACATAGTTCTACACTTATCCGCAATTTTCTTTGGCACTACTACGCTGTTTAATCCGTTTATATAACTTTCTTCTATGGACGTTAAAACTGGGCTTGAAAGAGACGGAGACGATGCTCGGGGATGAAATCTCATTTCGCAAACGCACTGAGGGAGGGTAACAAATTGAGGTATGTCGTTAGGCACGTAATTCTTTCTATTCTCCAACGCGGATCTAAGATTTAATCGTCATGTAATTAAGTGTTCGTTAATTGTTAACGGCGTATGCTCTTATACGATCATTGCGCGTGTCCCGTACAGAATGTCCCAAACATGTCGCACTATCGCTTTTCCGCGAGAAGACAATAATTTATGATGAATATATATATATATATATATATATATATATATGTATATTAAAAATCTTGTGCACTCTTTATTTAAAAAATGTCCAAACATATGAACATGTATTTTCATCTCACGAATTTGTGTTGGTCATGTAATATTAAAAGAGATTGTTGCATCATGCGATGTATGAGACACCCTGCATACATATATCTACGTTTATATTACATTATATATAATATATAATATGCATTTTTGTATAAAATATATGCGTACGTACATAATATTAAATATCATTCGTTACTCGTATAATTATAAGTATCCTCTGAACGCGTGTTATCGACTTCTTGATAATCAATATCAATGATGAATGACTTACACCAGGGTACTCGCGTGTACTCCTTCACTGGCATAAATCCGAGACGATGCGAGGGATTAAATAAAAATCTTACTTATGTTTTCTCTTTCTCCCTTTCTCTCTCTCTCTCTCTCTCTCTCTCTCTCTCTCTCTCTCTCTCTCTCTCTCTCTCTCTCTCTCTCTCTCTCTCTTTTTAAGATACCAAAATTCCAAAACAGTTTTTCAAATATACGTGAATTATAAATTCCAGATTGAAAATTTTTTTAATTCGTGGATTTTTAAATACGCACGTTCAAGGAATACGCAGTATCTCGGATCTCGCTTAACGATGACAATTGGCAATGCTCGCGATCTGCTTCATCATAAAATAAGATAAACTTTGTAAAAATTACAACTCCTAATAACATATAAACGAAAAGCAAGAGAGATGAGGTTGAAATTAATATTAATATTCTCAAATTTAGATAATTTTTTTAGCAATCCTAAATTTAACGAGTTTTGAGAAGCGAGCATCGCTAGTCCATCCAATTATTTTACATTACATTCGATTATATTATTAATAAGGCCTTAAGAGAGAATGTCACAGTACAATTATTACAAAGGAATGTCTTTAACGTTCTCTATGTTGAACGTTTTTCGAGTATGACAAGAATTCGTTAGAAGAAAAGAAAAGATGAGATAAAAGATAGATGGAAGAAATAGATAAGAAGGAAGACGAAAGACAAAAATCATTGTTCGCGTTTACAAATTAGCTTACGAACTACGGACTTGTGATCGGGAAAAATCGATGAAGAGAAGCTCGGACTGCTGGTTTTCAAAAAAGAATTAGATTAAACAAGAACGCAAATTATTAACATTAACACTGAAATTGTCTTTTCAGTTCTCTAATATCTCGTACGTGGAATGCATGTAATCCTGCTTTCGTCGGCATTGAGACTGACCGCCTCCTTAAATGAAAGATATATCGTTTCATCGTATAATCGAAAAATAATATTTGTATAATTTTATATAACTATATATAATAATTAAAATAAATATGTATACATATATACATATATATATATATATATATATATATATATATATAATATAAACATTTTTCTGATACAAAGAAGATACAAAGCGTTACTCGGAGAAGAACGGATTGATATTGGTGGATTCATGTTCCTTATAAATTATGAAACTTTCGATGAGTTTATCGAGAGAATTTCATCGCATGTTCCGAGCTTCTCAAACATCTTCCCATTTTGCAAAAGAAGCAAAGAAAGATAATCTTTACCATTTCGCTAAACCGTGCATCCGGCATCTGACGTCGTCGGCACGTAGGGACTGCCCTGCCGGTAGAAATCTGTCTCAAACTCCTCAACCTTCACCGGATATTCGGTCACGCAGTTCTGCGGTTGATTCAGAGCTGGCGGAGGTTGCTGCTGTTGCACAAAGTTTTCTTGATAGCTGGGAAGCTGAAGGGGCTCGGCAAACTGTTGATAAGATGTAGCATCCACGCCTTGCTTCAAACAAGTCGGACCATGAAGACTCAGCATATCGACAAGTCTGCGCCTTTGAGTCTCCAGCTCTTGAATTTGTGTTTTCAAGTCATGATTCTGCGTCTCCAGTATCTCGGATTCTTGAACGAGAATCGTTGTTTTTTCTCGCTTCTTCAACCGACATTTCGTTGCTGCGATCTTGTTGCGCTCACGTCGCCGTCGACGCCGTTCCTCATCTTCCGGTGTAAGCTGCGAACACGAAGGATCCTGTATTCCTTTGCATCCCTGGCTTTAAATTTCATTTCGTAATAGTCTACTTTCATTATTCAAAGTAAAATAATCAATTCGTGAAACGGCTGATAAGTTATTTGAGCTAAACTGCTAATTATTTGCAGCTTATTGCGCGTTTTAGCAGGAATTTATGCAGAGAGATGCTGATTAATATCCGATTCGGAGGCGAAGTTCCAATAAGGAAATACATTTATAATGTATTTTTTAATTAATATATTTATATTAATTAATATATTTTCAAAACATGAAAACAAATAAAGCTTTCTCTCTCTCTCTCTCTCTCTCTCTCTCTCTCTTCATAAATAAAATATCATAAATTATATTCGCATTCAATTACAAAATAACAAATATATATCAGGATTACGTCAAATATAAGAATTGAGTAATGAAATTGAAAGAGAACGAGATTCTCAACGCATTGATATGATATCGAGAAATTCGTCTGTCGACGAATCATAAATGGCATTCTTCTAAAGCAATCTAGAGAAATAAAATCTGAATTAATTAATCGCACGCGCTTCGAGATTTAATTTTAGCGACTTGCACTTTGCGAGTCGTAAAGAAATAATGTCATCGCGGATGGCACGCTGATTCGGGAAAAGCATCGAAACTGCCGAAACGAGCCGCCGACGTCTGTCGGTGTCTGTCGAGATTAATTTATTCACGCACGCGAATAGTAGTCAAGGACACAGGAGAAGGCTCGAAAGGAACAGCCGTCTGCTTAGGATCGGGAGATTCGAAGACCATTGCCAGAAGAAACAGCGAGCAACATGAATTCCTACTTACGCCGCTCTTATTGTTATTGTTACTCGATTCATCCTCCTCTTCGTCGTCGGCGCCACTGCCATCCTCCTTTTTCGTCTTCTTCTTGGCTTCGCCGCTGTTACTGGTCGCCCGCCTCTTCGTCTGCAGTGTTAGCTTCAGACCTGTCAAAAGAGATCTAATTAATTCCTATTCATTAATTTCGCCTCCTTCTCCCCTCCAGGCATATTGAGAATCTTTTGGAATTACCCGGGGACGTGGTTAAAATTAGATGCCGGAGAAGTGGACCCATGTTTTTTCCTTATTGTCTTATTAAAATTACAAGTAATCGTTTCTTCTCATTTCTTTTTCAAAGTTGTATATGGTAACTTGACGTTTCTCATTTATTTCTATAAAAAGTATAAAATTACATTTCGAAGATATCGAGAAAAAACATTTACGACATTAAACGGTAGTAGGGTTTAGGATAATAAAATTTAAGGCATTCCTCGTTATCGCAGCGAATCCCGAATCCGCTTATCGAAATATCGAAACCGAGTTCAATTCTAATCAATTAACATGACAATTAGTTTAACGAATCGCGACTGAATGCGATTCACGAACCAAAACCACAAAGGCAATTACGATAACGATCCTTCTCCGTCGATGTACGTGCGTGCACGTTGCGTAAGCCGCAATTTAAAAGTAACAGGATTAATGCGTCGCGTGCAAAGCGAGCGCAAAAAAAAAAAAAGAAAAAAGATAGGAAAGACTCGAAACGCTGCCTCGAGTTAGGAATGTCAAAATCGTCGCTTCCGAGATTCGATTCTGATCGAAAGCGCGCGATTCAGAAATTCGTCGCAGACATCGTCGCAGACGGTAGAGGGTAGACAACCGTCTACCCCGTACGTCTCCTGCACGTTCGAGTGCATTCTGTTTATGATTTACGGACGAAATAACGGACACCGAAGACGTTTCGCTTACCTTCCTTGATGAGCTGACTGCAAGTGTGTTGGACGCTAGGCGGACTTGGTTCTCCACTGCTGGTCGAGTCCGTACGGTCCCTCGTGCCCTTCTCGTTACCGCTGCCGTAGCCCTCGAAGGGATTGGTCATAGCGATCAGAGAGTTTACGATTTCCGGTGTCCTTGGCGTGACCTCGCTCGCCGCTGTCGTGACACCGAGAAAACCCGCGGCCCCGCTCGGGCTAGGATTCACATTCACATTCAGATTGTACATGCTTGCCTTAGACTCTCACCATTTATTTCACCTGGAAACATCGAATCGTCGAATTTATTAATTTATCACTCATCGCGATACAAGACATTTTTTTAGACATCTCTCTTCTCTTTGAGAAGGCGGGGAAGGCGGTAGGAAAAGACGTAGCTGTGCGAGGTCTCGAGAATTCTTTGCATTCTTCTTCCGAAATATTGCCCGTAATTGGATCAAAAATTCAAAGACTCGACACGTTGATGAGTTCTCGAAATAAATTATCCCGCGAAAACCGCAAAGGATGTCGCTCCATCGTCCGTTCCGTCTCCGGAATTCCCGAGAGATAGTCCGGCAGACCTCGCTTTATTGTTTCGTATGGAATCTCCGACAAGTTAACTCGAAGGTAACTTGTGTCGCGACAATGAATAATACCCGATGCTTTTATCTGGAAAGCTGCAATGCCATCGCGTACATTATCCCGATATTCACATCGCGCGCGACCATCCGATAATCGGTAATGACGCAAAATGCTTCATTTCATATTTTACATATTTTCACATTCATTTTTACATATCCGTTCAAAATTCAAATAAACGGCATACACTGATGATGATGATGATGATGATAATGATGATGATGATTCGTGTAAAATGTTGTCAGATGAAAAGAAAAGCAGAGAGAACGTCGAGAACGTTGTAACGGCGGCTTGTAATTGCGCGAATCAGCGCTGCCGGAAATCACAGATCTTTATCGCGTTGTAATGCATGATGCGCGTGCGATCACGACCTTCGCGATCTATCAATGATCGATACACGCGTTCGCCCACGAATCTACGGCCTACAGCATCCATCGTACGATCGGACAGCACCTGTACGAGCTGCTAATAGCGACATAAGAACCGGGAAGACGATTTTGTCAATCTTGGAGGATTTTACATTGCTTCCAGATTATATGATTCCAAGTTTTTTTGGGATAAAGTAATCCTTGACAACAATGCAACGTCGAAATGTACGAATGTCTGATTAATGTCAAATGTCTGACGACAGATATCCAATTTTCAAATGCGTGCAATTGCCAAGTTACGTTTTATATGTACAATATTTTTATACGATAAAAAATGCGAGAGAGAGAGAAAGGTATCGCCGTCATCTTCTAGGACTCGTTCGAGTCCTCTGGATCAAGAAATTGAGAATAGAATATATCTATCTATCTATTCGACGTTGCGTTTCCAAGCGCGGTTGTCGAAAAACGAAACCGTTTCTTCATCTAATTTCGCAAAGACGCTGGACGCGTCTATCAGGATTACTCTTGACAAGGATTGACAACCTTTTAGCCCTCGCTCGCTCGCTCGCTCGCTCTCTCTTTCTCTCTCTCTCTCTCTCTCTCTCTCTCTCTCTCTCTCGCCCACCCACGGCGAGTTCTTTCGCACATTTTTAAGCAACGCGTTGGATATTAATTATACCGATATTTTTACGAGAACAGATCACTGATGAGAGTTACGTAACACACGCGCGCGCGCGTCGGAAATGCGCGGAGAAATCGGAACGTCTCAGCGTTAAATCCAGAGTCGGAGAAAAAAATATAGAATAATACATCGCGATAATCAAGATCGCGATTATCGAGAGATCGCTTTAAACGTGAACATCTTTGATAAAGATGAGATACAGGTAATCGTTACGTTGCAAGAGAGCACGCTCAACACGCTCGATCGCTTTCGATCACTTGTCATTAATTTTCTTGTTTAACAACGAATCGCCGTTCTCGTGATCTCCTGTGGAGATTATAAATTATCGATTAACATTGGTTCATCAGACAGAGGTAACGAATCGTGATCAAGCTCGAGCGGAGATGTATCGTTGCTCGCGAATAAATTTAAATCCAATTTGTAGCCAGAATATTGTGATCCACATCATCGGTTACGCTGTCGTAATTACCGTTTTGCCTCGAGGAAATTTCATTTTGCGCATATTTTACGTTTCGTTTTAGAAAATCAAATTGTTACGTCCGAATATGAAAGCAACGTTCGCAACGGCGATCAAACAGAGGGAAATTTCACGAGATGCATCTTGATATTTACCCGTGACTTTGAGAGAAAATAAAATATCTCGATGAAATCTCCCGTTAAATATTGCGCAACACGAATCAATTAAAATGTTTGCGTATCTCTTCAATATCTCTTCGGCTCTCGCGATACATCTCGCGCGCTTCTCTCGCACTTCCACTTCGCTTCGACCTCAATTCGTTGCATTCCTCTCAATCGCGGCACTCGTGGCGCTGTTTTATCTCGGTGAATAAATCATTAAAGATAGCATTAAGATATATATTTTCTCCGAAGCGCAAACGCTGCTCGCGTGGTTACTCGTTATTCCGCTCAGTGATCTCCGCGCGATTACGCGATTTACGCGGAATAAATGAAATAAACGGAATACACGGCGTCGACATCGATATCGGCCATTTCTGACACATCGGGCGCATTATTCCATCGCCGGAGTGAAGCTCCGGTTGAAGCTCCAAGCAGAACAACGGTTCACTCCGATGAGTGAATTCTTTAACGAAGGCAGAGTTCTCGCAGACTAGTAGTAGTCGCGGAGTCGTTGCTCAATCGCGCGAAGGAGAAGGACCTCTCTTTTCCCTTTCGCTTTCTGCGTGCGGGTGTTTCGTAAGAATTTTATCGCTCCCTATTCGGGAGGGCCCGATGCCTCTGCGACTTCTCCTCCTCCATCGTCTTCTTAAGCCTTCTACGGTTCTTCCTCCTTCTCCTCCTCCTTCTCCTCCGCCTCTTTCTTCCGCTCGCGTGTAAAACGAGAAAAAAAAGGAACGGCTCCCCCCGAGATGTTTCGGGGCCCACATACGCGCGCGTGACAAAGGGCCTCTTCGGCATATATCCAGTGACCTATATGAAGGCCAGAAGAAAGAAAGAGATGTAGAACGCGCTAGAAAGTGGAAAAGAAAAGAAAATGGTTCGAACTCCTCACTTCTTTGAGCGTTTCCCGAACGCGTTTCGCGTTCGGATTTCCTGAGATTTGAGAGAGAATTATTTATTTTGAAACGAGAGGATAAATTTAATTCGCTACTTTAACGGTCGAGCAGCATTCTTGGATTTCTGGCGACGATACAAGATGGCAAGGAATTCGCAGATTGCAGCCGGAGACGTCTGGCATTTGCCGGATCGGCAATTGCAGTTGAAATAATAATAATTGGGGCCGCGTTTGTTTGAATGAGAACAGGTGTCCGATCGAAGCTACCGCTGGCTTAGCGCGCTGTTAAACTTATAAATAGGAACCGTTTGATTTTGACGTATGGCACATTCGAATGCTCCGATTCGCTCCATTTCCTCCTCTCCCGAATCTCTCTCCGGAAGTACAATTATTTATGAAATTTGTCCAATATCTCTCTCTCTCTCTCTCTTGAGAACAGGTGTCCGATCGAAGCTACCGCTGGCTTAGCGCGCTGTTAAACTTATAAATAGGAACCGTTTGATTTTGACGTATGGCACATTCGAATGCTCCGATTCGCTCCATTTCCTCCTCTCCCGAATCTCTCTCCGGAAGTACAATTATTTATGAAATTTGTCCAATATCTCTCTCTCTCTCTCTCTCTCTCTCTCTCTCTCTCTCTCTCTCTCTCTCTCTCTCTGTAGCGAGAACATTTTGAAATCGATATCGATTCAATCGATTTTTCTGAGATCAGATATCGCTCCAAGGAAACAGATATCTATCTGTCGGTAAATCCCTTCGCGCTACATTTATTAAAAAAAATTTCTATATCTATATTCCCGACGTGTATCTCGTTTTGCTTCTGGGAAACAGTCAGTATCTGATTCTCAGAATACCAGCATCACTCGATCTCGACCCCAACATCCTCCCCTTCTTACGTATACGAAGTAGGCAGTAATTAATCTCCTGAGGAAAGATCTTTCGGGACAAGAGATTCCCTCGGAAGAACACATGTGTCCCGCGTTTCTCAACCTGGATCTCGTCGTCACGCGCGGCATCATGCTTGTTCCATTTTTCACACTTGATGCAAGTGTGAAACGCTGCTGCTCCATTTGTATACCTTTTATCGCGCGTCTTTTCTCGATATGTCCGCGCATCATAAAATTAATAAAATCGCGAATCCGAGAAGAGGAGAGAGAGAGAAAGAGAGAGAGAGAGAGAGAGAGAGAGAGAGAGAGAGAGAGAGAGAGAGAGTTTGCGCAATCGCTGCCCATCTGGTCGCTGAAAGCTTTTATCGGCGCTTTTTCGGTGTCGACGACGAGGAACGTGGGCGGCCTAATTCCAACGAGATCGTACCGTGTGTAACGTACGCGATTCCTCCACGGTGTGGGCTTCGGAATAATTACGCGTGTCGCGATATACAATCGCGAAATCGACCGCACGTTTGCAGATAAACGATCAACTTTATCGGAGCAAACGCGCGATCCAAAAAATCGCTCTTACATTTCGTCCATTATACTCGTGATTCGTGATTCGTAAAATTAATCAGACGTCTCGAGATATTCGTTTCTCGTGTAAACGAAATCATTTATGAGACGCTTTAGCTCGCGAAGGGAGGAAAAATGGAGCGAGACGACCGAGAAGGCCGATTGGACTTGGCTATCCGAGCTCCATGAAAACTGTATAAAAGTCGAGCGATTTTACGAGCGTCGATTTACGACGACGACTAATGTCGTTTTCGGTCCTTTCGTATAAAAAAAAGTGCGGATATGGCCTATGTGACCGAACGTCCGCTCGCCGTTTGCTTCAGCAAACCAAAAATGAGCAAGTAAAAGTCAATAGTTGCGGACAGATTATTTATCCTCATCTCGAGACGATATCAAGAGACTCCAGCTCCAAAATCTTAAGAATCTTTGTGTCAAGATCTAAGGAATTCAAATTAGTATCAAGAGTATCAATGAAGAAAAATAAATGAAAATCTATTTTTCCCTCAAAAGAATGACCGAAAAATATATGTATGAAAAATATATGTTGGAAAACTTTATTTATTTTCAAGATATGCGAAGGAAAGAATCTCTTGGCGTTACGAGACAATAAACTAAGAGAGAGAGAGAGAGAGAGAGAGAGAGAGAGAGAGAGAGAGAGAGAGAGAGAGAGAGAGAGAGAGAGAGAGAGAGAGAGAGAGAAAGGAAGAAATAGATGGATAACAATTATTTAGGATTCATCGTGTCAAATAATAGACGTTCGCCTTAATTTATTAGTCACGAAGACTAACAGATCAAGATATATTTATAAGATAAATTTATTCTACTCGGATAAGTTGTGTACACTTTATACGCACTCATGATCGATTGCGATGTAATCTCTCGCAGCTTTTATCGCGATGTTTGTCACGAGAAGCCTCCATAGACGAAGCATATAAAATGCAAAAGCAAATTTCAAGCTTTATCGATTTCTAATAACACACGGGGGAACGACTATTGCAACAATTTTTATCCTCCAGAAAGAAAATAAACGTATTCTGGTATCTCGTTCTCATTCTAATCTTCCCTCCGCAGAGGAACGAATCGAGATAACATGCTCCTTCCTGTAATCCATGCTTTACGGTGAAAAAGACGACAAAGTACCGAGTCATCGGAGGGAATAATACGCCCGCCAGAGAATTTCAATGGAAGAGAAAAGAGTTCGAAAGGTCAATGCCTCTCCTCGGGGAATTACATGTTGTGTCTTACGCGATAATGCAAAGTGTACTTTCTAAAAATATGAATCCCATTTCGGAGGTATAGACGACTCCTTCGAGTATATTCCATGTAACTCGAAGACTCGCGATTGCAACATAAACAAGACGGAACTCTCGAACATCGACGAGAGTGAGTGAAGAATACACTTAAGAATACAATTAAGATTCCGTCAAAATAAAGTTCGTTTAAAGAGAAGTTAGAGTAAAAATTACCGTAAAAATCACGCGTGATTTAAGCGGAATTTGTTGTCGTGCAAAGAGAATTATTTCGGTTTCAAAGATGCGACATTATCTATCCCAATCGTGTCAGCTTAATTACTAACGCTTTTCCTCTTGTTCGGTACCACGAAACGTGATACCGATAGTGATATTTCTTTATGAAATGCAAAGTTTCATGTAAAATTTTAACTAGCGTAACGGATTAGCCATTCTTGATATGTCTCATTAAAATCATCGTAAAGTTCATCCATCTAGAAACAATGTCACGTTGAAGTCTTGCTTTTTGAAAACTTTTTCACGAGACTTTAGCTGACTGAATGCAGACTTTTTCTCTTTACTAGCATGGAAAATGCGTGAACACACTTATATATTATCGTGTCTTTTTACTATGTTTGATATTTTGATATTGAAGAAATTTACTTTTGCTCTCTCCATCTCTCCTTTTCCCTTCACACACACACACACACACACACACACACACACACACACACACACACACACACACAGAGAGAGAGAGAGAGAGAGAGAGAGAGAGAGAGAGAGAGAGAGAGAGAGACGCGCGCGAGTGGACAAGTGGAATTTGTGTAATTGAGAGAAGCATCGTAAGATGGCATAAAAAATGTTTCGGAAAGTAAAAAGTTGTAATTGCCGGCGATATATCGAGTTACTTTATATGCGTAAAGATGAAAATGAAGCGATTCGGCAAGATGCGTAGGTGGAAAACGACGCAAGTGGGTGCAAACATGCTCGCATGTTTTTCGAATAATCCACCAATATGGAACATGCTTTTTACATCTCCACGCTTCTCGAGAATTTTAAATGTCTTAATGTCATATCAAGATGTACAAGTTATAAACTAATCGCTCACGATTACGAGCTTTAGCTTGAATGGAGGAAATGATGGCCTTTCGGAGAAGATGAAACTACATTGATGGAAAGTAATGATCAATGGGGGATCGAGATCTCTCCAAGCCCGCATTATTCTCCCCCTTGTTGAAAAATCATGTGGGCACGAATTCGTGAGATATCGTGAGACCTCGATTTTAAGGAATAGAATTGAGTAATTAGCTATGCTGTTTTATACTGTTTCATATGCTGTTTCATCTGCTGTTTCACGTATCGAGAATGAAACGTGCAAAAAGTATCAATCAATAAATATATAAAATTGTATGGTGGGGCAGGGAAAAGAGAAAAGAGAAAAAGACGAATTAAAATTGTTTATCGACAAGCTGCTTATCCCGTAGCCAAAGCCAAGAAATGATACAACTAAATTCGCCGTTTCTCAAGAGAAAAGAAAAAAGAGAAGCAGAGGAGAGGAAGAGAGGAAACAGGGCGATAGCAAAGAGAAGAAAGGGAGCAGAGAAGAAAGAGTCTATTACCGTTCAAGGGCGTCAATGTCTCGCGATTGAATTTAAAATGCTAATGTAACGAGAAGAGAGAGAGAGAGAAAGAAAGAGAGGGCGGAGGGCAGAGAGAGAAAACTGACAACAACTCTTTCGAGAAAGGAGACAGAAAGGAAGGGGATTTACCTTACGTATGCACAGATAAACGCCTCCATCGTACGATACGCGTTCAACAAACACCAGCGTGTATATTATAACGATTACGATTTTATCAGGAGCGTGGAATTATTTGCATGCTATTAGATGATATCGATCTAATTTGCCATAATCATCGATAAACGTTAATCAACGTTAATCTATTCTATATATTTTGCGTGTACAATTTTGCTTCTCGTAATAAAAAGTTAAGATTCATCGTTAATTACGCAATTAGTTAAGCACGTATCTCAAAAGACTTTTTGTTCCAGAGCAGACAGATTTGCTGTTTGCTATGTATTTGTTTAAAATATATCTAATGTTTCACTCATGCGACAAAAATTACGAAGCACAATACAGAGAAAAACTGTCCATTAAAGATGCCGAAGCGCATGACTTAAGTCACGCATTGATTATACGCGTTTCGCGTATCAAGAATTTTTTTCTCGAAAAAAGTTTTCTTGGCAAATACGCTTATTTGATATCTTTCGATACAGATAAATCTGCCTGATCAAGCAATATAGGTACAATTAAATTTTTACATAGATTTCAAGCACGATTTTTAAATGAGGATTTAAGATTTATCTCCCAATTCTTAAATTAAAAATTACTATTTTTACATAGGAATATAACTGTCAAATCTATTTGAAATTTCAAGCAAATTAACTGGTATCAACGTAAGTTTAACCTTTTAATAACAATTACAATTACAAAAAACGGATGGCATTTTCCTATCGAGGTATCTTCGAAATAATCTTGCAAAGCAAATGCGTGAGATAAAATTATTATTTTTGAAAATTATCAAACTTCTGAAGAAGATTCGTCAACAAAAGAGCAAGAGACAATTTGATGTCAACAGACAGTGTTTGTAACAGTGGCAAAAGAAAATTATGCTAAAAAAATTCATTAAGTTTTTATTAGAATTATTTCTTTCAATATCGTGCATAATGCAACACTGAAATTCGCAGACGAATTCAACAAATTTCGTATGGGGAATTTATTTATCGTATAATTTAATAATGACAATTTTATGGCAAGTTCTTGTCCCATATAACATTTGATATATTCATTCTGTCAAAAAAAAAAGAAAAGAAAGAAAAAAAGGAAAGAAAAGGAAAAGAAAGGAAGAAAGAAAGAAAAAAGAAAAAAAGAAAAATACATGATAACTGATGATGTTATTACTTTGCGAAAGGAGATATATATATATATATATATATATATATATATATATATATATGTATATATATATGCGTAGTATATAAAAAGCAGCGGACTATCCTTGAATTTATTAGACATGCATACATTTGACATTCAAAAGCGAGAGATAACATGGAACCGCTCAAAAACATATTCGTATATATTACACAATGTAATACAAAAAAGATACAAGTACGATAATTGTTGAACAAATAACTGTGTGCAAATAAAAAAATAATTTAAATATATTTTGCAACTTATGAGATACACTTGTAACGTATCTTCTTACATAATAATTTCATTAGTTTCTTCCTTTCTGTGTCATTTCTGTGTCACATCATATCTTGCTATTTTGCTCACTGCCGCCTGATGTTATATAAATAAGAAACATAGAAAAAGTGGTGATTAATTTAATTGAATATTGTATTAATCTTACACCGCTCTTTACTTTATCACTGTTTTCGCTGTGAAAACGGCGAATACGAATGCCTTTATGAAATCTTTTATCACAAACGACGTCGATATATCGAAGATACGAAGAACACGCAACAGAACACGACACAGAAACTCATGATTCTCTGGAAAACAAATTATTTTTGGATATTTTAAATAATTTATGCTGAATTAACTAGATAAATCGCGCGTGATTACCCTCGATTGTTTATCCGTCCATCCACCGGTACCACAAGTTGTAATTCGTGTATCTCGTGTAAACGTGATAATGGATATACAGCAAAGACGCGCATAGATATAGACAATTGCACATTGCATATTCATGAGAGAGATACACAATACGCGAATGCTTCGTCCCACTTTTTCTCCTCAACAAGCATATTTCGAATAGAAACTTCGCTCAAAATTCGGGGACAGGTTTAATAAATTTTATATGGAAAATTTATTTATATACGTATATTATTTATAAAGATAATGACGTACGTTCGATAGATGTGATAGTGATCAAGATGAAACAACACGTAAAAGAGAACAGATGAAGAAAAGAATGTGTCCCAGCGACTGTTATTACGAGATATACGAATGCTCGTTTCTGAAACGTGTATGTCGAAGACAATGGAGGACATTTAAATTCTTTCTCAAGAAAATTTCTCAAATATTTTTTTTAGCGAATAAGAGCGCCCATATGTACGAAGTGCGCTTTAATCTGTGTTCTTTCGCGAGTTCCTGCGGCGACAGCGTTACAGCTATGATGGCAGCAAAGTTCTACTTTGTGGCGTCACGACCTTGAATACTCGTAAGGCAATGGCGATAAAACTCATCATCAATAAATCAATCTAAATCATAGATGCGATCGGTCTGATAATTTTCTGAAAGTACCTATATACGCCGATCCAAAGTTTCCTGCATCGCGAATCTGCATCTCCCGGCGAATCGAAAAAAAGTCGATCGCGCCAAATTAAAAGGTCACGTGGACCGAGCACTGCACGCGCGATCGTGAGACGTTATGTCAATTCTCGACACGTAATAATCTTATCGGATGTAATGTCGTCGAGACATATAATGCACTACTCCCCGTTCGACCTTCCCATAGTCGCGTAACATGTTTTATATACCGTTTCGTTTGTTCTTTCCAAACTTTAAATTAAACGCGCGAAAGAATCGTAACGCGTAATATCGAACATGTACGATGTAATCGTGCGCGCAACTTCATATCACACGTCGCGCATACTTCACGCAGTCACTTGACTGCGCACTCGACCGAAATCTACATCTGGCCAAAAGTCGCGAACAATCCAACCGTTTGCCTGCCAACTTTATGCGACCCGCACCCGCGAACCGAGAATAGCCGAACGGGTCGTGTTTATTACGAAGCAAGACGTTTATTGCACGAAACATGTGCTCCGAAATTGACGCGGAAGCACTTTTGGTTCTACATTTATCTTCATGATACTTGCACGATGCAAAACAGTGAATGGAGGTTTATATTGGGTTAAATTGTGAATCAAAAAACTTTGGCCTGGTTTTGAAAACTCATCATCTGCGCTGAGTGCTCACGTCGGGTACTTGTTTCTACTCTCTTTCGCAATATTTAGTCCTCTGAAGTTGATGCGAAAGCACTTTCCTTTTGTATCTTCGCGATATTCCACAATGACATGATAAAATGATAATGATAATTTACATTTCGCGAGGTAAACGTTTAAATTCTGAAAAACTGTTTGTATTAGATTCCTACCTTCGCGGCGTCCTATCGACGACGTCTGCACTTCGCGCACTTCACACACGCCTCGCCACGTTCGTATCCACTCGTCCTTCTTCGTCGGCTGCCGGCGCACGACTGTGGATAATTCGCGGTCGCGACCGGCCTAGATATATACTAGTTATTTTTAGCTCGCGTCGCCACTGCAACGCACATTGACTGGTCAACGATGACATCGTACTCTGCCGCGATTGGCTGGCGCAAGCCGCGAATACGCACCGGCAGATCTCGCTGTGGCTAACTGGCTGACTGGCTGGGCGCGACTCCGCAACCGCGACATTTGTTGACATGAAACTGTCAGGAAGAATACGCGCTCCACTCCCTCGCACGCCGCACGCCGGCGTATTCGATCTGCGTGTGCATGTCGCGTTCTTAGGCGCTCCTAGATTATTCAATATTGCCAGAAGCATCGGTCTCTTTGCGACACGATAAATTCTTGCTCGAAAATTTATGCTTTTAATAAAAGATATACAAAAAAGAACTAATAGATATTAATGTAAAGTGTAAAAATATATCTCTTAGAATCTAGTTTGAATACGATTGATGCGATTGACACCATAAAAAATTTATGACAATGATCATCATAAAATCGATAAACGGATAATAGAGAATAAAAATACACACACACACACACACACACACACACACACACACACACACACACACACACATATATGATTGGATATAAAAAGACTGTAATATTCATAGTATCGATAAATGTTTATCGATTAATTAACGATTAATAATTAATTAACGACTATTTAACAATTAATCTATTAATCTGCACCAAGTCTCTGTTGCAAAGATGATTAATTTTTGTTCATTTCTTCGATGATTGCAGTGATATGGGTCGATAAAATCGAATAGACACGCTGTCATTACAGGTGCGCGAGTGAACAACGGCCTGACGTGTGTTCAGGTTAGGTGGGTGGGCGAGATTTATGGTGAATAGAAGCGCGACGGTAATGGGCAATCATTATTACCTGCGTCTATTAATTTACTCGCAGTAGGCTTTCGAAAAACCTTGAGAGATTTGCTGTCACTCAGCGCCCTACCTTCGTTACCATTATGAAATCATGCCATTTCCCGGCATTGCCATGTTATGCGAAAATTACACGCCAAAATTAATCACAATTAATTATTACGCATACTGGTAAAGTCATTCCTCGGAAAGAACAATAGTGGTTTTAGCGATAAATCAGCTTCTGGTTCCTAAATTTAGTTATGGATCTCCAAATCTCTAAGAATTAGCTAACCTTTTAAATTGATGCTTCGTAAAAGTAATTTTTTATATTGATCACGATGATAAAATATTGATAAAATAATAACTTAATAAAATATATTCAGAAGTATCGTTATTATCAATGTTTCACTTGATCGATTTGCAAAGACGAGAGAACTTTCCTTAGAAATTGATAATAACAAGCAAAGTTTTCTCATGTAAAGCAGTCTTCCTACATATGATTCCAAAGCATGTAATTGGATATTCACTATTATGAGAAAAACGGCTGCATTTTCTTAATAAGATCTCTTCTCGATGATATGCAAAGTATATTGAGTAATACTGGATGCGTAGTTTACGTGTTCACTTGTCGCGTTTCTCTACTCTTAGTCGATCAATGAATATGTCAAATATGCGAGATCACAAATACGGAAGCAGAATATATATTTAATAAGGTATATTAGTATTTCCAATATTATACAGATGATTACAAACAAATTTATATATATATATATATATATATATATATGTAACTAATCTCTTTATTATTCATAAAAATATACAAGAAGAATGAGGAAAGCATATGAGAAAAATCAGTACTTCGGCTATATTATCTAATTTTATGATTAGAAATAGTGGAGGCTCGTAGCGGAATTTTTCGAAACTAATTTTAGAAGAATAACTTATGAAATGATACAAACAATGTCATCTATTAGAATTTGCTTGAACTAATTTTTGTGCGAATACACACTGATTGTGCCATCTAATCGAGTTTCTTTGAACTAATCCTGGATCCTGAGATTACCGAATGAAAATCTGTCACTATACAAACATGGCGACATGCATGGTTGAGGGAAATGTTTCGTGACAGTTTTAAATATTACAAAAGCCGGAAATCAGCGCCCGATCTCAGCGATGTAATTGACTTCGAAAATCCAAATTATGTTAGAGTACGTAATATTGCGTATTGCTTCACATTTTTCTGACAGTTAATTATAAATATATTATTAGGTTAAGCAGATTGCGGCTCGTTTAACTATTGAAGATATTGATACCTTCGGATTGAAACCTTTAACAAAATGGAAAATTTACGAATTACTGGACATTCCGGGTATTTGAATTTTGCGTAAAACATTCGTGATCAATTGTTGAATTATTTTGTATCGTTGTTTTTAATACGACGATATTATTCCATACGATATCAAAATAAATAATTAAATAATTAAATAATTAATACCTTTGTTGATTTCTTGTCATTTTTTCGTAGGACTCATCTTTATCCAGAATCCGTTTACATCTGCTGGTCAGCGATATTGGATCACAAAATGTCTGAAAGATTATTCCAAAGAACCGTACAAGTTAAACATAGATAGCCATAACATTTTAGATAATGAAGCATGGTGGGACATATGTTTCCAGTAAGAAAAATATTATGGGATTATAAGATTAATAATTTTTGTAATAAATATAAGCGCATATACACTTGTAATATTATGTAACAATTTTGCAATAGATGCACAGATTTTTATATTGAATAGATATAAATATGTAAAGAGGTTTATATTCATATTACATAATTGTAATCTCTATTGCATTTAGGGCTTCAGAAAGGAGTAAAATTCTCTTACCAAAACTACGATGGGCAACACTGGGATATCATCACAACTGGGATACCAAATTGTATTCAGAAAGTTCAAAGAGCGATATGCCAACAGAATTATGCAATCTAACGTCCATTTTAGCAAAGGCACTGGGTTTTCCAGATTTTAAGGCAGAAGCAGCGATCGTGAATTACTATCGCATGAATTCGACTTTAGCAGGTCATACGGATCATTCAGAAGTAAACGTTATGGCGCCGCTCTTCTCCATAAGTTTCGGACAAACGGCAATTTTCCTGATTGGTGGGCTGAAACACGAGGATTCAGCGAACGCATTGTTTTTACGTAGCGGCGATGTGATGATAATGTCGGGTAGTTCCCGTTTAAGATATCATGGAGTGCCAAAAATTTTGCCAGCATCTAAGACACCTTGGGACGATGAACCGAACAATTACGAAAGTTCCATGTACAATCATGAGGATTGGAGCAAAGCGCGAATTTACATTGCCGAAGCTAGAATTAATATGAATGTACGACAAGTTCTGCATTCTGGAGAAATTGTATTAAATGATCACTTGTCTTCATCATGAAAGTATCAAATATATTTATTCTGTTATAAATAGAAGATCCTTTTACATTCAGCTTAATCACAATGCCCTTCCTTGATCAGTTTTTATTACAGTAATTATTATATTAACGGTACATTTAAACGTAACAACGATTAGCAATTAGCAAGAAGACATATAATTATGAAATACTGTTTTTAGCAATTGAAAAAGAAAGTCCTAAAATTATATCGATTTTAAATTGAGACGCAAAAGATTACGATTTGAATCACGCGCCATTATAGACGTATGGGTGCAACTTCCGGTTTCTCGTGTCAGCTGATCAATCCTATTCCTGTCTGGTGACCAACAGTGATCGAAAATGTCAGGCAAGGATAAATTACCGATTTTCCCCTCTCGGGGGTAAGTATTTTCCTTTTTTTTAACAAATTCAGTATAATTGTAATAAAGACTCAATAATTCCATTCATATATATGTCAATCGTCATTTGTTTTCAAGTAATTTAACTTCGAAACTTGTTGCAGTACTGAGTGCAACTCTCGTCTTCGACTGTTAAAAGACTTTCAAATGTTTATTCAACTTTTTGATCTTACTGCTTAATCTCGCTGCTTTGAAGTGTTTCATCAAAGACATGCATTAATTTGTTATTTTTACATAATATATATTTAATAATATTTAATAATATGAATTTTGCATGAATAACATCGCAGCATATTTATTAATTTAAATATAACGATGATATATTCTGATATTTTAAAAAATAAATAATATATTTTATGGATTTTATTGCATTTTATTTTGATCTATAATTTGTAAACTTTGCGTACTATTAAATTATGCGTTTGTGTATCTACAGAGCTCAGATGTTGATGAAGTCTCGCTTACAAGGAGCTCAAAAGGGTCATGGATTACTGAAGAAAAAAGCTGACGCATTGCAAATGCGCTTCAGAATGATCTTGGGAAAAATAATAGAAGTATGACACTTTTATTTATGCTTTGTATCTAAATGCTATACATGATGTTGTTTATCATCCGTGTTTTATTTATTTGTAGACTAAAACTTTGATGGGCGAAGTTATGAAGGAAGCTGCCTTTTCTCTGGCCGAAGCAAAATTCGCTACAGGGGACTTTAATCAAGTGGTTTTGCAAAATGTAACAAAAGCGCAAATCAAGATACGTTCAAAGAAGGATAATGTTGCCGGTGTCAATTTGCCAATATTTGAATCCTATCAGGATGGAACAGACACTTACGAATTAGCAGGTTTAGCCCGAGGTGGTCAACAACTGGCTAAACTAAAGAAAAATTATCAGCGAGCGGTGAAATTATTGGTGGAATTGGCATCACTGCAGACGAGTTTCGTTACACTTGACGAAGTCATTAAGATCACGAATCGACGTGTTAATGCTATAGAACATGTGATCATTCCCCGAATCGAAAAAACTTTAGCTTATATTATTTCTGAGCTCGATGAGCTCGAAAGGGAAGAATTTTATCGCTTGAAAAAAATTCAAGATAAAAAGAAGATAGCCAAGGCAAAGGTACAATTACAACAGTACACTTTTTCTTAAACATTTTAATTTCCTATATTATCTGTGTTATTTATTTATTACGATTATTAAATATCAGAATACAAGTACGAAAGAAAGAGATCAAATTTATTTTTCTATTAATTTCGTGAATATTTTGTGTTAATTGATAGTCCCAATTTTGCTTTATTGCTAATTAATAATTGATAATAAATCATAGAAAATGATTTTGTCATAGGTTGAAGCAGAGAGAGCACAAATGATTGCAGCTGGCCATAATCTGGATGCTGCAAATCTGCTCGACGAGAGCGATGATGATGTATTGTTTTAGATAATGTAAATAATACGTTATGATTATTAAGAATTATTAATAATCAAAAAGAGATGAGAAAAGAGTCGGAGACTCTATTCATTTGGCTCTTTATCATAATTTCATCTCGTCGTAATATCTTATCGATAGCTCCATTTGTATATTTAAAGAATAGTACAGGTAGCTTTTCAAATATCCTTTTCCTTGCAATTTTGACAAAGACAATATTGTTTTTATCCGGGAAATACATTGTACAGAATATATTACGCAAGAATGCAATTATATCATGTATACATGGCTATTACTTTTTTAAAAGTATTTTGGTATTTTAAGTACATAACTATATAACAAAGAATTTTAATTATGTATATTGCCAATTATTCCATCGCCAGCCAAATCATTTCGGATTTGCACAATGCAAAGAATTGTGCAATCCAATACTCTAATAATAATAATTATAGATACAATAAATATATACATATACATTTATCTTTGTTTTTTTTTTTCTTATCCTTCTCCTGATGGTTGTTCTGTTCCCTTTCAGACTATTTAGATTATTAGAAAGATAAGCGAACATGACGTTTGGAATATAAGTTATTGCAATGTAAATATTTTGCTAAAACACCAGTGACAGATTTGTCATTAATATATGAAATTTTGTGCAAACATATATAAAGAAATTGTCACTAATTATTTTTATCTTGTACAGTGAATTTCACTAAATTGAATAAAGTTCTATTAAAATAATAAAATCACGTGTTTCTGTTGTAAAATAATAATTTATATCAAATCGATGTTGGCGACTCGTTATTATTTTTACTTTTATTTCAAATGCTAGGAAAGTTATTGTTATTAAAAAGTAATTTCGTTATACTTGTGATTTTACGTTAAATTAATTTCCTGATCAAAAGTCGACGCGTATGACTGACCCAGTCAGTATCCGCTAGAGAAGTGGGTCGATCAATATTACAAGGGGCAGAGGGACGGAGGATTTTTCCCATGAAAGGTGGTGACCACCCTTCTTCACCGAGAAGAGATGCGCGTGTGAAAATTGCTCTCAGTGCACGGCGGAAAATTCGCCCACTCCAAACATGTCGTCATCTAGCGAATCCTGTCTAACGGTCGTGGAGGTACCGGAGAATCGCTATGACGATGCTATTCATCATCTAAAATGGAACTTTTTCGCCGATGAGCCACTCAACAATGCCGTGGGTCTTTGCGCGAAAGGGGAATCGCAATGCGAGTTGGAGCGACACTGTCTACTTACTTTGAAGCAGGGTTATTCCAGGATGTTAGTAGATAAGAAAGGAACGGTGAGTAATGTTGCTTCATATCGGAAAATACGCGCACACCATTTTTTATTAATCATGCCATTATTATCAATTGTTGAAAATTCTCTTTTCTTTTTTTTTGTATTGGATATTTCTATATCCATTATATTCGATCACTTCTATCAATATTTTTATTCTTTTACGTTACGGGTAACGAATATATCATTATAAATCGAAATATATCATGTAATTTCTATATTTGTTTGTTTTTATTTTTTATTTATATATTCCTATTTTTTTATTCTTCAATGCGTGGATATAACATGACGTTTTTGTCATTCTGAACGTTATCAGAATTCTTTTATCAGATTGCGGGAATGGCACTAAACGGCATCCTGAAGAAAGGCGAACGCGAGGAGGCGGAGCGGCGTTTGGTCGAAATAGACGATGAGAAGTTTAAGACAATTTTCGGACTGCTCTATAAAGTGAACGAAAAGATCGATCTGTTCACAAAGTACAATGTCGACGAGCTCTTTGAATGTCGGATCCTTAGCGTCGATGAAAATTATCGTGGGATAGGCCTGGCCAATATCCTCATGGCTGATAGTGTGAAAACGGCCAGAAACGCCGGTTTCAAGGTACATTAACACCGATATATAGAATATAAGCGATGCGTTTTGCGCAATCGCTACATTGCCTATACAGCATAGATTTTCCTTTTGTTTCAGCATGCTCTTCGATTAATATATGCATGGGATGATTTTCATTTACCCCCATGAGATATAATTTGAGTGCACTCCCGAATGTTATTTTCCCGAAAGGTATTCTCTCTCTCTCTCTCTTTCTCTCGTAATTATTTATTCGTCTTTCATCAACATCGATCGTTATTCTTTGTTCGATTCTCTTTTCTTCATTCTACCTTTAGATTCTAATGATTAATCATTAATAATTATCGATATTGCTTAAGCACTCTTTAATCGTAGGTCTGTAAAGCCGACGCGACTGGTGTATACTCTCAGAGAGTATGCTTGAAACAAGGGTTTCAAGTAGAGGCGGAAATCCAATACGCAAATTTGGATGAATCCATCAGACCAGCGCCGCCTCATCAAGCATTAAAACTGATGGTAAAACTATTAGATTGAAGATAAAGGGAAGAAAAAGCGAAAGAAAGTCGGAGAGCTTAATTAAATTAAGCCATTAATAAGAAAACGCAAAGTAGATAAAAGATACATATATTGTCGTCGTGTCGTGACAATAACAAATTCGTAAGTGCATGGCTTGGTGTCGCGAAAATGACATGATGCTTTCTCATAGAATATTCAGTTAAAATTCAAGAGAATATGTCGCTTGTTTAACGTAGCAAGTGTCGAAATCTCTCTGAATATTCAGCATTACTGCCTCCCTCTCTATACACGTGTTCCGTAGGAGGCATCATTATTATGAAAAGGAGGAGACAAGGAAGCAAAGAATTAATGAAAAATTTAATGGAATTTTAATAGAGATGTAAGGGATCGAATAGCGTTAAAAATAAATCACATTAAGATTTGTTGAATAATAAAATCGAATTCAACAAATTCAAAAGCGAAAGATACACGAAAATATGTACAAAAACATTGTTATGTCATTAATGAAAATTTAATGGATCGAATAGCGTTAAAAGTAAATCACATTAAGATTTGTTGAGCAATAAAATCGAATCCAACAGATCCAACAAGCAAAGGGTACACGGAAATATGTATAGAAACGTTGTTATGTCGTTTATAGCTTTTGAAAACTCGATTCTTTCATGAGAATTTCGACACTTTTATGTCATTATCTGCAATATTTTATTCATTAATTATCTCTCTAAACAATTATTCAACAACAATTATTCTTTTGTAGTTATAATATACGGAAAAAGAATTATAAAATGAAAGTATCTAATTCGTAAATATCTCATGGGAATTAAGAATTCAAAGGGGAATGTATTAATTGCCACGCATTTGCAGCAAAGTCTGATAATAGAAAAAATAGCACAAGAAAGTTTTAAAGCATGTGAAACGCTGTAGTTTATTCGAAATTTGTGCATCTCGCGATTTACCGATGTTATCATGAGAAATGGTCCACGGAGTGCATAACATCAAATTGTGTGTGCGTACGTGTGTATGTGTCCTAATGCACTGTTTATTCCTTCTTTCTCATCAACGAACATCGGAAGAACGCAGAGATCTATTGTTCTCTAATTTATATATATGTACATTGTATGTTATTGTATTGAAAGGCGATTATATAGAATATCATTGCTCGGAATATAACAAACATGGGTCCATATACGAGTATAAATTAAAAATTAAAAGTTGTATGAAAAGAATGAAAAATATTTTTATTGGTATCACTATATTGAGAATATATACAAGATATACACGAATTATATTTTATAAGAACATCCGCCAAATGCGAATTGATATCGCGATTTATAATGATTTGTATTGCGTGATATCGTGTATATCCATTTAATGAGAATAATAAATTTCGATTTCACAGCATCGAATTGACGCAGTCATCCTTAAATTTAAAAACTCAGACTTGACAATGAAATTTACGCAAATAATTGATTCAATATTATTTAATAATCGAAACACTCTTTTATTATATAACATAGCAAGTAATATAACATTAAAGTTTAGTAACCATGCAGTAATATATTATAATTTACTATCTAAGTTTATTTTACATTTCATACAAATCCACATTTTCTTTTCGAAAGTTTTTACATAATCATAATTATAATTCATTTCAAAAATTACATTTCACATATATCCTTGAATTCTATATATAATATGAAGAATATTACAATATTTTTCTTTCTCCTATCGTGACAGAAAAATAGTTTTCTCAAAAAAAATTGCAAAGAAATCGCCGAATACTTAATACTTCTCAAATTATGCAAATTTCGTATAAAAATCAATTATATTATCGAGGAATTCTCCTCTTCTATATATTATATCTAATTTCCAAGAAAAAATAAGACAAATGTTTTTTGGATATAAGAAAATAATTTATAAAAAATTAAATATATATATAACAAGTATGAGAAATTTAAAAATCAACTTGTGGTCTGAAATGATGTTGCAATTTGTTTTCCTTGAATTATAACTGTGTCAAGTACCTTGTCTGTATTTTTTGCAGATAACGAATGTCCCGTATTCTTCTTTCATTCCTTTCTGCTTCCGTTATTGGCTCATCTAATGTTCTGTATTGCATCATAGATTTATATAACTTTTGTTCATTGGAACTTTTGATCATTTCTGAATTTGAAAGCTTTTGCTTATAGTAGCGTACTAAAATACGATGGCCAATCACTTTTCCGATAACTTTAATGCATAATCCAAGAGTTTCTAGTAAATCTGATAGCTCTTCATCTAGATCAGCATTTTCGGCATCTGGATAACTGAATGTATAACTGTAGATAATACTATAGATAATCCAATAACACTTCTTCAAACAGCATATTGCAATGATCCTTGGCAATTATATGTGCCTTTACTGTTTCTGTACTTTGTATTTCTCTTCCTATATATACAAATATACAAATTTCAAATCTTTTATCATCGAATCCGTTAACGTTATTACGTTAAATAAAACTAACTATTTGCTTGTCTGAGAATCATTGCATCAGATACATTGATAATTACAATATATCTTATCTGCTAAACATATCAAGAGACCCTTTTCATCAATACAATTGATCAGGATCAGGCACAAAGAATGAATGTTCTATCATCATGTGTTTCAAGTTATATTTTGCATTTTTACTGTGATCACAGAATAAGCAATTATTGTGCAGTCATTAGGATTGCGATTCCAATCTGAATATGTGTCCGTTGCATCTGATACATTCTGATCTTAGTATTGACTATTTCATTCATTTGATTCTCTGTATTTATATTTTTCATTCTTTCTTTGTGCTTTTTGGATATAAAATGATTATTATACTGTTTATCATTGGTGAACTTTTTCTGACAAATGTCACAACTTCTACGTTGTTTTTTCCGGTTTTCTGTCTCCTTATTAGCTATAGTTCTCGCTTTAAATTTATCGAGCGCCATTGGAGGTAGATAATTTGCGATGCCATAGATTGTATCGATGCCATTCGAATCTATAATGATCATCGCGTATTTCTTTCTTATTGAGCACTGCATGTTAAGCAACTAAATGGATTTCTCGCGAGTTCGAGCGCAGAATTTGATTCAATATCCATCGCGTTTGTTTCCATTGTAGCTAATATATTTTTCTCTCCGAATAAATTCTCTTGATGTTCTTCTCAGAAAAACTGATATCAATAACTTGGCGATTAGATTGGATAATGAAAGTACACACAAGCACTGCAAATATACCGAAAGATGAGAATAGAATAGCGAGTATATTTTTAAAAAGCTTCATTAGCGCCCTAAGTTCTACCAATCTCGAAATTACTAGTTATTCGTGATTGGTTGGCAACGCAGTGTTCGTTACATTTATACTCATTGGACATCGTTGAGCAAATATTTACTGAGAAGATAAAGAGCTTTTCATATATTATTGAGAAAGATTATTGAAGATTATTGAATTATTGAAAAAACTAATGACCTGTGATGAAACTATTGCAAGATTATAAATAGAGTGATTATCATTATAGCGATTATAATTATATAGTGATAAATATAGTTTATACTAAATAAAAGATCAATAAAATAATATGTACTATAATAAATGAAGGTTATTGTCAATGCTTAAATACACAAATTGTGGAGTATCACTATATCCTATATATGATTTTATAAAAATAAAATATATTGAACAATGTCTTGTCAAATTAAAGGAATAGCAAACATACCAGATATAAATAATGTCAAGAAGCTGTTATATGGTGATGCTATCGGTAAATGTAAGTTTTACTTGATACAATATGTTAAATGCAATATTTATTGATATACCTTGACGTATATTCTTGTGTTTTAGTTGAGTATGAATTATACGCAAGCAATGAATTGCCGCTCCAGGACTGTCATATATCATTGTCATCAGTTGGGGATGTACTTGCAATGGCTTGGAATACAAAAATGATATTATTTGTTTGTGAGTATAAAGCTTATATTATCGCATTCATTGCTTCATCTCATGTATGTGCTTTCTTATAAATAGCTAACGAAATAATAGAATTATAATATAACAATTAAGTTCAACAATAAAATTATAAATATATGTACTTTGCAAATATCTGAAGTATTATGTAATATTTTTTAACAGCAAAATGGGATTCTCAAGAGTTAGACGAAGTGAAAAATAAATTTCATATTACCTGGCAGGGAGAAGTAACAAAGGAACAAAAGTAAATAATATCCTTATAATATTATAATAACATGGTCGTAATTATAATAAGAGATCTTTTTTAGTGAATGGATAACATCGGTGCTTTGCTTACCTTTAATATCCTTGGGAAAAGCCAGTGGTCCAGATTGGACATGTATAGCTGTTGGATATAATACAGGTTTTGTTAGATTCTACACCGAAGTAAGAATATAATTTTTATCTATATATGTATATTTCCTTATGATCAATTGCTTGCATAAATTTTTTTTTATATCAGACAGGTGCATTGCTCTTGGGAGAACAAATTCATAATGAATCAGTCATAGGAATAAAATGCCAATCATTCTGCTCAGTGAGACATGCTGGAGATGCTAGCTATAGCGAAGAAGTTTATATTTTATACAACAGTGGCATCTGTATATTACAAGGATTTCCGTTATTTTCAACTTTACGTGCTTGTAGAAATCATTTAGCTAGAGGTTTTATATATAAATAATATTTTTACAACATACAGAATATAATAAAGCAATCTTTGTTAATATATAATCATCATTTTACAGTTCAAGCTAATTGTAATGATTTACCGCCAGTTACGAATCTTTCATATAAGAAATGGGCGTTCAAGAATCAAGACATTGCAAATGATTCCGAGGTAATTGGTACAATGTCGATAAATAGCTTTGATCACTTGATGACGGCTTCAATTTGTGGTGGATATAATGCAACGTACAGATCTAGTGCACCGCAACAAAATTTAGTTCTTGCAACAGGAAAACGGCCATTCGTGGGATTCCATTATGCATTGGAGGGAAGTAACGCACCAGTTTTATCAGACGTTGCTATCGCCATGGCTAGCAAATTAGCTAGTGCTATCGGTACTGCTGTTCCGTATGTATATTTCATACATCATAAAATTTCTAAATGATCGTAATTAAATGGTTAAGTAATTTAATTTAATTTTTATACAGATGGTTTCGTGGCAGTTCGAAGAATGCAACGACTGAGTCAACCTCAAAGAGCAATAACGTTCATGAATCTGTCGAAACAATGACATGTCGATTCGGCTTGAGCGATATTATGAGAGAAGGTGATTGTATTATCTGTAGTCCAAATAAGATGCTGTCAGTGATATCTGATGCTATGGGCCGAGTGATACTTGTGAATAATAAGAGAGGTATAGCTGTGAGAATGTGGAAAGGATATCGTGACGCTCAATGTGGTTGGATTGAAGTTATTGAAGAAAGAGATCGTGGAATTCACAAGAATGTCAATAAATCCGTACGAAAATCCTTGTTGCGCACTGCCCTTTTTCTAGTTATTTACGCACCCAAGAAAGGCGTAATAGATATCTGGAACATACAACAAGGTCCAAAGATCACTACTTTTACTGCTAGTAAAAACGGACGGTAAATTATTTGTTTGTTTGTTTTTTTCTCCCCTTTGTATGGAATTATATTTATCTCTTTAATATTCTTAGATTGTTATATATTAATTATGGTTTCCTGGGTGTAAACGACAATGTTGCTTTGACCAAGAATAAAGCGCAATATTCATGCGTGTTTATGGATCCACTTGGAGGATTGAAGGAAATTTATGTTCCATTCCATTTTGCGCTTAATAGTAAAAATGGAAAACGGGCACGCGATATACATCTGCTTAGAAAATTGAGAACATTTTTAAGAGAAGAAGAATTTAATGAGGAGAAATTAATTTCCGAAGTTACTCGCACTTGTATGGAATTAAAAACGAATGAAATTAAAGTACAGACGATAGATGTTTTAATGAACAGCAAGCATATTTTGCCAGAGGCTCTGCTCGCCGCAACAAATTGTTTTGTAGTAAAATCAGGTATGATACAGTATTGCTCATGCACTATTAGATAAACATTTGTTAATTTTTCCAGAGGAAGCAGAAGAAGAAGTAAAGGAATTGGAGCCTTATACTAAAATACTTCAGCAAATGACAATGCAGTTACAGCAAATAATCACATTCTATAAATATATCAAATCTCGATTTGATATTCCACCTGAATATGACATTGTAGCAGCCGATAATGTGCCAAGCGTCAAGAACTTAGCTTCAATACTATTAACTTCGGAGCGAGAGATACACCGTATCATTAAAGTGGCTAAGATATTGAATAATTTTAAAAATACTAATCTCTCGACAGAAACTAAAGTCAAGTTTAAAGAGGATGAAAAAGTGTTCTTTGATTTTCTATCCTGTTTTGAATTCGGCTCTTCAAGATTAATTGGACTGCGAAAGGATCTGAAAGAAGAAAAGATATATGAGATTTGTAAGCGTACTCTTTGTTATTAATTAAATGAAATTACATGAAATTATAACATGTGACATAATTTAAATATCTCTATATATATTATATATTTATAATATATTATAAATATAAACATAATTTTTAGCACGATTAATATATCAAGGATGGATGTACTCCAATGATATAAAAGAAAAATGGCAACAACCTGCTAGAGATAGCAGTATACAGCCATTCATCCTCATGCAACTAGCGATAACATATTGGATACATAAGGAAGAGATCATGTGTTTGGAAATTGAACTAAAACGTTTCACGCAGCTTTTGTACGTTATATGTCTGCTAGGTGGTAAGTTTCGATCATTGCTTGGAGAAATTGCGCATTATTTACGTTATGCATTAAATTGTAATTAAAATAATTAAAATTTCACAGACTTGGAAGAGATATGTGTCGAATACAATGAGACCTTTTCGTGGTGGAAGAATGTACGCGCAATTCTATCAGAATCGACGAAACCTTTCAACGCGCTCACTGCTGCGTTAGCATGCAGGGCAATCGGTATGATTCTGGAGAAGCATAAAGAGAAATTGCAATATCAGAAATTTTTGGAAATGGATGAGGACGAAGGGGAGAATATTAAAAATGGAAATGATATTACCAAAATAGACAAAGCGGAAACTAAATTAAGTGATGTAACGCCGGATGATGAAACGTACAGTTTAATCAGCGAATGGGAAAACGTTAGCAACGATACTTGTCAATTCACATTGTTAATTGGAAATCTTGAAGATATCACTATCTTACATAGTATTATTAGGTTTGTATTACATTATATCATGTTATCACACAAATATTATGTCTTCTTCAGAGAATGTAATGTAATCTTAATTTTAGTCTGCAAATAATACTGGATGAAACAACGAAATTCTTTGCTTTGCCATTTGTAAAACACGAAATTTCTCTAGCGTTAATTCTGTCCAAAGGAAAAGGTAGATTCAAGTTTTACTTATGTCATATTAATGCTTATTTCGTCGCATTGTTTTGCTACAGCTACAGTTGCACAATATTTTCCTTATCCTTTTAAATCAGGTTCCATATCCGAACTAGTCGCAAAATGGCTAAGTACCACAGGCATTAACCCAGCACAATTAATCGATACAACCGACGTGGAATTTGATCAATCACAATCATCAGTTGATTCTTTACAAGCCATGTTAGATGAAGCAGCTGCCGTTGAAATAGCTAGACAGGAAGAGGCAAAGCTTCTTTCATTATCGATAGAAATCGGGGAGGAAGCAAAAGCCAATACAACAGCGGAAGCATACATTTTAGGTAAGATGCGTTTAAACAAAATAATGTCATTATTTTATTATTCTGTGAATTTAATTTCTCTTTTCTTTTCCAGATAAGATGATCCTTCTTAAACGTCATTTTCCATATAGTTTAACAAGTAGTGTTCTCTTGGCTAATTTATGTTGGGAGTTCGTAATGTCGTGGAATAAAGACATTACCCAGTTGGAATCACTCGCAGCTGCTTTGACCGTTCTACAATACATACCTATGAAGCATATAAGGCACGGTTGGTGATATTTCTAACGATATTTTTTCATTGAAATATTTTTCGGATGAATAGTCACGCTTTCATATTCTCGTATATTCGACAGGCATTTGCTGTTTAATGTGGACGCTTCACATAAACAAAAAAATGGAGACAGTGACAAAACTGATGAATAAGCTGGGAAAACTACCGAAAGAAAGATTGTGTATGCAGAATATCGGCTTATCCGACATTCAGTTGACGACATTTCTGCAACATTGCGTCACCTTTTTGGATATATTTATCGATGTTAGTACTTATGATAAATTGTTATGTATATCGTTGGTCATTGTACAAAAACATAATTCATGTTATGTTAGGCAGAGATATTCGAAGTTGGAGATAATGCGACGATTAAATCCGAAGAATTGTGGGATCGACATTCAGGCGGACCACAACCATTTGCTGTGTTAGCCATTTCCCAGAGGCCAGCTTGGTATGATCTGATTATGTTACACGCGCAAGTCGCTAATGTCCTGTACATGATGGCATATCTTAGCGTGAAAACGCTGAAACCGTTAAATAATTTGTTTGAATCCGTGGTAAGTGGAAAGATTTAATCGTTGATCGTATACATTCGTTCACACACGAATCTTTGTTTATCGCAGGTGCAACCGTACCTATTTCAAGATATAACGGAGAAAGCAATGCTCACGTGGTACCGAGATGACAAGAGAGATAACACGCGCACGGAATTTTTATGTAAAGTGATTACAGCCTCGATGGAATTCATCCATCGAGAAACCAACGATGGTGTGACGATCAGTTCAACGCAGGCTATATCGTGGATGAACAGATGTCAGACCTTGGCATCTATCTGGAAAATAAATAATGATAAATTAAGAATACATCAGACTTGTCAACTATATATAAATGGTTTCGATCGCTTGGCGGAAGAGGTGAGTATATTATTATAATAATATGTTACGATATTATAATACAATAAATTCGTTTGTTATTTACATGTATTACGTATATATATTACAGCCGCTTATAATTATTTCGTATACACTAAGGCGTTTGTATTGTACTTACATTTATATTCGCAATGTGTGATTAGATATTTACAACAGTAACTGACATCGAATGCTTGGCCGCAGCCTTATTGCCTATAGCTGGCAGAAGGATAGCAGCATATCTTTCAAAAACGCCCAATATTCTGGAAGAAATGTCACGAATGAGTCCAGCGCTTACGAGATACTTAGAGCGCTTGGTAAGCTCAATGCGAATCTCGCTGATGTATTCATCGTTATCTGTAACTTTATTGATTGTGTTTTTTCTCAGAATGCACCTGAAGTAGTCTGTACAAATTGTTCGAATGCTGACACCATGGAACTGATTCGACGAATATTTGTGCATTTACCTAAAACTCACTGTGATCACCATATCGTACAATTGATGTTGGACGTGACCTTTATTGACGAGGCTAACGATTAACACTCAGCTTTGTAAATTCTCTGTGTTTTGTACGTCCTGTGATATCATGATATCGCCGTATGCAAGAATCTTATCAAACTATGTATAATTTGTACATATTAATATCAACGAAATGAAGATAACCGAAATCATTGCTTCATAAATAGGAGCGATGACAATATGTTCTATTATTTATATGCATCGAAGAAAGAATTGGTAAAAATTTAGTTATTAGATTGTAGATATAAGTAATATAAATTGCTACGTATTTCTTGATATATTGCGGATAACTTAATTGGATATGAGTTATGAACGATCTTGATACGTTATTTGTCAATTCCGAGTATCAAGAAACAAATGTACAGTTGTGTGTATATATATATACATATATACATATATATATATATATACAAGATTTTTTTTTAATTCTACCATATTACAGGACATTAATTATTTCTATTTCAAAAAATATATATATATATATAATTTATCTAGCCTATTCTTAGGAATTAGAAGAGTAGATTAGAATATTCGTTGACTCTTAAGGATATCCATATGGAACTCATTGAATTTGTCGAATAAGTATTCTGATATTATTATATCTGCAATCAAACGTAAAGTTTCCGCTATATTGCTTCAGATATATTATTCTGTAAGAGTGAAAGTTCGATGTCTTTAATTCTTAAGGGATCTATCGTTTATTATAAGTATACATTAAATATTACATATATACACTGTCTTATCACTAAATAATTATTCTAATCGTAGATTAATCTGTTCAAGTGAAATGAACTACCGATACGTCTCGATGAAGTTATCATACAAATGTTTTAACGCTATGGAACTTGAAGTATATTTCATATCGCACGCAAATCAATTCGTCCGCACGAGAGAAAAAAGAGAGAAAAAGAGAAATACTGTACATTAAACGTATACTCCATTACACTATCCATTAATCTCAGAAACGGATCGCAAAACCTTGATACTGTTGTCTGGAGACATTCTCCCAATTTGCAAATTCACAATGATGTATTTCACTGCCTGGACTTCCTACTGTTGTTAGCCATTGTTTCCTAGAATCGAATCATTATTCTTATCAAATGATTTATGTTTCAAAGCATTTAGAAACAATGTCACTAAATGGAAAAATGAAGTGCTTGAAGAATAGTGTATGCATCACGGACGTTTGTCATGTTGCCAATGCAATCACTGACATCGTTACTCTCACTGTTACCGAACAAAGTCGTTCCTTAAGTGTACATGTACAAATGCATTTGCCATTGATATCTGTGCTGGTTATACTCCGCGATTATAATTAGCGATTAATCGGACCGAGAATACAGATATTTTTATACGAGGATATTGAGGTATAAAAATATAGACATTGAAGCGTACTTCACTGATGAAATATAGTTTTCATTATTGAAATATAGTCTTCACTGTTCACGGTTTCTTGAATAGAATACGGCATATGATTTGAATACAAGTGTATTTCTTGAGCAGTTTTGACGCGTATCCCCTGCCCTATCGCGCGATCGTGATCGAAAAAACGGATCAGTAGGTCTGGCTCACATCTCAAAATAAATAACAGGTATCCTCTATATCTCTTCTTAATGACTCTCTACTCTAACGACTCTCTCGCATTTGCTCCAAGGGCATATTTATTCTATTTTGTTCTCTCGTTGGCCTATACATGCTGTTTATTTATGATACTAAGAACATTTAGCGCGATTTAGCTTTTCTATTTTAGAATCCATCAGGAAATTTCAAATTATGAAAGACGATCTTTTGGTAACTGGCGTCGATGGTAACTGGCACCTCGGTATCCTGACGTATTGAACCGCCGATGAAACCGATGAAGGAAACATGATATATTGCCGTGTCATTATCTCATTAAAATCCTTATTAAAGCTAGTTTTCGATATGTTGCCATTCGTTACTCGCGGTAATCGTTAATCAAGGCCATTCGCGGTCGAGGAACTGAGAAACGCCGTTTTATAACTTGATAGCTTTGAATTAATGATCTTATTATGGTTTCAAGTCAATCGGATTCGTGTACCCTTCGCGTGAATTCAACACTCACATCTGATCGACAACTGCCCGAGGTCCTTGCATCTTTCCCAGGATCGTGCCAGTTTTACTATTTTTCACCCAGCCACAAATTCCCAACTGCAAACAGATATCCCTCACGTACTTTGGGAAATATACGCCTGTAAATACGTTCAAAATATTAATATTCTCTCTATTTGCATTAATTGCGAGATAAAGAAACACGGTGCTCTTGTGCGTTTAATAATTATATTTTATATTTCTACGTCGAACATTTTAGATTTATAAAATATCAAAAGAACGCATTTCTATAAAGTGCAACAAATGCCAAAAGTATGCTCCAAGTATGCGTCAATTTCTTATGCAGGAGATATCGAGAATGGCAAAACACAATTGTAAATGAATAGGATGGATACAGAAAATTTGACGTGATGAACAAAAGAATGATCAGTATTCGTTTTACCGTTTTGTATTTCGAATTTGGTAGTACTTACCCTGTACTTTTCCGAAAACCTCGAATTCGACGGATACCAAGGGTTCCCGGCAAAGGGGATCATCCGCCGCCATCCTGTTCGAAGCTGCAATAAATTTCGCGTCGATGTCCGCAATTCTATTTTGTCCTAGAGGTTCTTAAGCATCGAATAAGATGCGTACAGAGGCAGGAAATTCGCCTGCAACTTTGAGCAGTGATGCTGTTAACGCTGATCGAAACGCTAAGTTTACGCTCGCTCTATAACGATGTTTTATCTTTCATCACGACTTACCTAGCTAACTGATTCTTGTTGCACGACGGCATCTCTTGCTGTCTCCGTCTCCTCAAATAGATCACCCCACCATATTGACATTGATTCAAATATCGTTACGATTGATGAAGAATCGATCGATCGATTGCGAGGATCTAACTGAATCTGAACACAAATTGAATTTGAACACGGAATAGAGAGATTTTCCTCTATCTACAAGAATAATGAGAGCATATCCTGATTGCGATAGAATTGATAATGCAAATGCGAGGGATATAATTTGTTCTATGCTGGCAACAATACCAATATGGAATATAATTATTATCATGGACGCGAGTGCAAAAGAATAATGAACTGTCGGCGACAAGTGATTCCGCGAGACATGTAGAAAATATTTCCATCTCTCTCATGAATGCGCGCGGGAATTGTTCATTGTGGAAACATTAGATGTAGGCCAGGGAAGCAAGCATTTACCGTTGAATTAAGCACTTCCCATCCTCCCTGCCGCCTATTGTTCCGTCATTAGTTCAACTAATTAGTCATTAGTATGCCATGACGTAATAATTGCCGAGTGCGCAAAAAATGCAGGGTGTATCGAATATAATAGGGAGAAGGTTACGTTCTATTCATGATGATCTTGTTCAATCTATCATTATCATCATCATCATCTAAGGTCTCGCTTCAACATCAGATCCGCATCCAGGACGGAATTGACATGAAATTACGATAACAATGATAAGCAGTTAATTACGATCAACATAATGGAGAAAAGTGAATGAATAAAGAGTAATCGGCATACAAGGACACAGACTAAGATTAATACTAGATTTATTCGGTAAGTGTGAGTCAATTTTCGCGCGGACATTCTCACACGCGTGCATATTTTTAAATAAATGTATAAATAGTCGATATACATACATATATATATATATATCGCGCGCATATTAATCTTTGGATGTAGTTGGCTATATGAACGATCTTTGAGGATGAGATGTACAACGGCAGCATTAATTCCTACTTAACAATTCTTAGCTTTTCTCGTTGCTTCAGCGGTGATCATTCGTGTCTATCACGCACTGTTATTTTATATGGCAACATTACCGCAATTACGGTACGCAATAATGCCCGGCCAGATAATGGATAATGGCCAGATAACGTCTTATCACAAAACGTATGGTTCACTTTGTACGTTTATTCACAGCCACACGTCTTCCGACCGTTCTTGTTGCCGTGACAAACGGATGTCTTTCTTTTCTCAATCACAAATTTTCTTGATCAAGGCACAATTGAAAATCATGCAAACGCAAACTGCTTTTTTTCGAAAAGAATGTTTTGAGAATTAAGAATGTTTGTAGAGTTGGCGAAGAGTCGATTTGGAATGAAACACTGTTTCACATGAGCATCTTGCTGAAACGAGTCACTATTCTCGCGATTGTAATCGCGGTATACGCGGATTATCATCTCTCGCCATAGATGATCGCTTTCTCGCCATCGTTTATACAGGAGAATCCGCATTTGTGGCTATTGCCGCTGTTGTAGTACTGTTTGACAGGAGAATACCGTTTTCGCCATCCTTCCCGTTTACGTCGCTATGATCGTCAAAGTCCTGAGATGCCACTAATAGCTTCTGTTGCCTCGCTTGCTTTTTCTCGCGTTCGATCTAGCGAACGAAATAAACGACCGTTAAACGAAGAGTTAATCGATATTGATATTTTCGAAATCTTCCGAGAAAAATTAGATTATTCATCGCTTTTATCTAATAAGAAATATTTCTTTCGCAGATGCGCACGAACCTTGAAGAATAATCGAAGATAATGACATGGAAAAACGACGCATTTTCCCTCTTCTTCCTCGGCATCGATGTAAACACCGCGAACGAGAATGGTGTTGCTACAATTCAGGAGTACAAGGAAGACGAAGCAGCCGACGTGCGTAATCCAGCAAGATAATTCCAAATTGTCCGGTAGCAACCAGAGATCTAGCGCGTTCCATATACCGCGCCAAACGTTTACAGTACCCAAGAAGCTCAGAAGAAGAAAGGCGTCCGCGATTATCAAGCGAATCAAACCTTGAAGATGCGCGCAGACGTATCGCATCAACGGTTGCAGGCAGAACGTCACGGCGACTATGAAATAGCCGATAGTCTGAAATTCAGTAATGTTCAGTAATGCGTTATTTGTCCGCGTTATGCGCTTTTAACAGGCAATTTTGCAATTATGCGCTTTTAACAGACAATTTTGCAATTTTATAAGGAACTTGTTGTCTCTTTAGAGGCATCTCTTGCGTATTTCGAGATGTTAAAACCCTAGATAGTTTTCGGAACGGAAATTCTTAGAAATAAGATAACTTGGAATAAGAAAATAAGAAATTTGAAGATTGAGATTTTTTTTATATTAGAGAGAGGAAGGGAGAGAGAATATTAACAAAGGATATCTTTTTCATCGTACGATTTAAGCGCAAGTTCTTCGAAAATCATATAAATCGCATTGTGCTAATAGCGATATTGGCAAATGACGAATCAGAGATAACGTAAAGCATTATATGCGCGTACGTCGACAATTGTGCCATGTGCCTCGGCAATCATACAATTGGCGAATATTCAATTATATAATCGAACTACCGGCGTGTGGTACCGCGGCATAATGCGTGTACGTTATACATATGTAAAATTTGTAATTTCTTTCGTTGCATTCTTTTAATTGTTAACCGATGGCCTTCTTCTTGAAAATACGATATTTAAAAATTAGGAATAACGTTATCTTGTTCCGTCTTTTTCAATATTAAGTAATCGTGCACTGATTACAGAATTAATCGGTTATCGATTGACCGATCGAAAAACGATCGATTGCACATTTTTATTTGGAAGTTATCGGCTGATTTTATCAAATTTTTTGCATTTTATCCAGATTTTTATCTTTATATCGCACACGATATAAATCTTAATACTGGATAGTGGAATAGTGGATTAATTTTACGTGTGATACGGTGCTAAATACTCTCTCTTTCTCTCTCTCTCTTCTCTTTCTCTCTCTCTCTCTCTCTCTCTCTCTCTCTCTCTCTCTCTCTCTCTCTCTCTCTCTACATTATTCCAAAATACCGCGCCGATGGTATCAAACGGTATTAACAAAATTTTTCGTTTACGACTGGAAATGAGTTAATTGTCCGATCAGTATCCGATCAGTACGTATTTAATGGGATCGATTATCGCAAACCAAAGTTATTAATTCTCATAAATAATCATGTATATATATATATATTTCTTGACAGAATAATAATGGCGATAGAGATCTCCTCTAAGAAATATCAAGACAGAATTATGACAGAAATTAAGACGGAAAAGTTTCGATATCTGTGAATCAAATTAGATAAGAGATAACGAAATTGTTCCATTTACAAAATCTTAATGAGGAATTGAGATTTGCTCGATGCTTACCAACGAACCAACGGCGGAATATTTGGGATTTTCTGGAAACAGATAGATATCGAAGAAGATCCAAACGCCTCTCCAGACGAAAACGACCAACGTGCCTACGACACCAACGCTGAAGGCACAGTCCAGTAAGTACAATGACCAGTCCCTCGTATTCTGTAATCACAATATTAGCGTTTCGTGACGCTTTTTTATGTGACGTTAACGGCAAACGTTAATTAGTATTTACGTGTGTTCCAACTTCATCTGGAATGTTTGCTTTTGTAACTGAACTTAGCGATTTAATAACCCAGAGATAAAAATCGTGATCTTCTCTGATCGATGTTTGCCTCGTGTTTTGATAATGTCATTTTGGCAGAGAAGAAATGTTTGAATCGCTCGAAAAGCATTCGTTCATTCGGACGAGAGAGAATTCGGTTTCCGTCTTCCGAAGAGGAAGATCATGATCGCGAATGATAAGATAACGCTACGTAAATTAGTGCACTTGCACATTGCGCTAATACGCACGTAGACTATACAAGCGCAATAGTGGCGGACGATCAGGGGACTTAGCCGGAAACTGTGCTCATACACACCGATAATGCGATGCTTGGACGACGCGTGTAAACGCGCGAGGTACACGCGATTTGTCGCGATCTGCACGACTTATGACGCGCTTTATTAAATCGACAGTGAGCGATCGATAGAATAACAGATAGACAGCAAAAGTTATCTATCGGGTATATTTCATTTCGCCTTTGAGTGTGATCTTATCTCGCTATCTCCGCTATGAGATCCGCTAGCGATGGATTTCCGTTAACGAAAGAAGCTCGGAAACAATAATGGAAATCAAAGTTAAATCATTTAACGACTTTTATGAGATATATCTCTCCTTCTAGGTAAAGGAACATCAGATATCCAGCAGATATCGGCGTTGGTCGTAGAGACGTAAGAAAAGGAACGTATATTCGTACGTTCGATGTACGATCCCCTTCTCGAAGAGACGATTCGCGAAATGACATCGGCAAGATCAGTATTCGATAAGATTCCGATTTCCGATTTAGCGATTAGCAGAAGCGACCCTATGCGATCATCGCTACGGATACTTACGTCGACACGAAACATAGTCTGCACTTCGAAGTAACCCGGACACGAGTCGAGAACGAGCGAGAAGGGTGGCGCGGAAAGATTGCGGATCCCGCGCATGATACCGAGCGCGAGAAGACTGACGGCGGTCGTGGCGAAAACGGTAGCGGGTGTCGATTCCGTGTAGATGTCCAAGGCTTTCCAAGCGCCGCGCCAAGCGTTCACGCAGCAAAGGCCAAACACGCTGGTGTAGAGTCGCGAGCCAAGATAGTAGGACAATCGATGCTTATCCGGATGGAGAACGTCGTCCAGACCGTGTTGCAACACGCTGAAGGCGAACAGCCCGGTGTAGCCGAGCACTATCGATGCGAAGCTGCTGTAGACCGGTTCGTCCGGATAGACATAGAAGTCGCCGAGACTCCAAGTGCCGCGCCAATAACCGACCACTGCCGGCGCGGCAACGAGCGCGGACAATATCGTATCGAGGATCGTCAGGATGGCGTAATGCAGACGATTCGACGATTTCGTATCCAGGCTCGTCATCCCGGCACCAGCACGCAACTCGACCATTCTCACCCAGTCCGGATCGAGTCTAGTAGTCGCGCCGCTGGTCATTATGCATGATTCGCGAAATTAATTTGGCTATCACGTGGATGAGAGAACGGGAGAAAGAAAGGGAAAAGGGCGAAAGGTATAAAGATCAACTCAAAAACGCGGGTGCCAGTGACATCCGATATTTTGTTCCCGACATGTTTTCCAATGATCTCTCTGGTTCGGTTTTCCTTTGATTTTATTTGCCAGGATCAATCGTCGAAGCCGTCCTCGTTATCATCGTTGTTGTAGTTATTGCTATAGTCATCATTATAGTTGTCATAATACAAGGAAGGAATATTCACGAGTAACGTGCAACGATGCGTGCAACTTTGTGGAGCAAGAACTCGTTTCGATGCTTTGAGAAAACGTAGATACGAATTTCTTCATGGACGATGCTTATCGGATGCTTATTCCAGTAATGGGACCATCGTGAGGATGCTTGTCCGTTGCTCGAATTTACTGACCGATTGAAGCGGTGTCGCGCAATTCTGAGAAAAATCACAAGAATGAGATACAATAGCTCACTGAGATAGACGGTAAACCGAAGAACGAGAAAGGACTTTTCTCGTTGTTTGCCCGTGTTTCGTTCAACCCTCATCCGTGCGCTCATGAACCGACGACGAGCCAGCTCGAATGATCGACCGGTCGGACAGCGGGGTGAGTACTGACTTGTCTTCGGTGTAATCGCTATCTTTTATCAACCGCTAAATGCGCGGACCAACACTATCGCATTATCGCGACCAGTGATGCTCTCCTTTCTTCCCCTTCGTTCTCTCCTACGCCGACATGACTCCCCCACTTACATCATGCACGGTGTATGCGTTATAATCGCCTCATTTCATCGTATGTATCGCGGTGCTATCGCGGATTAGGATAATCGTTGGTGACGGGAGCCACGCGCGTTCCCGCGATAACGCGGGATTCGAAGACGAATATGGCCAGCATGGCCTGATCTTCGTGAATCCGAAGATCAACTTCCGCTTCGCGATGGTCAAGTGACGGAGAACATTGTCATCCACTTCCAAAAACATGAGGAGAACACGATAGATCCCCAGTAAGATAATATCGGACACACGCGACAATATCCAAGGCTGTATCCGCGCCTTGAGAGATATCCAGGAAAGATTGATCGCTTTTTTAATAACGATCGGAATTTTAATTGCCGAATTACAAATCCTTCCTTTCTCTCTCTCTCTCTCTCTCTCTCTCTCTCTCTCTCTCTCTCTCTCTCTCTCTCTCTCTC
>JAHMML010000040.1:220228-348484 GCA_020341155.1 Eciton burchellii
CTCTCTCTCTCTCTCTCTCTCTCTCTCTCTCTCTCTCTCTCTCTCTCTCTCTCTCTCTCAATAGTTACGAATATGGATACGTATGGATTCTTTGAGGAAAAAAAAACATTTGAAGAAGTAAATCTCATTAATGATCATCATGATCACGAAATGACGAACAAGTTTCGAATAATCTTGCAAGTTATTGAAGAAAGAAAGTCGACTGTAACGTTATAATTCTCGTCACTCCCGTCTCATGGTGCTATTTTTTTTCTCTGAACGACATTTCCTGCCTCATACTCATTTAGTCATTGACGTATATACTTATTTAATCATTGACGCTTTAGCCAAAGTCCTCGGTAATCGACTTCTTTTTGTCCAGCAATCAAGCTTGGATTACAGCATCTTGTCACTTTCGTCCACTAATTTATCCCGGCATGTCTCGTCAAGGGCATAAAATTCACCATCATGTCGAGAGTATTACATAAGATACTACAAAATCGGAAATCATGGATGCACTTTGCCACGTAAATTAAATTAAATGACATCTGCAGCATCGTGTTTGGAATTACATATATTTCGCCGCTAACGATTGTACGCGATCGCCGTCATCGGAAATTTTCAATTGGGAAAGCATAATCATCGCATCTATTTTGCAGATAAAATCGCTCGATAATAAACGCGATTAGTAATTATTGTAATAATAATAAATGATAAATGTAAAACGATAAATGCGATAAAAAGAAACGGGATAATGCTCTTTCTACAAATAAGAGATTCATATTCATCCGCATTCGCGGATACGACTAAAATATCGCTACATCGTTTGTTATCAGTGGACGCGAGTGAAGATTTCGTAAACCTCTGGAGAAAACCGAGCGATTGGGATGTTGTTGCGATTTCTCTATTTGCGAAATTGCAAAAGACCGTGAGCATATATCGCCTAAGGTAAAAATCGTTATTTATCACCATCATCAAAGAACGAAGCTAGGAATGGAATCGCAAAGTGTCATCGCAATATGTATTTACGATTCAAGAATTATTGTGTAATCACTGAACGTGCTTTGATTTTCCGCAGCTACCTTTTCGCAGTATCTGCCGAGACAAGAAAGCTGATAACCGTTAACTCCATTAGGAGCGATGTCAGTTTCATTACAAATAACTCTCGATAACATGTGGCAAAAATCCTCTCTCATGCTTGATAGAACGAACATCTGATCTAACAGTAATTTCTGCCGTGTCACGTGTAAAAACGTGTCACGTGTACTCAAACAAGTATTAATATTTTACTTTATCTTAAATTACCAATTATCTTAGATTACACGTGTATATGTATAAAGAACTACTCTACAATTGTTAAACGCTGCTTGACAATTGAGTACAGGGTCGCTAGCTTCTCGGACAGTAATCAAAGGAACGACGACTGTTATGATTGTCAAGGCGATATAAGAGATCGTGATAACGAGATTACATAAGAAATAAGGACAGAGTCAAAATAGGAGATTTTTTTAGGTCGTCTTTTCGAGTCAAGTTGGGCGAACAATTTTTTCTATGTAAAATCTAGAATTAGAACGCAGCAGTGTGCTGATACTGCGGCGAGATGATATCTGATTAAATACTCGACTTCCGTATTGACATGTAGCATTGTGTTAGAGATACGGGGTTGATAAATGGCATGCCTGTATTGAAATTTATAACTTAATAACTTAGGAGATTTTATTAATAGCAAATGATATCTATGTTGCTCTAATCACACGGGGATTATGTAATCGTGTTATCTTGCAGTACCGCGAATGTAAAAATACACTTTATCGTAGATAAAGAACGTATGCATCTTAAACTCACCACATTGTACCTGGTAGGGAATTGAAAGACACAACTCGGTCTATCGATTAATATTATCATTGGGGTTGCTATCAAGTTCCGCACGCAACGCAAAATTGCCAGACATGTCAGCAATAGACACGTCAAACACATTGTTATCCTATAATCAAAGATAATAATCGTTAAACTATTATCATAACGGATTAGCCCTTGATCAAAATTAACTCGCTGCTATGATATATCTCTTTTATGGACGGAAGCGAAATTTTCCATCCATCTTGGAAATCTTGTATAATTTTATATCTCGATTCTTTCGATTCGATTCTATTCTTTAAGAAAGTGTATATGTATACATATACAAATATGTATATGTATATTTTTATATTTTTGCAAATAAAATAATTATTAAAAATTACTTACCACATATGTGTTAACAGGTAAGCATCGATAATGATCCAACCACCCCGCCAATGCGTGATACAAGCAACTCCAAAAGTGTGAGTGTACAAGATCCGTAATACGCGATAAGGCAATCGCTTGTGCGCATTTAATTTTCTCCACTTATTCATGTAAGTATCATGAAATCTACTTTTGAAGATTGTGTATATCGCGTGTAGAACGGTGCCGAATATAAAACAGAACCAACCTGGAAACCTGTTGATGAAATTTTCCCAGCTAGTCGCAATTATCTCGATTGTTTTCGCGATTGTGATCGCCGATTTTTTATACTTACAGTTCCCTATGAAGATCCATCCATGTCCATATGCCTCTCCAAAAGCCAATTACCAAAGGACCGATCACGCTCATAGAGAGGAATATATCGAGCAGAGAGAACGCCCGTTTCTTCTCTTCTCTTTGTTTCGGATTTTCTGACGATTTCTCTAGCTCGAATAGCCTCTCGAGAACACGAGTTTCTTCGATATACGCGTGCGAGTTCTCTTCCTACGATCCCCGATTATTATTTTCATACCTCTGATTTCTTCCTTTTTTCTTTTTTGGGAAAAAAATTATAAGGGAAGAAAACAGAAACAGAAACTCCAATGATCACAGAGCGATGGAAAAAGAGAATAGAAAAGACAAGGATTACCTTTAAATCGTTTTCCGTTTTCTCAGTAATAGCTGATACTATCTTATCATCTTTATACTTTTCAGTTTGTCTCGTTTCCGATTTTTCATCTACAAGGATAGGAACATTGTCGTTTTCACGCTCGCTAAGTGACTTGGATATGCTCGGGCATGCGGCAATATTTGCACTCTTCTGCGATATCGTTGATCGAATGTCTCTGTATGATCGAAGATATTCATTTGCGAAGTTCTCTATGAGATTCTCGCTACCGAACGACGGGCATGACTTCGCATTATACATTTTCTATATTCCTACACGTTTCGAAAATTTGTTCGTTCACGTTTTTATACACAGCACTATTATGCACGGTATACGAATATATCGAAACTCCGCGAAAGAACTCGGCACAAAATCGATAAAGCACGCGAATAAAGCTAATGAAACTATGTATAATAACTATGTATAATGAGGCTTTACAGAAGAAATCCGTTTACTATAGTATCAGCTAAGCCCATTGACGGAGCTGTGCTGAAACCGAAAAATGGCTAGCTATAATAGCTAGCGTATTCTTCGTTATTGTATTATCCACTTATAGAGTATGCAAATCCTCTAATACATCTTCTAAATAAAATATGTCATACATATGCTCGTCGGATATCGTACATCGTATAGGACTAATGTGCTAATCGTTGTTTTATTGACAGATGTCGTCAAGAAATGTTTTACATAAGTCATCTGAGTCTCGTATTTGATCTTGTCGCCCAAGTAAGATCTTCGATAAAAGGCAAAAATGAATGAGATAAAAGACTATCGTAACGCATGAAAATCTCTTCTCATCTTACAGATTCTCTAGCTTGATGAGCGCTTCTGTTTGTTTGTTCAAAAATTTCTATAGAAGATGAATTTATGTAATTCGCAAAGATCATCTGCAAAGATTCGGTACACGCAAACCGAGAGTGTATTAATGATGTATCATCTAATCACACAAATAATGCACGATGTACATGATGCGCTAATTTTGATAGTATCGTCGCGTTATCTGTCTATATTGTTTCGTTATCATCCAAGTGTTGTTCAAACGCATAATAAATTTATATCCATGTGTCTCCTTGTCGTCGCTAAATCGGATCGAAAAATACAAATTCAAATTCAAGGCTCAAGGGGAACGAGAAAAACACAGATACACGAGGCAAGATAAAGAGAATTCAATCAATTGGTATGATGATTTCTATATGTTATTAATATATCTGATTTACAAGAATATATAAATAAAGACGAAACTATAAAGACCGCTATCGCACAATCGTAATGTCCGTTAAAAAAAATTTATTAATAATCATCTTAAATAGGCCTTAAATAGCTACGGTACAATCTATTCTTCAGAAAGATGCCTCTTTTCGCATAATCGACGTTGCTATTAAGCGATTAACCGCGATAAACAAATAGCAATTATCGGTCAAGCTTAACATAATCAGTTTAAGACAGTGCCAAATTCTTTTTATATTGAATTTTATAAAATAATCGGTTATCATAGAAATTTTTATTGCGCTACATTGAGTTTTCTGCACGTGGCGAAAAACATCCAGGTATGTATATTTCATAATTATAGTGTTCGATTTTCTAGGCAATCTCTATTAATTTATAATTAATTAGTATATATTTATTTAGATCCCGAGATATATATGCATGCTACAGTACATTTCGTAAAGATTTGACCTAAACTTCAGAGAACAATACCCGAAGAATGTTTCTCCAATCTTTCTTTTGATTATTTCTATCGTCTATTTGTATCTCTAATATCGCTAAACATTTTGATCTTACCTCGGTGTAAGCTCCATCGAAAAAATTCTTTTAAAAATGCATCCTTGAAATTCCACGCAAATCTTGCAAAACACTTTGTATATATAAGAATTAATAGATTCTAGATTCTAGATTCATCGAGAGGCTACAAAAGATCCGTAAATACTGTAAAAATTTACTTGTTGCACTTGACACATTTGTTTGTATGCAATATTCATATTTATTTGTTAAAAGGAATTACGAATAAAATCATTTAGAATGAAGATAAAGATCGTGTGTGCAAGTTCGCATTTCTCGTCAATTTCTTATTGAACTGCTTATTTTACATCGAAATCGTAACGTTTATCTATGTATCCGTATATAGAAAAGTGTCTTTTTTTTACATAACGATTTCACATGCTTCTTTTAATGTTTAACGCATTATTCAACATCTTTAATGAAAATTTTAGCTGAATCTGACGATGCTTCGCGGAAGCATTCGAAAATCTCTCATTAACTCGCATTATATTTCTTTATGCTACAAAAGATTCCAATTATCACATACGTGTGTATGCATTAAAAACATTTGTTATTATATATAATAAATATATATATATAATAAATAACAATTATGTGCAATGCACAATATCGAAGATAGACCAGGGTGGATTTTTCGAGACACGCGCAAGTGCGCAGAGGCACGCTCTGTGATACTTATGGATTATAAAAAGTTTTGAATATTTCCCGATACTTCTTTTCTCTTCTTCTTGTGCGATACATTCTTGTCATTCTTATCCGCGCGTTTCAAAAACATCAACAATCTGGCTTGAAATTAGTACCTAACATAAAGCAGGCCATCGAGATTTTTTCCTTTTATTACAGACGTTTATATGCCGCATGCGAGGCAACTTCACGTATACGACAACGAACGTGGCTTCGATTTTTAACATTACATAGATGTGTTAAATATGTAACATTATAATTAGAATTTATTATATATAAGAAATACGTAAATCGAACTTTGGTTAGCTGTACAAATTGTCCATCCACACTTCACTGCAGCTGAAGGTCTCAGCTGTTCGATTCTGTTCTATTACTCACCTACGTAGATGTTTCTGTCTCTTCGTTCACGCATCAAATTAATCGCTGTCTATCGCGCTGGACTCCTTGACCAAACTCTCTTTTAAGTCGGATTCATCTACATAATTATATCTGGAATTCTTCTCTTCCGCAGATTTTATGCACTGAAAAAATGTAACGTTACATATGAATCAAGTTTCCACGTACAAAATCATAATTATACATATTATATTTCTTTTATATATATTCTTACTTCTTCGATCCGTATTCTAGGTGCCATTATCTGTTCGGGATAATGCCACGGCTTGTAATTTGGACTGTTGAGTAATTTCCAGCTTGGATAACCCACGGAGGCCTTGTGCAATCGTTTAACCATCTGCAAGGCATAGTTTAGCAAAGGAATGTTATTTATGCATGCAGCTCTGCTGTAATATTTTTTCGTCATACTTTGAAATTTTGTCTTACTTTGGGAGCGAATATCTGTGTGACTCTATTAACTAGCCACACGGGCAACTTGCCATGCGGATCTGTATGCGATACGTAACCCAGCTCAGAACCGTCTCCGTTGCGGGAAGGCCTTACGATGTAGCCTTAAATGCGAAATATGATTGTAAGATAAGTATAATAAGATACGAGATATCAATTTACTGCTTTCATCATCTTACCTGTAAGGTAAGATGTCGCTCGTACAAAGTGCTTCTTAGGCGGATAATCTTTATGAAAAACGGAATGATTTAGTATTAACTGTTCGATACCGGTATCTAGCCACGATCGCTGTAGAATAAAATCTCTGTTCTTTAAAGGAGATGGACATGCCACTAAAATTCGCAAAACATTGTTAAAATAAGTAAAGTTTGATAAAATTGCATTTCAAAGAGACGCGACACTCACTGGAATAATAACCGATATCGTTGTTCGGATTGAAGAAGCCGATGTCCTTTGACTCGATCATATGCGTATCCCAGACTTTTCTGTATTCAGGATCATGTAGAACGTCGTATAACGTTTCTGGTGAAATATCGGGAAAGCGTGTTCTGATCTGCAGCATTGAATGATTATCCATTGAAATGCGAAATGCGAGTACGTTTGGTACAAAAAACAAAACTTATTACCTTCACCATCCTAAAACTAATCCCTGGGACGGATTTTGTCCAAACAGACAGATCAGGTTTGTTATAATCTAATCTCCAATTGTTGTTATCGTCATACAGCTGCTTTAGCTTCTCAAAATCTTTATCTTCTGCAATTTTGACGATGCCAATATCCATTGTAACGTAGCGATATCTAAAAGCTAATTAATTAATTAAGAACTGATACGCATAACGAAGCGAACTAACGAAGGATATAGAGGATGTAGAAGATATTTACCTGTTGTTGACCTTAAGAGTTTACCGATAAATAGCCAGTATAATCATTTTTCGTTAATCGCATTCAATCGATAATAATTCCGTATTTCCGCATACGATATTACAGGAATATTCAAATCACATTCGACGAGTCCCACCGCGTTCTATCTGCGCTGAGGAGGTAGGCAAACTTTGTACTCGATTGACAAAATTTGTCGATCACGAAAAGAAGAACGGAAGAAGGCTACAGGAACATACGTTGTTGTAATCCACGGCTTTCAACGGCGGTTCGTGCTGCGTTAGCCGATAACAATCAAGTCATATCACTCGTTCGGCTTGAAAGGCCCGTTATCGCAGATAAAAGACTCGAAGTAATCGAGTCGTCAGAACGTTCTTGAGCGTACTTCGCAAGCCGCGGCAATCATAGGTTAATCCTGAGCGGCGCGTGCAAAGCAGACAACTTCGCGTCGTAGGCAACATCGGGAACGAACGGGCGTCAGTCTGTTGGCAAAATTACGACGAGACATCCTCTTCGTCGTTGGCGTTTGGCTTCTTTATACTCGGTTTCTCTACGGACGCCTCGAAAATCGATTCAACTGTGGCCGAGATTCAAGCGAAATGCGATATTCTTACTATTATTAGCAACTGCGACGACGATAACGATAACATATTCGTTATCGCGCGCCGGTTCATTACACGAATTTTCAGGCCGCTGTCATTGGACGTAATCATTGCCACAGCTGTCCTAAGCTATTCAGCGCATTGACAGCTCAACTGTCATTATCAGCCGGTGCAAACCGGTATAATGAAACATTGCGAATTGTCGCATCGATCGTTCATCGTTGCTGCCAATCTCTCAATCAAAATAAACCATCGAGGACTTTGGCTAGAAAACTTTTGTGTTCCATGCTATCTAGTGACTAACCATTTCTGATTCATACTTCTAACTAGACGATATCCCTACGAATGGGTCTATTTAAATATCTTTCTACTATTAGACGATATTTAATTATATCAGAAAAGTGCGGAAAAGAGTAATAATCTGATTAGGAATTAATCGAATATTTTGGACGTCCAGAGGAGATACCCGATAACAAAATATCTCTTGGGGATAAATATCCGAATTAATTATCCGAATATTGTCCACCTCTGATGCCTTCTGTTTGGTGACATCATCTATACGTAGCGTGTACACAAAGTTACATACGTGACGTTAAATCGGTGAGCTGCGACTTTTTTGGAGTTCTCTTTTCTTTTTTTATGTATTTTTTTTATGTATTTTTTATGATCTTGCAGAAAATTGTGTCTGAAGGCAAAATTGATATACCGCTCCATTAATTAATTGATACGAACTTAAATGTTTTAGGAGAAATATATAACAAGATTTAGTTCGAATGAAGAGAGATCGATCTACTTGCATGGGAGAGCATTTATAATCGGGGGAATATCTCTTCTGCATTTCAGATATGGCGAAAAGAGCTCAGATAGCTTGGCATGTGCCAGATAAAGAAGATACCACTGTACTTCGATTGTACAACAGTTTAACGAGGAAGAAAGAGATCTTTGTTCCGCAGTTTGGGAATCTTGTTCAGTGGTACAGCTGTGGACCTACCGTTTACGATGCGTCACATATGGGCCATGCGAGGTATTTAAGAACGTTTACCTCTCCCGTATGCCATATTAAAACATCTCTCTATATGAATGCCTCTTTTCCTTTTTTATAGATCATATATATCATTTGACATTCTACGTCGTGTGCTGTCAAGTTATTTCGGATACAATGTTTTATACGCGATGAATATTACCGATATAGACGATAAGATCATAAAGAGAGCAAGGCAAAATTTTTTATATGAGAAATACTTGGATGAGAATCACAGTCTTGATGAGATATTGCACGATGCTAAGGAAGTACTGCATACCTTTGAGAATACCGTGAAAGTTACGAGTGATCCAGACAAGATGTGTGTCTTGGAGAGTATGTTGTCCAAGATGATCAAAGCTGTTCAAGATTTGGAAGAAGCTGTTGTAGAAAAGAATGAGAAAAAGATAGCAGAATTTCAAGAAGTACGTATTACTAAATATATATGCGCACATCTGTGTCTGTATACGTGTCTTCGACATTTCATTTCAAATATTGAAATAATTTATTTTGTGTACAGGCATTATTGAGAGAAGCTAAAGATCCTTTAGCTGAATGGCTAGATAAAACTCAAGGTAGCACCGTCACAGAACACTCGATATTTACTAAACTGTCTCAACATTGGGAATCGGAATTTCATAAAGATATGGATGCTTTAAATGTGAGAATCAATATAGATGTCAATATGAATAATATTTTCCATCGTCTTCAAGCTCTTTTAATTGTTTCACAAAATAATTGTTCAGGTTTTAAGACCCACTGTACTGACAAGAGTTAGCGAATATATTCCCGAGATAGTAGCATTTATACAGCAAATAATAAAAAATGGATTTGCTTACGAAAGTAATGGATCAGTATACTTTGATGTGAGCAAATTTGACAAACAAGAGAAATATTCTTATGCCAAACTCGTACCAGAAGCGTATGGTAACACATCAAGCTTACAAGAGGGGGAAGGTAAATTTTAATCATCATCTTTCGTTTTTAATTGCATTTTCTAATTTATGCTATCAATCCAAATAGGCGATTTGAGTATCACGGAAGATAAACTCACCGAGAAGAGATCTGTTATCGATTTCGCGCTTTGGAAAAACTCAAAAGCGGGTGAACCATGGTGGGATAGTCCGTGGGGCAAAGGTCGTCCAGGATGGCATATCGAGTGTTCGGTCATGGCGTCGTCGGTTATTCGCGGCAAAAGTTTAGATATTCACACGGGCGGTGTAGATCTAAAATTTCCGCATCATGACAACGAACTTGCCCAAGCGGAAGCCTATCATGATATTTCGCATTGGGTCAGGTACTTCCTGCATTCTGGTCACTTGACCATAGCCGGATGCAAAATGTCAAAGTCGCTTAAGAATTTCGTAACGATACAGGACGCTTTGAAGAAACATTCGGCGAGACAACTCAGACTCGCGTTTCTCCTGCATTCGTGGCAGGATACTTTAGATTACAGCGATAATACTATGAATATGGCTATACAATATGAGAAATTTCTCAATGTAAGTCCACGTGTGCAACATGTACCATATCCATCTAGCATATATCTCTAACAAACACGATGTTTGATCTTGCAGAACTTTTTCCTGAATGTGAAATCTAGAATCAGGGGTTTGGCAACGAAGACCACTCTCAATAGCTTTATTAAATGGTCTGACAATGAAAAGGAACTCTATGAAAAGTTTGACGATGCCAAGCAGTCTATACATAAAGCATTATGCGGTAAATGTTTTGCTGATATAACATTATCTTGATTGCGCAATGTATGATTGTCGAAAAGTACATCGCTAAAGTGTGTTTGTTGCAGACAATATCGATACGAGAACTGTTCTGGATATAATACGAAAACTCGTGGCGAAATGCAACGAATGCATGAGCGAGGATAAGAATCCGAGTATTCTGTTACTTCTCAAAGATATCGCTGCCTATATTACAAAAATATTTATCATCTTCGGAGCTATATCTTCTTCGCACGATTCGATTGGATTTCCAATCGATGATGATGAAGCAGTTGGTACAAATGTAAGATCCCCCTTCCGTTCCCCCTCTCTTTCATGTGATAAATTTTAATGTATATAATATATATGCGAATCTATTGCGTAAATTAATTGTATGTGTATGAATCTTTTGCAAACAGCTTGAAGAGACTATTATGCCGTATGTTGAAATTTTGGCGAATTTCCGGGGGAAAGTACGGAGTTGCGCGAGAATCTTGAAAGCGAACGATATTCTGCGAGAGTGCGATAGATTGCGCGACGACGTTCTGCCAAATATCGGGATACAATTAGAGGACAGCAATGAAGAGGTTTGCAAAGTGAAAATGGTTAATAGAGAAGAATTATTGAAGGAAAAAGAGGCTAAAAAGAAGCTGGAACTTGAAAAAGTCATGGAAAAGGAAAAGAGAAAAGCAGAAGCCGCTGCTGCGGCGGCAGCAAAGGAGGCGCAGAGAAAAATACGGCCGTATGATATGTTCAAATTGGAAAAGGATAAATATTCTCAGTTTGACGAGACGGTAAGCTCTTTACATCGTGATTGCGCAATTAAAATAAAACGAGATTATTTGTACTTGCTTATTTATTACTTGTATGCTCATTCTCCTCTTTTATGTACTTTGTATGTCTTTTATGTCTTTGCATAGGGATTGCCAACGCATGATGCCGAAGGAAAGGAAATTAGTAAAGGCCTACTTAAAAAATTGCAAAAATTAAAGAAATTACAGGAAGAACGATATAATGCATACTTACAAGAGCAAGTGTCGGTTTAACCGTAAACCTACGCTAGACGTATTAAATGGCATTTTAACACTTGTATCGTTACACGAAGATAACAACGATTGGCCTGGGCATGAAATAATATGAAAATTAGAAAACTGGATTAATCAAAATCATATGAAATGACATAAAATTATATAAAGCTTTGTTTTAAAAGCTTTAAATGAACTCAATTTAGGTTTTTATATCCTTTGCAATTGAATATTTTTTATTTGACTAAAGAAATCGTTATTTTCAAATCACTATTTTATAATCCATTTATCGTAACTATCTTTTTCATATGTAAATATACATATTTATGATGTCATTGTTGATAAAGCATTATTGCAACTTATCATTTTTTAAAAGAAGAACTCTAAAGAAAGAGAAAGAGAGAGAGAAAGAGAGAGAGAGAGAGAGAGAGAGAGAGAGAAAGAAAGGGAGGAGAGAAAGAAAGCTTCGTTCTAAGATGCATCTTTACTATATGTATAAATATATGGCTTAATATATTATAGAAGTAAATTATATGCAAATTATTCTATCAATTATGTCATATCAATCTTAACACTCTTAATACTTCGTCATAACCATTTTAAATCCATGCATAGTCAGAAAAGAATGTTTCAGTAGTTTTGACAGTATATTCGTATTTAATGTACGACGCGTCACGTGCATCAGCGTATCGTGCCGATTGCCGATTCGAAACTGTTGGATTCGAAATAAATGTTATGCGTTTTCACTTTACCGGATGAATTTGACGCGCGATGTTGTCCATTATTAAAACATAATACCCCTTTCATAACGAGTGAGCGCGAGCCGACAGTGACAGCTTCGTAAATGCGGAGGCGATATAATGCATGGCTCGCGCCTGGCACAGCGAACCGATATTCATCCCATATTCAAAAGCAAACAGTGAAAACCCAAGGCAGGCGAACAGGTCCGGGCCGTCAGCTTTTCCGACTTACTCGCGAAATGCCCGGCGTCGTATCCGATAATAATAACGATGTCCAAGTACCGAAAACTCATCGGGATACATGTGTAATCGGGAAAGCGCCCTTCCTTGATTACGAATTGTGTTTCCGGATAGGAACGAAGCGCTATTGAACTCCCCCCGCTGAAACGTTCGTTCTTAATCGAGGAAGCTTTAACCCGGTGCCACTTGTCGTGTTGTCCCTTGTATGTCTCTTGTTCATAGCTTCGTGTATGCGCTTCGTGCTAAAGCATATCGCAGTGTAGAATATTACTTTCTAGAATTGCACGGTTTCCTTGTTGCAGTATTAATGAAAACGCAACGTCTCTTCGATCGCATTCTCTCCGTGCGCAGTAGATTTATTTTTTCTTTCACAGTCATTAGCGCGTACACGTAAAAAGAAAAAAAATGCAATTCGACGTTAACAATGCGTGACGGTTGACGCTGAAAAAAGATACGCTCCCGAATATAGAGTCAAGAGCGGTGAAAAAAGCAAACAGACTCTCTTCGGCCGTGATTTGCGCTCACCCTCCTGCGAGGTCCTTGAATGGACACGTAAATTTTCATCGAAAATATCGAGCACCCCAGAGATGCGTGATTGACGTTTGAGCGTTCTCGAGTGCTCACCGGGTGTTCCGCTGCTGCCGGATGTGCTCTTCCTCGAGGAATCGGAGTCGTTCCACGCTGCTCTGAAGGAATTTTTCTTATTTGTTATCCATTGTCTCTTATTTAAGATCCTCCTCCTGATCTCGTTTCTACGAATTCGTAAATCATTTTACGCGCAACGCGATCCAACGCGTTGGATGTAAGCTACGCAAAGAAAGGATGTGGCCCGAGTAGATGGACGGGATCCACGATGGCATCATCGAGTATGCCGTTAGAAGATTTCAGCTTCTATCAATGGATTTTTTGCCCATTGATTTGCGAGAACGCGAACGACGGGCGATCGCGGTGATAGATTGCGTTCGCCCCGATGACATCGCGGCATCGCGCGTTCCTTGGAACTCTTCGACATCGTCGGGAGACAGAGGGTCGACGAACCAGCCAATCGCGCGGGGGGCCCGTGCACCTGAATTCTAATGAGGCCCACTTGGGTATATATGAGCTTAAGCTCGCGTCTACGGCCGTGCTTTTTCTTCGTGATCCGTCCGCGCAGGTGAGTCCTCCATCATTTCTCTTTATTCTCTTTCGCGTCGCCTCCATTCTTCTTCAAGAATCGCTCCGTCTTCTCTTTGTCCGCGAAATGTCTCTATTCGTGCACATCCTCGTGTTGTTTTCCGACAGTATCGCCGACGTCGCAGGTAGAGAAGCTTCCTTAACGATAATTGTCCGATAACGAGCTCGAGCACGGACGCGTTGATCGCCTCTTGAATCGTCGTATCGTTTGATGTTATTAGCAATCTTTGAGCGTTGCAGTGTAGAAGGAGACCGATGTAATGATTGGAGAGATAAAAACGGTAAAGAATCAGGTACGTGATAAACAGTCGCGACTGACCGTAACCAGTACTGGTAGCAAACTATTTTCAAAACTGTTTGCCTCCGAGTTCTCCAGTTTCTGATCACAGGTCACTCTGTGGCTCGCTCTTCTTCGTCAAAGTCGGATAATCTTACAGGTCGCAGGTCGCATATATTGTGCCAAGAGCGATTAACGTTTTATAGCGAATAATTTTTTCTTTTACCTTTCTCCATGGAGTTTCCCAAAGCCAGTTATTGATAGCAGCTTCATCAGCGATATCGGGATAAGCCATCAGTGCACCAGATGCCTACGCGCGAATCTGATGGAATCTCGTTGGGATCATCGACACGGGACGTTCATCCCGTTCTCTTGATCGTTTCTTTTCCTCTTCTTCGTCGACCGGAGCGAAGGTCAACCCGTTGCATCTGCGTCGAAACATTTGACGATCTTGGACATTTCAAGCCGATTTATCGCGATGTATCGCGAATCTCGAGAAGGCGACTCTTCATTGCCAAAGATACTCAGCTGCTTTTGTCGTTGCGTTTCCACTCATTTATTCCTTTGTTTCCTCGTGCATGAAAGATAAGCGCGATGACCTTCCAGAGATTATCAGACTCTGTCGTGTGGCAGAACCCGCTTCGGTTCCTTTACTTCCTTTTTGGTCACCGAAGGTAACTTCGGAGGTGTGTCCATGTAAGTCATCAGATTCCACGGAGCGTACTACCAAAAGAAAGAGAAAGAGAGAAAAAAAGGAAACGAGAGGAAAGAATTCTGATTCTCGTAAGAGTTCACCGTTACCATCGAGCAGCGCGTGATCGATATCGATATCGACAAAACATTAATCAGCATCGTCCATCCGGCCATCCGAGCTTACCGTTACTTTGCTTCCAACGGAGTAAACAACGTGATTGCAAGACGCAAGGATATTTTTAAACGATGTCTCCATGAAACTGTACATGAGTCTCCGACCGTGGTCTCATCCGCATGATATGAAGCGCGATCGTTCGAATACGAATGTCGGCCCGCATCTTTGCGCGTTGCTCGTCGCACATGTCGTTCATAATTTCCGCGATCGCGATGCAGGTAAATGGCGAGTGCATCCACACCAGGGAGAACAAAACGTATATCGCATATCGATGTAGTACAGTGCGTGCTGCGGGATATCTATGGCAAACAATCTAGTCTTCCTCGCGAGATGTCTTTGCGCAGGAAGACAGCTTTAGCGGGTGCAACTCTCTCTCTCTCTCTCTCTCTCTCTCTCTCTCTCAAAGAAAAGGAGGGAATTTAATTAAAAAGATGTCAGGAGAAGACGAGGACGTTCCTATCAACAAAATAGCACGCAGAGAGCTCGACTCGTCCGGCGTTTGTATTCAAAGTGTAACGAGCGGAACAGGAGTCGCGAACAGCGACGCATCGTGCATCTTAATTCGCGCGCGGATGCGAAGTGTGGATTCTGCTCCCGCGATGCGTTCGTTTATTTTTAACCATCGCCGTGACATTATCCGCCTCTTTATCTCGACACGGGTGGCCGTAGAATCCGAAGGACGGTCTTTGATTTGTCCCGAGAGACTTACGAGTCCCCATCGTCGACTTCGAATCGTTATTCCGGACCGATCTCGTCGAGGGAACGAGAAGGAGATAGAAAGGAAGGGAAGGGTGAGGAAGGTGGCGAAAGGCAAACTTGGACGAAGATTTTGCAAGTTCGAAACACCGTCTTTCTTCCAACCGCGAGCTCTCTTGGTCTTGGCTGATTCCATCCGAGCTCGTGACTCGTCAACTCGAGCGTGTTGCTGTTCGCCGTTGCAGCGATCTTGTACATTTCATATTTTCGCAAACGCGAATGAAGCTACTCCTCTAATCGAGCATGAAACGAATCGACAACCGTCCGCGGTTGCTCTTCTTGTACGGACGATCGTAGGAATGTCACCCGACGCAGAAGTCTTGCTTTACGAGCAAGTCCAAGATTCTCCTCCGGAATAATACGTTTTATGATACCAAGAGGCTGCGACGCAGTCGTGATTCCATTTGCTCGAACGAAAACTGCATTCGAAGACTCGAGATGGGTGGTTTGGTTTCTTTTCAAATCATGGTCCATGATTTCCATGAGGAAATTTCACGGAGAACGCCCGACTGGCTTGCGCGAGCATTTTAATCGCACGGTTCAATGAATAGCGTAACCGAGGATTCATCAAGATTCGCGCGGTTTTCTCTATTTTTCTTTACGATCGAATCCTTGTACTATCGTACTATCCGCGTCGATGCTCGATTAAGAATGACCGCAGAGCGAGGAAAAGTTCTCATTCGATGGCGGAGTTCAACAAAAGTAAAGTTGACGAGAAAAAGATTAAAGTTACCTAACGGCGTTTATGGCGATAAGGCTAATCAGTTTCTTATTACATCTTCTTTAATTTGAAAGAGTTTGGTATTAATGGCTCTGTTATATAGTTTTGTGTAATATCAAAATAATCCAATTGCGGGTAAATGTTAAAGCTATATTCGTTAAATTCCATTTAAAGATGGATCGATGGTTCGCTCGGGAGGCTGAATAATTTCACGAAAACAGTTAGACATAGCTATAATTAATACCTATCTAGCGGTACCGTAATGTGTCTATCGTTCTATCGGACCGTATTCGAAATTAAGCGTATTCCGAGTTCTATTTTAAACATCCCGAGTTTATTTGGAAAACAAGTTTATTTGCGAGATATCAGAATTTTATCGATCGATAACCGTCCCGTATGTTAAAATCGTTATAGCGAGTTATAAATATATATATAACTGTATCGCCCTTTTTATGTTTTTATTTGTGAAAAATTTCCATCACGAAATTGCATCGGTGTCAATACGCTATTGAAGAACCGGTCGTTATAGATCATTTCCCTTGAACACGATAAATCCTCGATAAATCGATAGCTTTACGCTCCAAGGAATTTCCGCGAAGGCCCGATGAAGCGCTTCGATAATCAGCCACGATGCAGAAATCTCTTGACTGTCGAGCAGATCGCACGAAGTCTACAACGTCCACACAACTTTGGAAAACGTTTTTAGAATATAATAGAGGTTCATTTATTTTATGATTAGAATTTCACTTGTATCGTTCATCCGAATCCGCCGCGGTAATATAATGTAATATTACATTCGATATTGCAAAGAGAAGAAGAAAAGTAAAGAAGGACAAGAAAAATAAGTGAAAGCGCCACGAGGAAATAATATATTCGAATATAATTATTCCGCAACGATATTTCTAAGAGAGTTCAGAAATGTATTAGCCGAGTGTATCGCGATGTTCGTTATCTTAACGTTCTTTTCGTTTAATAACGCGACGTTTCATCAAATTTTCTCTTTTTCCTTCTAATTACAGATTCCAAGATGACGTTGACGGAGAAGGTGTTGTTTTCTCTTCCTGTGTTCCTGACACTCCTAGCGTGCAGTATGGCCGGTGAGTTCCGCTTTCGATAAGATAAAGGTAACACACGGAAAATCGACTCGCGCTATGTCATCTATATCATCGTTCCGATATAAGTATACCTCGATGCAGATATCGTCGTAATCTTATCGTGACCGATAGTTTTATGATTTTTCATTTTGGCATTTTATTGTTCCTTTCAGTATTACATCAGAATCAAAAAGACAAAATAACAGCAGTACAGATAGATTAGGATACATGCAATTCTCTCTAGGCAATTCGACGTAAAGATGTAAATCAAGATGTATGAATACGACACGTGTAAGCGCGATATGTTTACGTTACAGAGGCTCCAAGAATGGTCTGTTACTTTAGTAATTGGGCCATCTACCGTCCGGACGTAGGCAGTTATGGTATCGATGATATCCCCGCGGATCTGTGCACGCACATCATCTATTCCTTCATCGGTGTGAGCAACGTTACCTGGGGCGTACTCGTCCTCGACGAGGAGCTCGATGTTGAGAAAGGCGGTTTTGAGAAGTTTGTCGCGCTGAAGAAGAAGCATCCGCACCTGAAAACTCAAGTAGCCATCGGAGGATGGGGCGAAGGAGGCAAAAAGTACAGCGCGATGGTCGGGGTGAAAGCCAGACGTGACTCGCTCATCAGAAGCATCGTCGGTGAGTACGAGCGCGAAACAAAGAGTATTCGGTATTCGAGGCTTCGAGGACTGTCGAGAGTGGCATGGCAAATTTTTCATAGTCCAGGATCAGCGATCCAACCAGTCGCGTTGCTGGTTGAAGCAGGGACGAGTTGAAGAAAATCTCTAATTTTATAGCTTTCATGCATCGATATGGCTTCGACGGCTTTGATCTCGATTGGGAATATCCAGCCGCTACCGACAGAGGCGGAGCCTTCAGCGACAAGAACAACTTCTTCTACTTTGTCGAGGAGCTGAGAACCGCGTTCGATAAAGTCGGCAAGGGCTGGGAGATCACTATGGCAGTGCCCTTGGCTCCGTTCCGTCTCAACGAGGGCTATCACGTGCCGGAATTGTGCGAGTAAGCGTGTCCTTTGCTGTTTAAATTAATCTCTCATATCCATGCAATGACGGAACATGCTAACTATACGAAACGCGAGCATCTTGCTTGCTGACGATTTATCAATCGTTATCCCGATTGCAGACTCACCGATGCCATTCACGTGATGGCGTACGATCTGCGTGGCAACTGGGCCGGATTTGCCGACGTTCACAGTCCGCTCTATAGGAGGCCCCACGATCAGTATGCCTATGAGAAGTTGAACGTGGTACCGTATCATCTCTTCTTCTCGCTCCTTGAAGTCTCTCTCGTTTCGAATCCGTATCTCGTATCTCGAAAAGGCAGACAAGATCACGGAACATTTATAAATACTCGCGAGTAAATTCCTGAAAGAATAAATCATTACCGAGCATCGTTGCAACGCATCCGCAAATCGTTTCACTTCGGTAAACGGGTATACGAGGATACACATCCTTCTTTCAGCACGACGGTCTTCAGCTTTGGGAAGACAAGGGATGTCCCGCCAACAAGTTGGTCGTAGGGATTCCGTTGTACGGTCGTACTTTCACTCTTAGTCAGGGCAACAACAACTACAAGCCCGGAACTTACATCAATAAGGAAGCCGGTGGCGGCGACGCTGGCAAATACACCAACGCCAAGGGATTCTTGGCTTATTACGAGGTAAGTAATCGATTCGGCTAGGCGAGAACCAGAGCGAAGGGAAGCCAGTGTTTAGCAGACACATCCATCACGCGAGAAATATTATTCTTCGCAGATTTGCATGGAGCTGAAAAAGCCGAGCAATGGCAGCTGGACCAAGGAGTACGAGGATGTAGGCAAAGTACCCTACATGTACAAGGGTGAGTTCGATCCTTGGAGCAATCCTAGATCCTGCGTCTGGCGTGGTCCTCTCCTCTTTTTACTTCTTACTAATTTAAGTATTATTAATAATCCTCAATTCACAGGCACCCAGTGGGTTGGCTACGAGGACGCCGACAGTGTCGTTCACAAGGTACGCTTCATCAAGGAGAAGAAATATCTGGGCGCTATGGTCTGGGCCGTCGACATGGACGATTTCAGAGGACTCTGCGGTCCCGCGAACCCACTCATGACCGCTATTCACGATGGTCTGCAAGGCTACACGGTGACGCCCAAGGATTATGACACGACCCCGCGGGTAAGTCGTCGATCAACGAAACGTTAAGATCATGCGTCCAAATGACCAAGGCGGAATGCCAAGGCGGAATGACACGCGGAAACGTGTTCTACGCGAGAATCGAGTGTGAACGAGCGTGATCAGCGGTTTGTGTTCGTAGCCCGAATGGGACAGGCCACCGAGCACTACAACTTCGACGGATGATAGCATGGTGAAACCTACCACCGCGAAGCCTGGATGGTCCAGTACTCAATCCGAATCTCGGCCTACGATGCCTACTACTACCTCGAAGCCGGTTGATGACGATGAAGTCGTCTGTAAAGATCAGACATTCGTTCCCAGTAAAGAGTGCGCGGTGGTACGATCATCATTTTCACACATCCTGTAGATCTTCGTATATCTTCGCGAAATCTTTTTTACGTACCGTGCTAAGAATAGTCTTGTGTCCTTTGTCTCACGCGACCAATCTCTTTGCAGTATTACATATGCAACCATGGCAATCCGATCAAGACGCGATGTCCTCCCGGTTTGGTCTTCCATGTCGCCAAGCTGATCTGCAACTGGCCGATCAACGCTGATCGCGAAGAATGCAGAAATGCAGTTTAATCGGTTGACCTTCTGTGGCTCGTATTGCTCATATAAGTCTCTAGGAACAAGTCTAATCTCGAATGACAGGATATCATTGTCTAATTATATTATGCGTTGTTGCGAAACTGTGTGCAATCCTTGAAACTATCTCGTGGCTTAACAGGGCAGACAATTTACTAAAAGCCAGGAAAGTTTTGATACAATTGTCTAATGAAGATTCGCTTATTAAATATAATTTGTACAGACATTAAACGTAACGTCTCTCCTGTATTTACGATTCGATGCGATTTATTTATTCTAACGCAAGGGATTTATCGTTTCTCCCTAAATCCTGCACGCATGCTCTACGCATTCCCGTTCCTTCCCTTCCGTTATTGGCGGCAAAGTGTAGAAAAAAAAAAGAAGAAAAAAAAAGAAAATCAGAGACGCGAGCATTGACGTTAACAATGTGCGACGGTTGGTGCAAAAAATCTGCTCTTGAATATGAAGTCAAGAGCGGTGAAAAAGCAAACAGACTTCTCGTTCGTAATCTGCCCCTGCCTTCTACATTCTCGTGGTCCTCCGCGTGAATGAATACGTAAATTTTTAGCGGAAAAATCGTGTTCGCGTCAAGTTCGACACCCCAGAGTCCAAAGATCCCGAGCCTTGATTGACACCTGAATGTTCTCGTATGCATATACAGCCACCCTCTGCCGTGCAATCTCTCCGTCTCTCTCTTCTGCTCTTTCATTCCTCAGTCTCGACCACTCCCTCCTTCTCTCTCGCATTCTGTTACGTCGCTTTTATCCGGAAGCGAAACTTGGTAGCTGTTATAATTTAACGAGCACATTTCTTTCTCCAGTTACCGCGGCATTTGCAAGAATGCACAAGTCCGCGTTTCTTTCTCCTCGTGTGAGGCGGTTCCTTCTCGTCACACTCAATCATTGGCGTTCTTTTTTTTCTCCACGTTTCTTTTTTTACTGCATCGCGGTGGAAACGGAGATAAAAAAGTGAGAGAGTCATCGGATCGCGCAAACGGATCGACGATGCGTTTCACGTGTCGGAGGGTGCACGGCGCAACGGTCTGAAAATCAGGCTTTGCCAGCCTTTAGATCGCGATTCAAACGACGGTTAGTTTGGTTCTCGCGATTATCTGCGATTTTTTCGATATACACTTTTATGAGGAATTTACTAAAATGTCGCATCTCGCTGCTTAACAACGGGATAATTAAACTGTTAACTTAGGAAAAGGGAAGAAAGATGCACGCGTGCCGATGGAGAATGTCAGCCGAATGACATATAAATAATGCATTGTTCGCGTTTCAGGGCTGCCGACCCCGCGTTTGCTCTTTGCGGCTTGGGGTACGACGAGGGGCACGAGGGGCCACGGAGCCCACTCTTATAACTCCATCGACAATTTTTCGGTTACCCTCTTCACGATTTTCGACCAACATCGCACACATACGTGTATCCAGCCGTGTGCCCGTATACGTTCTCATTTGATTTATCTTCTCGCATGGAGGAGTAACGCTTCCGCACTTTTCCGGCAAATAATTTCGACACGTCGTTAGAGTCCATTGTAGCACATGTAGCAATGAGTCGCTCGATCATTGGCAAACCGCTTAGACGCTTTTGCCGTACGTTTTATCAAGGCAGCAACGGGATCTTTACGATCGCAAACGTAACATAAACGGTATATTCTGCAACATGTGCAATATCGAATTCTGCTAAAATACAAAAGACACAGGCCATGCGTAACTGCCGTAATCTGTAGCCGATTCACTGGCACCTGTCCTGATGACGTTCTCGAGTAAACATTCGAAAAATATCGAGCAATGTCGCTTCACGGCAGCGAAGCGAGCGAGAAGAGTTATTCGCGCTCGAGAACGAACGCTTCCACCCCTCGCTAAGAATTCGTTCATCGCTTCATTTCAATACGCATGCCGGAGCAAGCCACTCGCCGCTGCATACACGCAATTTCAGCTCTGCAAAAACGCACGGTCGCGTGTTTTTGTCAGACCGACCCGACATGATCCGATTCCGCCCCGCGCCGCTCGTGTAATCGTGCCCTTTTATGCTAATCGGCAACCCTTCCGCGTTTAACCAGCTGCGCCGTAGCGTCATTGTTTCGGCCCGCTGTGAATTTTTTTTCGGCTGAAGCTTGTTTTGTTACGCCGCCACGACGGAAAACAGGATGCACGCGACCAACCGTCCCACCCCGCCCGGCCGCCTTGCGTCTCTCGCCACCCCCGGAGCTCTTTTTGTCGCCGACGAAAGGGAAAAAAGGGTTGCGAGGGGTGGGTGCGCGCTGCACGAGAGGAGAGCGCATCCGATGAAGAAGGAGGGATGCTTGAGCGATGCGAAACGCGTGGTCGGAAATCCGCGCAACGCGCTTTTCGCTGTGCTTTCGCACCGGATGCTCTAACGTCGCGGCGACCGGACGCGCGTTCTCTCCAGCCCCGAGACCTGCCCTCCGCGCGCAAGGGTGGGGGAGGCTCTTAACCCTTTCACCCCTCGAGGACATGCGCACTGCAAGCGAGCGTCGCAATGCAAGCTCGGTAATTGCTGCATTCGAGACACAAAATGGCAGGTTCGTCATCGCAGCGATGGCGCGCCCTCGCAAATTATTCTCGAGAGCGTTCGCTCTCGAGTCACCGGAACTCTTCAACCCCGATCAGGTGTGGGGAATCGATTGGCTAACTGCAGAAGAATAAAACCGCCACTATCTTCCGACTGACGTTTGCTGTTTAGCAAACGTGTTCGGTGACCAGTCGTTCACCGCTGCGGCTATCTTGAAGACGTCTAGCTTCGCGTCCGCGTCCGAAAAAGAGAACGATTATTGGGAAGGGGGGAAGTTGAGGGAGAACGAAAGAGGAATATCGCGCGCGCCGGGATTTCGTCCGGGGTTTCTTCTTCGGGGTCGATGCTGAGGCTCGCTCCGTAGTTAGCGGGGCGTGTCTTCGGTTTCGTTGAATTAAACATCATGCTCGCGCTTCAATCAGCCCGCTCTCTCTCTCTCTCTCTCTCTCTCTCTCTCTCTCTCTCTCCCCCTCTCTCTCTCTCTCTCTCTCTCTCTCTCTCTCTCTCTCCCTCTCTCTCTCTCTCTTTCGTTTCCCTCGCCGCGATTCCGGAGAAAGCCGCGCTACTCCGCGCTTCTTCGCCAGGTTGCATCGCCACGCCGCGAAGAAGGAGAGATTCACAAGTTCGTTTCATTTCGAAACCTGCTTCTCCGTTAATGATTCATGAACGGTCTAAACGGATTTATCGGACAATCGGTTGGCTGCGGATATCGTTGCGCCGACGTCGAGCTATCTCGAGCGTGATATGGTGCGCTACGCTGCGCTGTAGCGAAACTCAAGTCCGAGGTTGCTAAACGCAGCGGACCGATAATACGAAGCTGCTGGGATTACGTCGAGGCGTGCGAGAGAGACTCGAGTGCGTGCGTATAAATCCAATGTTAAAACCAAGGGTGCGTTTTTGCTTCCTCTCGCACTTTCTTTCCTCCCTTCGGGCGTGTAAGTCCTGGCCTCAGGTGCCGCGTGCTCGACAGGGTGTTTATGCCGGAACCCGTAGCACTTTGCTTTTATCGAAAATTTATCTTCGGCGTTATAGTGCGCCTCTCACTCGTGCAGCGGTGGAGAGAGACAGGGGCAGCGGCAGGTGATGCATAAAGCATAATGAACTTCTAACGACGCGGACGCGCACGGATCGCATAATTGAATTCGAGGACCACGGGAAAGAGAGAGAGAGAGAGAGAGAGAGAGAGAGAGAGAGAGAGAGAGAGAGAGAGAGAAAAGAAAAGCTTCCCTTCGAGTGTCGATCACTTCGATATACTCGCTTCTCGCAAACCTTGCGACAAACGCGCGCTTCGTCAAGCATCGCCGACACGCGGGGGGATTGATGATACGCCACGAAAATGATTTCGAGGAGGCGCAGGGGTTTCGCGGGTGTATCGGGCTTTTTGTGTCAAATCGATCTACACTTGATCGGCGGAAAGGGTGCCATGGGGGTTGCACCGTAACACTTGGGGCGTTGTGAAAACGATGTTAAAGGGTATCCACGCCCACTCAAGGACTTTGCGTTGGGATATTCCGGTAATATCATCCCCTTATGATGTATGTGCGCGTTCGGTCTATTATTAATGATGACGATCGCGCTTCTCGATCGCCGAGAGATCTACACGCATCTGCATATCCGCTTACAGCGCTTACATGCGCTTGGAGAACGTGAAGAGAAATACCGGAACGTCGCGAGTAATCTTCGCGGTCATCTCGTCTTGAAGGATCCACGCCGACTTCCCCCTTTCCTTTCTTCCTCGCAGCTATCAATCTATACTCTCCGACTCCGACACGCCGACCTCCTCCGCCCTTTTATCCTTTATCCTTTCAGCTTCCTCACGGCGCGGCGAGGACGCGGCTCGATACGGCCCACGGCCGAGTTGCTCCGCGCGGCGCGCCACTCGAGGAGTCCACCCCGAAGATTTGATCAGAAGAGAAAACGCTCGCTCGCTCGCGAGGCAGAGAGAGAGAGAGAGAGAGAGAGAGAGAGAGAGAGAGAGAGAGAGAGAGAAAGGGGAGAAGGGAAGAGGGGGGGGGGGAGGAGAGAAAAGAAGATACCTACGCCGACCAAGTGGAGCGCGGGGCCAAGGGTGGGACCCCAAGCGAGCGAACAGGCAGTCCCGCTCCACACCCCGGAGGGCACCCTCGCGCAACGCACCGCCGCCCCCGGTCCCGCACCCCAGGCCATAAAAAAAAACCCGGCTACCCCTAACGATTTTTTTCCTCAACCCCATCTCGGGCGCACACTAATTACGTTTTTAAGCGAAATTACTTTGCGAGGCGCGGGACTTTGCCGTCGACGAACGCCGGTAACGGCGGGCTTATATAGCGGGCTACAGAGTGGCGAATGAGAAATACTGTGGGGGGAGAGGGCGGGAGCGACCGGGAGGGTTGCGCTTCTTCTCTCTCTCTCTCTCTCTCTCTCTCTCTCTCTCTCTCTCTCTCTCTCTTTCTCTCTCCCTTTTTTCTTTTTCCTTTTTTTTATCCTCCCGCCGAGATCGCAGAGACCGAAAGAATGGTACGGGAACGCGCGCGGGGGGAACGTCCACCCTCCTTCCTCGGCATTCTTCCCTTGCGCGGCCGCGCGACGTGCGGCCTGATTACGAAATGTTAAACGGCACCGGCGGCCGCGCCGGTAGCTCGTTACTCATCCAAATTTTATTCCTTCTGGCAATTGGCCCGACGAGGATACCGCCCCTTGCGCGGGGGCGAGCGGGAGGGGGCTGCTGGGTCAGCGAGCTGCTGTGCTCCGGCCGCTCCTTACGACGCTATTCTTCTGATCCTCTTTATTTCCGACCCGGCCACGATTACCGCGTCGGCTCCGTTTTGATAATTTCGCGGGCAAGGCAAGGCGGCAGCGTTCCCTCGTTTCCTCCCCGCATCTCTCCACACCTTTCGACTCTCTCCTCTCTCCTCTCCAGCGGGATAATTCCCTCGTGTCCTGCTTACCTTAATCCCGCTTTAATTTTCGTCGCGCTTGAATCCAGCCTTGGCACGTATTCTCCGCGCGTGATTCGGAACGCGAAAGCGGATGGCTGCTCTCTCTCTCTCTCTCTCTCTCTCTCTCTCTCTCTCTCTCTCGCTGAGAAAATTCCAACCCGCGGTGGCAGGATCCGAATCTCAGAAATCGCTATAAGAACTCGCAGCGCGAGGCATTTCGCGGATCAGCGAATCGCGGAATGAACGAGTGCGCGGGAAGGGAGAAGGGGATGTCCCCCGCGAAGCAGATTTCTCGATCAACCCTTGCCTAATTCATCGAACCGATCTCGCATGTGTACGTCTCGCAGGAGAAACTTGCGCGCATCTCATGAATAATTTTTATCGTTCCTTCCCTTTCCCGCGCGCGGTATCCTTTCCTCTCCGCGGGTCGATCGTATTGCTAGGCTAGGGTTAGACACGAGGGTGCAATCGGACTCTCGCTGGGCTCTCGCTCTGCAAATCCCTGTAGATAAAAAGCGTGCACCCACCCCAGGCGCTATCACCCCAGCCGATAGTAGTGACTCACCCACCCAACCCATTTTTTTCAACCCCTCCGTGGCATAGATCCGTGGGTAGAAGGGACGAATCCTTTCGCCTCGTGTCCTTCCTTGTACTTTGGCTCCCGCTCTAAGAATAGGCTCGACGACCCACAACGATCGCGTCCAAAGTGCGCGCGATTCATTCAACGATTTTTAAAACATTAACTTTTAGCGGCGTGCGCATTCTCCGACATTTTCTTCCTCCTAGCCTTCAGGTAAGTTCCGTTAACCTCTCGTTTGACCGCCTTGCATCTTTTCTCTCTCTCTCTCTCTCTCTCTCTCTTTCTCTCTATTATTCATGCACCGTTACTTAAACCGTGAACTTCCTCGCTGGCGAACAAGCGCGCCGCTCGCGCACCCTTTTCCAGCCCAAAAGCGGGCGTAGCCTTTTTACGCGCGCATTATTTTTTATGCTTTACGTCGCGCGAGAGCACTCCGCTCTCTGCGTCGTCGTCGCGCATCCGCACCCGCTCGTTTTCCTCTCCCTCCTCCTCCTTCTCCGCCATCTCCAGCTCTCTTCTCGCTGCCGTGCTCTTCCCGTTCGAAGAACAGCACGGGAGACACACCGTTGGTGGGAAATTGCGATATTAATTTTTCATTCTTTTTTCAGCGACTACCTCTCGCGTTTACGAGCTCATCGGCGCTCGCTCGCTCGCGAGATCCGTCGACGGGAACGCTGACGGCTGGTCTAAATAGTTAATGGGTTACGGACCTTTTTTCGGTAGGCGGTTGATTAATGCCGGGCCTTATGCGCGAGTGTCCCGCATAAGGTCTCCGGCACCCTGCAAAAGCGCGTGCGGACCAGGGGTGGTACCGGGTTATACGTCGCACCACCGCGGCATAATGATTAAACGCTTGATTAATCGTTCCCGCGGCGGCGACGACGCGCTCGGGCCGAAAATGGCATTGCGAGCTAGAGTATCGAACGATGCTTCCCTCAAGCTTGCTCTTCCGTTGAAAAGTTTTCTTGCCGCAAGATTAGGCATGTCGATTCCGACGAGTCGTTCCTCGAATTTCCCATACAGATTCCTGCCAGCCCTGTGCTGGCTTCAGATTGTTGAAAAATCGCTGGTAAGCGGCATAAATGCAGCTATTAATTCGTCGTTGTTTCGCGCACTGTTTCGCGCTAGCGAGTAAACAAGTTTAGCTATCGATTCGTATGAGCGAACAGTCTTAACTCTCTTTCCGTCTCTATCCTTCAGGTTTCCGCCAAGCTTTCGCCGGCATTTCCGTGACGGCCGCGTCTTACCTTGTCGGTCGGGGAAGCGCAAGGAAAGTAAAAGAACTGAAAATAAAGAAGGGGGAGAAAACACCCTCTTGACCTCGCTACCCTCTTCCGCCTCCAGCGAAGCGAGTCCTCGGCGCGGGAAAGGGAATTGAGGGTGAACAGGCGCGCGGGCGCGCGCCCTTTCTCTCTCAGTCTCTCTCCGTCTTTCTCACCCTTTCTCCTCCCCTCGAAGAAAAGTATCTTGCGTAATTAAGCAACGCGCGGCCGTAATGTATCCAGCGTGCAAGGGCGGCCATATTGCGCCCACTGGGGGCAGCGGGGGCCGAGGGAATGACGGAGGGGTAGCTGCCCCACGCGAATCGAAGCGCGGAGGGTTGCTACCGGAGAAGATGGAAGGGTGAGGAGAGATCAGGACGAGAGGAGGAGAAGGAAGAGCGGAAGCAGCAGGAGGAGGAGGAGGAGGAAGAGGAGGAGGAGGAGGAGGAGGAGGAGGAGGAACAAGAGGAAAAGGACGAAACGGGCGGAAGGGTAGGAGAGCGCAGTGGATCGGTCGGCACGGGGGTAATGATATGCCGGGTTAGCTGGCGTTCGGCGACGACTACAACCACCCTTCCCGACGTCGTCGTCGTCATCGTCGTCGACGATGCTGGATGAAGCTGGATGAGGATGGAAATCCAGCGTGGTTTGATTCGCAGGACTCGGCCTCTATGGCTTCCTCGTTCGTCCTCTTCGTCCTCCTCGCTCTCCTCTCGTCCCGTCCCACTCGTTTCTTATTTAATCCGACGCAGTAGCAATTACAGTCGCGAGACATCGGCACCCGCACCTTCTCCTTGTATCCCTTTTCAGACGTGACGCTTCCTCATGCGGAACGGCATTTCACACCAACGGCTTTATTAGCCAGTATTCTCTCCGAGACGATGGTGCATTTATTCGCGCGAGCACGAGATACCATTAACAGACTCTCGAATTGACTTGACGGAATTACGAGTAATCCTTGTCGCGACGGACGCGTCGCGGACGATTCATCAGGGATTTTCCAGGAAAGGGACACCAATAAGGGATCGCGTGCGATTAATCGGATTAATCCGAGAAATCAGCCAACTCGCGCGCGACGACGGAATCGTCCTTATATTTGCTCATCGTTTGCGCGAGTAAATCATTCCCCTGTGATTCGTTTACGTCGTTTGCATGCCATTAATTAAAGAACGAACAACGATCGGTTCCTCGTGCGAAGACTCGCCTCTCGCATTGCGATTAATCGGATTTCGTACGGTCCGATACGCGAGTCAGCTCTTTTGAATCTTCGAATCGGCGCTCCGTTGGGCACAACAGGAAGAAACATTTAAAAAGCAAAAAGAATGCAAATGTAATAAAGCGAGACAGCCACTCGATCGTTTCTCGCTCACTTCGAGTGCCATATGCTCGTCTCTAACAATCGTCGATTTCAGGACGATCGCGGCCTTGAACTTGAATGGCTCCATGCGTGCCGATGGAATTGATGCCATTGATTTTTTTCTAGTCGATGGTCGGCACTCACGCGTGTACATGTATGGGGTGGCGCGCGAACGATTCAACGATATACCCTTTCGTCTACTACATAACCGTGAATCGGAAAGCCATTGTCGGTGATGTAAAAAGGAACGTTGGCATTATCCATATTTTATGCCATAGCGCATTGCAAGTTGACACGAAAAAGATACAGGAATAATAAATTGAAGCTACAGCAGCAATGATGGATAAATGGACGACTGCGTTCGGACGATATCCCTGGAAGATTTTAATTTTAGGTATCGATATCCGCATTACTAGCCGGTGTGGAACTTAAATCAGAAAGATTGTGAGACGCGACAGACCGTAGCGCGTTTTTAATGAGAAGACGGTCAGTCTTCTCTCGGGATATTCAGTTTCCGACACGAGCGTTCTTCGCGGGATTTCAGGAAGAGAGACAGAAGGGAGGTAAATTTATACGACGTATCTGCACACGAGGATGTTATCGGTAAACGATCAGCCGGGTATTCCTATAAATGCGATCCATAAAGGAGGCGGTCGCGCGACGAACAGAATAAGGAAATAGATCAAAACCAGGGCACTCGCGAATTCTGCGAATTTACTGCATATTGGCTCCTGTCGTCGTTCCTCATTCACGTGTTTCTTCTTTTTTATTTTTTTTTTTTTTCCTTCTTTTCACCTTCTTCTCGGCGAGCCCTGCTCGATTTCGGCACCCCTGACCGATTTACTCGCGTCGCATCGCATCCTCAAGGTGGAAACTCAAAGGCGGGTAGTTAGTCGCTGGTCAACCCTGGTAATTGCGCGTAACCATGGAAATGCCTGTTTGTTTGGGGTTCCTCTGGTCATATCGGCGAGTGAGGGCTCCGCAGGGTGAAAGGGTAGACCACTGAATGCAAAGAAGGGTTGTAAAGGATCGACCGGAAGTCAAGGACGCACTCGGTGACTCCGGGAAACTCGGCCACGATTCTACGAGTCTTTTCCTATCCGTACGAGATAAGAATTCGAATAAAATCCAAAAGTGAGGAACGAAACGAGCAGTTGTCGATGCAAGCAACGATATTGGTTTTCCTTCCTTGGTTTTCCTTCGGTGGATATTTTTAGTTTTTCAATTCGGAAATCGCCATGCGATGAGACGATACGCGTGTTTGGGGAACACCAAACACGTTTCTCCTCCTCAGATAAGCATCCTTCCATCGATCTTCATCGATCATCGTAAAAGTCCATTACATCGTGCTCTCACATCGTCTCACATCGAAAGTTGTGTGAAACGTCACGAATATTTCGTACGTTTCAAGCATCCGATTGGTTAATTAATTAATCTCACGAGTAAAGCAAGTCTCGCGTCTCTTCGTTTAACTTCGTTTCGCGTTTCGGTTACCGCATCGCTTTGACACGCATTTGCTCAGAATAATGCGACCCTCGTTTGCGTAACCAGGTCAACGCATCGTAACATCGCGTGTGCTTTGAAGGCCATTGCTCGATTTATACGTTGAGTAACAGGTGCCGCGCGTTTGAAGCGATCCGGTTTCGATCGTTCTCGTGTCCTCGAGTCTTTCCGATAGATTCGAGGCAGCCAATACCGCCACGTTTCGCCTTAAGCAGATTCATTGCGCTCTTCTTCACTCGCAAAGAGATCGATAGACGAGAGATAAGAGAAAACAAGAAAAGGAAGGCTGGGAAAATTCGAAGGGCGGAAGGGAGGGAAACAGGGAAAAAGAAGAAAAAAAAACAGGAACGGAGTGACCGAAAAGTACGGGAACGGGGGCGAGAGCAAGAGAGATCGAAGGACCGCGAAAGAGGGGACACGAAACGGTGAACGGGGTGCGGACGCGGGTTGCCGAAGCATCCCCACCCAGCGGCCCATCCGCCCCTGAAAAAAGAGTTAATATTGATCCGTTTTTTTATTTGAGTCACCCCCCAGGTTTTTCACCCTCGCTATTTTTTCTTCCCCCGGTCGCAGGGATCGCCGCGCGGCGTGGCGCGGGTGCGACAGAGACGGAATTAGTGTTTCTATAGCAACTCTCTACCCCGTCCGCTCGTGCTCGTTCGCTCGTTCGTTTCTCGGTTCCGTCCGTCCGTCCGTCCGTCCGTCCGTCCGTCCGTCCGCGTGTCCGTCTGCTTGCTCGTCCGCTACAAATCCGCCGCTCCGAATCATCCCTTCGAGATCGCGGCTAGATTATACGACGCAGCATCCAAGAAGGAAGGATTCCCGGCGGGAGGATCGCGAGAGCGAGAAATCGCGCGCGTCCTCCCGAGCTGCGAGTCTTCAGCCTCGACGGCGGATGGCACAGCGGTTTATGGCGGTTCTCGAGTGATTGGCAATCGAAGAATAAGCCGCTCCCCGCGAGCCTGATCCCTTTGAAAATTAATTTCGAGCGATGGAGCCTGACGAGGTTCCTCGAGCCTCGCGGAGAGCTGATTTAATCCTCGTCCTCGTTATCGCGCGGTAAGAATCATCGCGTACGAGTTGTATGCACCTCGACGGGAGACACATCCCTTGAAATATGCACACGTACGGTGTTCACATGTCTTTCGCCCCCTCCCCCCTCCCCATTCTCTTCTATCTGTCTATTTCCTTCGAAGTTACGAACCTTTGTGACGACGTGTGCAGGTAATACGCGTCCTTTCTGCGCGGGGCGCAGACGATATCGAGCCGGAGTTAAATTCACCCCCAAATCAGGAAATATGAAGCTCCGATCGCGCGCTCGTATATTCTCCGAAGAGGGTCGGGTACTTTGGAATACCTCTCCGGCTGTAAGTCGATGCATATTTCAGAGGCCCGGCCACGGTTTCTTCCGGAATATGCTCTGGGCGTAGCGCGCGCTCCTTCCTCCCTCTCCTCCCCTCTCCCGTCCGCCCGCATACTCCTCTTTGCCTTCTGTCTTATTCTCTTACGTTCCCTTTGACCGGATCTCCCTAATAATATCCTTTCGCTATTCCCGTCGAGCTCGGAATCCGTTTAATGCTCGCGATAACAGGACTGAACGTTAAGAACGGGTTAAGGGCGGCGCGAGGACGAGGGGGAAGTGGGAAAAGATTGCGAATAAGATGCTGCGCGCGACGCTGCATGCGTCCCGCGTATAAATTCCTCTCTCTCCATTTCCATTTGTATCCGGAGGACACGAGGATGCATCTAAAATGTTGCGCGATGCTGTCGCGACCGCGTAGGATCGCTTCCTCACGGGGGTGAGCCTCGAGGGACTCGGGACAAACCCTTCACCGATGTGATCCGAGCGCGAGCGGATCGTTTCGTGTTCGAATCCTTCTTTTTACGAGGACAGGGCTTACTTTAACGTTCAATCTACAGCACGCTCGCCGTCACTTTTCGCGGCTACGTGACTGCTCAGCTGATTCGCGCGCGCGGTTGCAACCCTCCGTTTCGACGCTTCAACGATTCATGTCACCGTGAGATCCTGGCGTCGCGACAACGCCCCCCGATGCGTGCGAGGGAGAATCGAAGCGATCTCGAAGACGAGCGATCTGGCCACCGATAACCATCAAAATTACAGCCTCCCCATGATAGAAGATTCTTACTTACTGCGTAAAACGCAACGTATGCCGTTCGCGAGGTAACCGCGACTATTCTTCGTGACTCTTCGTGAGTTTAAAGGCTCGCGTCGCCGAGCGAGCGTGTATCTTCGGTTCCACGCGGAAACGTGACAGCTTCATCGCACTATTATATTTACGCACTATTTATCTTTATAGCCGGCGCACTCGCGAGCAGCACGATCACGCGTACGGCTATCGGCGATGCTCGATTATCGCTGTTATTTATTTGTCGCTGTGCGAGTCGGAGGGAAACGTAAACTCTACAAAGGCTAACCGTGGAAGCATTCATTTCGTGTATTATTAGCTCCTTCCAGAGGAAACTTATTGGCTGGATATATTTGGCTCGGGCGCTTTACGGTCGGGCACTTTCCAACGAATTCATTCGACGCTCCGTATTTCGGTTTCGTTAGATCTCCAGAGGTTACTATTAACTGCTTCGTGGCACCTGTCACTCGGAAAGGTGAGTTTCGCTGGGCATTAGCGGGGATGAGATGACGGCCCGATAATGGCGCGCGGACACAAGGATAGGGAAAAGCAGGTGAAAAGCCGAATCAAACTCTTGGACGAAGGCATCCCGCGGCGATGCTCGCGTCTCAGCGCTGCTATCGATCGCTGCTATCGATACATTCGTTTGTGTGAGCCGGCGACGAAATGCACTCTTGATTAGCGTTCATCTCGCCCGGCGAAATCCGTCGCGGTTATTCGCGTATATCTGACGCTCGTCCGCTACGTAACCGTAAATTATCGCCGATTTAACGCCGAGATAAACGCCAAGGATTCTTAAATACACCGCGAGTGCAGCCTCGATTTCTCTCTCTCTCTCTCTCTCTCTCTCTCTCTCTCTCTCTCTCTCTCTCTCTCTCTCTCTCTCTCTCTCTCTCTCTCTCTCTTTCTCTCTGTATTTAGCGCGCCGGAGAGAAGTAGAACGCGCGAGGAATCGGCGGGCTTGTTTCCGTGTCGAAGGGCACCTGCTCTCTTCCGCGAGGGAAAATTTCTTCGACGATCGACGGAGCGGGTTTTCGATGGTCAGCGATTTTGAGCGATGGCCAAAGGATTCGCCATATGGTATCTCGATCGGTCGGCCGTGCCATCGCGAGAATCGGCCGTTCGTGCCCCGAGAGCCAACGGTGCTTCGAGGAACGGGGCCCCATTTATTTGGCGTGTGCTGTATAATTAGGACTCGAGAACTGGCCACACGGGAGAGCGCATTGTCCATTTTTTTTCTTCGCCTTCCCGCTCCGTGGAAAACGAGTTTTGGAAATATATTACGGAACGCCGACCGTGTGGCCGGCCGATTTCGAGACTGCACTTTGCCGAGCGACCGGCCGACCGGCACTTCCGCAAATACCTGGCCTGGGGGAAAGGATGGATCTTTATCCGCGAGCGGAGAGATGTCTCGGAATTCGTGTCTCTTCTATCGAGCGAGAACGAAACACCAAACGATGTTTCGTTTACCGAGCCGCCCGCTTGTCCGTCGATATCGGAGGAGGGTTGCGAGTCTTTCCGCGTTCCGCGACACACGTGTCGAAAATAGCCGGCTTCCGTAAAACTGGTAAACCATTTAAATATAGGCTGCTTTCGGGGTTTAAGGAGCGTGGAAAAAAGAGGCGGCACGATCGTGGAGCCGACTCGAAATTCTCGCTACTAACGCGATACCGCTCGCAATGGAACGAAACTTCTTCTTTCTCGCGCGGATGTAAACGTTATCGGAAACGTTGCATGCGATAATAACGACGCGATAATAAAGCGAGTGGGATCGCGAGCGATCTTGCTCGCGCAAAGTTTTCTGGAAACAGACGCGCAGTCCACCCCCAGCTGAGTCAGCCGGTACTCGGGCGAGGACGCGCCCTAGAATTTCACGTAATTTCGGGTTTCGTCGATAAATGGTATCGCGTTTCTTCGGGACGCACCGTCGGATTGGCGCATTGTCAACCGACCGGGCCCACCTAAGGGCCCCGCTGGTTGGTGGCAGCGGCTCTACGATCCCTTTCATCCCTCTTCCTCCGCGGCAGCACGCGCGCTTCGCCCCCTTTGAAGGAGTTCTCTCTCCCTCTCTCTTTTTTCTCCTTTTTTTCAGCAAAAAGACAAAAAACAAGGAACGTCGGAGCAAAAACGGAAGGGGGAACGCACCTAGTTCCCCTGCTTTCCTCTTACCTCTCCCGTCTGCATCCCCCTTGCTTTCAGAGACGCGTGGCGCGGCACACGACGCCATTATTCTTCCGTTTAGTCTCTAGTCGGATCGGGAGGATATGCAGGAGGACGAGGAGGAGGAGGTGGAGGAGCAGGGAGGAAATTTACGGTGTGCTCGTTGCGGTGCATTTCGGTCAAACTCGATCGTCACATGCGCGCATCGATCGCAAAGGCTGCGATTCTCAGACGCGACAATCGATGCTACGCGATCATGGACGCGATTTACGATGATAATTCCGCTACAATTGCGCACAAATTGCGACGCAATTTCCAAACGCCTGGCCATTTGCGGCCAGGATGCTCCAGGTAGCGGCACATCTCGATATTGCGGATCCCGGGCATGCCTCTTGCGCGCTTTTCCGAATCCTGACCCCGAAACGGCTCCTCCTCGATGCCCCGACGAGCAAGAGAGAGAAAGAGAGAGAGAGAGAGAGAGAGAGAGAGAGAGAGAGAGAGGGAGAGAGAGACGGAAGGCCATCTCTTTGTCGCGTGCTGCCAGACTTTCTTGACATGTTGGCACAGTTTTTGACAATGGAGCCAATGCTGCGGGAGTAAACTTATATTGCCTGTACCGTTGTGCAACTCGACGCGCAACGATTTTCCTCGGTTCCTCGGTCTAAATTTACTATCCACTTTTGCTCTCCGTTGTAAAAACCGAGAAGAACGATGATGGATGATTCCAGGGACGGAAAAAAATAAAAGTTAACGGTACCTCGTCGTCGAACGGACGACAAATCCTCGCCGCTGTAAAACGATGAGACACTTCAACACGTCCGGACGCGCGGTCCAATCGCGATCCAATCAATAAGATCATAAAAAAGAAAAGTTTTGCACGCATCCGCGTGCAAACGTCCTCCGCCGCTTACCGGCGGTCCCTTCGTTCCGCCGGACGTGTGATTCCTGACGAGCCGGGCTGCCAATGCGAGTTCGGACTCGTTAGATGAAAAAATAAAGAGGAGAAAGGGATGAATGCGGGATATAAAGACTCCTACGGGACTCGAGAGGCTGCCACGATCCACGAATTCGAACGTTTCAGTTTCCGACTCGATCCGCTGCATCTGCCACGTGCCCCCATATTACGGCATAATGTGTCACTGTGCCACGGCCGCGCCACCCCTCTCTCTCTCTCTCTCTCCCCCATGCCCCCTCCCCCTCCCCCTCTTGCGCCAGCAAGAGCCCTTGCAGAGACGCCTGCAGCAGCCTCAGCCGTCGCTCGATCGCGCGTGTATGGAATCCTAGATTTTGGAAACTCGCCGCCCCGAACGGCACAGCTGAATGCGAGTCGCGCGCGCTCCGGTCCTCCATCGGGGAGGGTTATGGTTTTTCAACATGCATCCCCCTCCGGCCGTGCGCGCGGCCTCGAGGTCTCATCTTCCCGTTTTCTAAATCGACCAGCGAATGCCGTGATGCAAGCTCGGATGAGTCGTGGAAATATTGCCGCTTTTGTCACGCGCGTCGCGATACTCTACCCTGATCTAGCCTGAGCCGCACGTCGCAGCGCGTCCTTTGGGAAATAATAATCCACCGGTGGTAATGTTTTATCGATGACTCGAGCGAGGAATCGACGTTTGAGAAGCGAGGGAAGCTTTGGCGAGAGTCGGTCTCTCCGTTTGGATCCACGACGTCCGATAGTGCGGTTGCGTGTGGACGGGGGTCAGTTACGGGCTAAGGGTCGGGTCGTAAAGAATAACAAGCGTTGTGAACGATGAAACAGTGATATTTAATAATAAAAAATATCTTGACGCAACAGTCGGTTAGATGACCGATGTTGACCGATTGAACATTACCATGGAACGATGGAACGATGAAACATAACTAATTACAAAAGACGCGCTCGGATAACTATAAATAAACACAAGTACAACAGAAAGACACCTTGCTTCATTTCACTGATACTCTTGGCAATTCGAAATCTCGACAGCTGTATAGCAATAATAATTATTACAATTATCATTATCCTTTAAATGCAAATTACTTACAAAAAACGTTCTATATATATATATATACTTATATATATATATATATATATATATATATATATAATATTTGTATGAACGATATCTTTTACATTAATTTGCAATTTAACATCCTTGTTTTCTTATCTCTCGTAGATGTACTCTCATACATACACGCGCACGCGCACACAAACACGCACACATACACGCACGCACACACTCTTTCTCTCTCACTTTCACATATTCGCTTATTTATAGGAATATTATTTAAAATCAGTCTTGTGGTTGAGATATATTAGGTGTCTGGTGAGGTAGTATCAGTTTCATAGTATACATTTAATGTCACTTGGAGTTGGCGTTACGTCATCCGGCGTTGAACGATTAGGCAGAAGAATTCGATTATCGTGCGATCGTGCGAGTTCGATCGGCGAATTTCGTAAATTACGGATACGTCGGATAGTTTGTGAACAATAATGATCGTTTAACGAACCACATCGCAACGCCAAAGACGCCAAGCCAGTCTACGGTTCGCCTCGCTTGCTGGCGAGCGTTCGTTATTACTTATTATGTCGTGAGAGATCGTGATCGTTAATTTTATCGTAAGCATAAGGTCTGAATTTGTACCGTGTCTCGTTGCGCGCGCGCGCGATATTCCGAGCAAACGCGATGGAATTCGCGGGGAATTCGCTATTGAATTCGCGAGTGGCGGGTTTCGCCTGTGCTCGGATCTGCGCGCGTCGCTCATAATCTTTTATATAAAATTATATATAGAATTTCACATATGACATGTACACATGTAGAATCAAGTATACACAATTAAGTATCTGCGACTGGGAGCGCCAAGTCGCTCCCGGGACGCGAATCGCAGAGCGGAGATCTTCCGCTCGAACGGAACTTGCCGAATTCATGATTCGATGATATCGACGCGTATACGATGATATACGCGCACGATATCGACTTGATCCGTACGACGAGCACGCGCTCCCAGATCGAACAGAATGCGTAGAGATTATGTTACAGCTAATCCACATAAATCTATAATATGTATACAGAGTTTTTGCACGTTAAGAGCAAGTTGACAACAATAAGTACGATAGTAGGACAAGCGATAACTCTAAGCATCGATACGTTAGGTACTCTGAAATGCGTGCTTCCCCGATATCTCGATTTCCATTATTGCAATGCCGTAATTCTGCTTGCGACGAAACGAAAGAAACAACGAGCCCGGACAGGCGGGACCGGCAGGAACTTAAGTTACACAGATTGCGTTCGGAACTAACAACCGTCGATTAGGAATTGAATGTTCTCAAGGTACATGCCTCGCGACAAGCGACATTGCGTATGCCACACGTTGCGCGAATGAAAATCCAATGATCCGTAATAATGCGGGATTGTCTCAAGCCCTTTCTTGTTGTCAACTATTACACAGACGGATTCATTTCTCCTTGTTTCCCGGAGGAACCGAGTACACGCGCTCTCGACGGAAAAGAGCCTTCCTCGCGGAGAGAGAGAGAGAGAGAGAGAGAGAGAGAGAGAGAGAGAGTGAGAGAGAGAGAGAGGGAGGGAAGGCCCTCCTCTTCATCACGTTTCGCTATTTGGTCTGCGACCAAAGTTCCGTCACCGAAGACCGGTTCTCTCGTCTTTTATTCTCTCTCTCTTTTTTTGTCTTTTTTTCTTTTTTCCTTATTCTTCTTCTTTTCCCTTTGCGAACTGACCACAAGCAAATTCGTTAAGCGCTCTGTGCCGTGGCGCAGCTCTCGCACGAGGAAGAGAAAGAGAAATAATGGCCGCGCAATTCACGCTTCTCCATTTCGATCCTTTATTCGGGTGGATCGAAAGGAAGAAGAGGACAGAGGATAACTACATCTCGTGATACCTCTTCTTCACGTGCGTTAGATTCAGGATGTGTGTTTCCATTTTCGAGACACAAGATCGAGATGCGTTCTCCAGCGTCGTCTTTCTCTCGACTGCGTATCCCGCGATTACCCGATTTGTATTCCGGAATTAATTTTATATTAATTGGCGTATCGCGTCTAGCGATACATCTGGCGAAGAAAACAAGCAAATTATTGATTTGCATTCTTGCCTCAAAAATTGAGAATACATCGTTTAGTTACTTATTGCACGATAATAATCGTGATTATCCAGCAAATTTATCCTTTGTTTCAAATTTCCAATTATTCGTTTGGCAAAATTATGCTAGGATATAATGATTTTAATAAACGAAAACATCTTGGAATCAATATAATATCTCGATATAATCTCTCGGTGTATAATAATAATTGTATAATTGTATAATAATTATTTCCCTGGGGATATATATGAGGCTATTGCGGTTCACTTTAATTCTATAATTATAGAATTAAAATTACGTCCACGTGAGAAATGTATAAGATGGAAAAGGGTAAGCTCAATTTGCGTCGAATAGTAAGAGGAAAAAGAGGAAGAAAAGTACTTGACGGAAACGTGATAGAAACAGAATATTGGCATTCTCAAACATTAAAGATATTGAACGACATTTACGTAATGACAAATAAGAACTCTTTAGAAGACGAAAAGCACGAGGTTTTCATATCCAAACCAAACGTAATGTAGATAATAGCTGAAAACGAAGATCAATCGGAGATAATCTAAGATGATAAGAAAGAAATCATTACATCACTTATGGATGATGCACCGTTCGTAGGAAAAAAATAAAATATAATAAATTTATTAACTTTTCATAAAAGTTTTAAATTCCTTTGCACAAAACAACTCGTTAAGAATCAAAGTTTATTTAAGTTTATTTATCAAAAGTAGAAATTGATTTTATTATCTTATCTATTGCTTAACAATAGAGTAATTAAATTAAATTAAATTAAATTAATTTAAATTGAAGATTTCACTATATTCAAATGAGAAATAAGTAAAATTTAGAGAAAGAAAAATTATATTAAGAAGTTAAGAATATATATTAATAATCATTTATATTTTTATTGGCTCCAGTTGGCAATTCAATTTTGTTTTATTGTTTAATTCTTCTGTATATTAATCAAGATTTTCTTTCATTGTATTACATAATTTTCTGTCTGAAAAAGCTCTTCTATTTTTCGAATGTGTTTCGCATGTATTTACCATTATGGAAATATCAACTAAGTTGTATCGATTGTAACTAATTCTTTCTGATACTCCGTGTTTTCATGTTTACGTAAATTACGTCACGTAATCAATAAAAAAAGCGAAAATACAGAGAGAACGACGTAAGACACTAGATTTTTATTCCGTGAATCTGTCCCCTTATTCTTGTCAAACGATCAAAGCGAAATCGAAAAAGTCGAAGAATGAACGAGAACCACCATATATACTTTCCGGGAAATTTCCAGAAAGACACTTAAAAATTTCGAGAACCTTCTTTATGCTTTATCTTTATTTCGATAGTCCTGTTTCTCATGTATTCTCTAGTCTGCGCCATGCACTGTTCGAGTCACGTCTCGAAGTAACTATGCCTCTTTCGGGTACAACACAAAAAGAGGTAACGAGATCGGAGGCTCTATGCTCCGTGCTATCGAGAATCTATCTCGAACAATAATGAACCTCGTGGTCCGAAAATTAGCATGGCGTTATGTGGAATGTGAATCAGACACGTATTCACGACGATGACAGACTAATGGAAAAAATCTCAAAGCTGGTGTGCCAGAAGATACTGAAACGAAAAGAGACACTGGCCACCGGCTGCAAAATTTTTCACCGCGCGAAAACTGGTTCACGCGAAAGACGCGAAAGACGGTTGGGACTGACTAGTACAAAAAAGAAGAAAGCGACTAGCTTAAGGAAGGAACTTGTTGGGAGGGATCATCAGGGAGGCCTATCTTGACGCGTCGTCCGATAGGATGGGATGGGATAGGATAGGATAGAATAGAATAGAATAGGCGTAAATCGCAAAAGATTTGCGATTAAACTCTATGAAATAACGGAAGCGATGGGCCATTTGGACTCCCAGTTATCTCAATCATTTTTTTTCTTCAACATTTTTTGATTTTTTTTGCCTTTTTCTGGATTTTTGGTCTTTTTCCAGATTTTTTTGGTCTTTTTCTTTTTTTTTTTTTTTAGATTTTGGTCTTTTTGGCCTTTTTGACTTTTCTGGCCTTTTTGGCTTTTTTTGGCTTTTGGTGAAATAACGGGTTTAGGATGATGCTAAAACTTTCATAATTTGATGCCTTTTTAATTTGATGTCACTTTAATATTATTTAATATGATGTTGAAAGTTAACTTGAAACTTTAATTTCGAAGTCTCGTCAGTCTCTTGACTTTTGCTGCAGATGTATATAATTCCAGGATGATTTTGCTAAAAACATTATATCGTGTGCATTTTGAAGTCGTTTCTCCGCGTGATATGTTTACTCAATCTTGATAAGAAATTCGATAAATCTGCAGCTAACGTAGCAGCCGAATGATAACAACGTTAATTTAAGATGTAACGTAGAAATAGATGTAAATTGAAACGTTAACGCACGCGGTTTGGTATAGCAACAATGGATCAATGAACCGACATCGCATGCGATCCATTATCTTTTACTGTCAAAGGAACTTGCATACCAATTTTTTTCATCCGTTACACCGTCGTTATTTTATGTTGCTGCTATTTACAGATGTTGCCGTTGCGAGCTCGCGCGCCATATCTACGAGCGAACGCGCAGTCAACGAATGTGCATGCTCCAGTTACCTCTTTTTCATCGACAGATATGAGAACGTTACGTTACGTTACATATCTGTTCCTTCTGTATATACGAATACTTTCTCCGCATATATATATATATATATATATATATATATATATATACATATATATATATATACATACATATAAACACAAACAACTAAACACTTAAACTTCTTTCTTCGTTTACTTCTATATCACTATTTCTTGAACAAAATGTATTAACAATTAGTAACTATCCAGGTATGCTTCCGTCATCGTTATTTAATATCTTCATTGTTAAAGATCTTCAGTGTTTGCTTCATTCAGAGAATGCATTAATGGATTGGAACCATTTATCATTATATATGTATATACATATACGAACGCATAATACGTGCGAAAGTAAAGAAAATTACTCACATATATGTGTATCTATATAATGATATAAATGCATAAAAATTTGGATATTATATGTATGTATGTATCAATGTATCTTCCCTGAATTTATATTTGTCAGATCACACATATTGTGTACGGTACACACATTTACGAATTTATCGTCGACTTTGCCTCGTATTTAATTTGCTTCACATATGTGTGTTTACTTTATACATATATGTATATATATATATATATACATCATTTAATATATACATATACGTATACGTGTATATATATATATATATATATACACACACATATTGTTATATGAATTTAAATCAATTTACGCAAATTTAATCATTTCTTTCATCGAAGAAACGGAACCAGAAAGAACGAGAGTGCCCGAAAGCGAGAGATACTCTCTGGCCGGTGTTTGCGGTGTCGGCGAATAATTCGTCATGTGGTAGGAAGGCATGTGATATATACGGTACTAAGGGTCGTTTGTACATACCGTTGTTACTTCACTAAGAGTGATCGACATTAGAACGCGATGGATTGTCGCAGTAGTATACGCCATATTTACCAAAGAACAAGTTTTCGTCGCGCTTCTCGTCGTTCTCGACATCTTGAAGAATATCGCTGCTGGAACTGCGGCTGTAGCCGGGACTCGTCAAGGAGTCCTTGCTGCTGCTACGGTACAGCGATCTACCGGTCGACATGGACAGGTCCTCCGGCTCTGTCTGCATGGTATCATCCGGCATGAGATTCTCCGGAATATCCGTCGCGAGTTTCGGCGACGACAGCGGAGCGGCTACCGTCATGTTGGGTACCTGGTTCGGCATGCGAAGCGGCAACGCCAACATGTTGGAGCGCTGAACGATCACTCGCAGTTTCTGCGCGGACTCATTCTCGTCACTGTTGAGTGCTTCGTCGGGCTTATCGATTAACAACAGCGGCGACACGTTCCGTAATCGCGGAGTACTGTTAGATGCGATGGCGCATTTGTGATTCATCAAATGATGCCGCCGTCTGAATCGCGTCTGACAGTGCTGGCACTCGAACGGCTTCTGACCTTTATGTATGAGGGCGTGTGCCTTCAATTGATTAGAATCACTGAATTTTGCCGAGCAGATCGAACACTTGTAAGGCCGTTCCCCCGTGTGAACACGCAAATGACGGCGGAGATTCGCCACTTGAACGAATTGTCGTTCGCAATGCTCGCACTGATAAGGCTTCTCGCCCGTGTGTAACCGCAAATGCGTCTTCAAGTGATGGTCCCGCGTAAACCTGTCAAATTAAGAGATCACAAGGATAAGTCGCATACATTGTGCGGATACATTGTGCAGTGCACGCGCCGCTCCTTATCGTGTATCTCAGAAAATATACCTTTTCTTGCAGTGTGGACACTCGAACGGCTTCTCGCCGGTATGCGTACGCTCGTGATTCTGCAGCACGTGCTTGTAGGCGAAGCCTCTGTTGCATGTCCTGCAGATGAATGACCTCTGTTTGCCATCCCTTTTGGTCCCGCTGCTTCGATTGGCGGTTGAACTGTTGGCTGGATCGTCGTTCGGCGGGTCCTGCGCGACACTTGTTTTGGCACTTTTCTTCTTGGTAACGTTCTTCTTGCTAGCTCGCCTTTCGCTACTGTCGTTCATGTTATTATTGTTATTGTTGTTCTGCTTGTCGTTATTGTTGTTATTACTATTGTTATTGCTGCTAGGAAGTATGCCGGGCCAGAGAGTCGGTGAAGAAAGCGGTGGCGGTTGTATTAACCAACTCGGAAGGAAACGCATGTTCGGGTACATGTTATGCAGTCTTTCACAAAGCGATCGTGTAACGTTGAGCTTCTGATAGTCTGCTAGATTTAGCCGACTGTCTGGGTGATGATCTGTCTCGTATTGATTCAGTAGCGAAAATGTTGTTGCAGCTAATGCCGCTTGTTGCAGCACGGGATATATTACGTTCTGTCCTGCCTCCTGGAGAGACGATTTCTCATCGTTACGTTGCGCTGCTAGACCTGTATCGAAAAGTTCATCATGCACTCTTAACACGTAAACATTAATAGGGGCAATATCGGATGTCCGATCTGATTAATCAGGCATCTGATTTCAGAAGCGTGCGCGCTCGTGTGTACAGAAGGAAAAGAAGAAAAAAACGAGAACATTCGTCTCCGTCTCCGGAGAACCGAGTGATTCCTGAATGAACCGGGAGATCGCCTCTCGCCCTTCCTTCCTTTCTTTCTTTCTCCGTTTGTCTCTGTTCATGCGCGTTTATCTCTCTCTTTGTTCCTCCCTACTCCATCTCGACGTTCCCTCCCGCACATGTCGGTCGCACGTGAGGTTTACTGGAACCCCCTCCATTCGCTCGCACTTCGTACGCGAGAGTTCATTCATAAGGCTCTCCACCTATCCTCCACCTATGCGTACCCGCGTCTTCGACTTGGGGGAGGGAGCGAGCCAACAATTTTATCGACGTGCAAACGAAATCGTAACGTTTGTCGGGATGTTGATGACGAGTGATATCAACGAGGCGAGAATTTTCGCGTTCGGAGCTAAATTTCGTCCACGGCTCTCTGCCCGAATCGCGCGTCTCCGTCTCTCCGTATATATGCGTATATTCCGTGTGTGTGCATTTCTGATGAAAGCAATCATAATCGAGAATTATCAAGGCCAAAGTGTTCGTTATCTCCCGTAGAGCCGCGATATTACGACAGCGATCGAGAAATTATCGAAGCGAGGCATTCAAGGAATCTCGAATCCGGCCTGAAAGGAAAACGATTTGAATCCGATCATCGCCGATTGGTTAGCTATCTGGAGCGGCAACGTAGCCGAATCAATAAACGTGCATGTATCCTTTCTTACTTGCCTTTGCCTTACTTCACCCTAAAATTCTCTTAACGGCCACCGAGATCCTCGCATCGCCTACGATCTTGCCGTTTCTTGGCAACGCGACGCGGAGAGCACCGCCCCCGCCTACGTCCATCCCCTAATTGGTCGCAACCCTTGTACTCGTATCCCGAGTCCTTTCGCTTGAAAACCTTACTAGACACTAGACCACTTCGAATCAACCTGTAAGCCGAGTTTTACCGTGACATATCCAGAATGTTCCTAAATATTTATTAGAATCGGGAGAATCGATAACGATCACGTTAAGGCACGACGTCGGGATTGCTCATGACTCGAGAGTCGACATATGTCTGGAAAGATCTTCGGAGAAAGAGAGAGGAGAAAGAAAGGAAAAGTCAAGGCACAAAAGCAGCGATTATTTTTAGGTATACAGCTCGCAACGAGGAAACCCATTTTTCCGCGATTTTCCCGTCGGATGATCTCATTCTGGCCAAGACTCATTGCTTGTGTTTACAATATGTCGCAATGTATAAGTGTAGAGTATCGTTGTAGGTGTTTTTAGCTCTTGGACTCGTGCCACGAGTCGGTCGGCTCTTAAGAAACTACGAAATTGCCAAACTGTCTTTTCTTGTTCTTCTTCTTCTTCTTCTTCTTCTTCCTCTTTTGCATGCATTGCACCTTGCCTTCTTCTCTTTTTATTTTCTTACGCGCTAGAGTGCACAGCGATACGTTGTCCTTTACGACCATTACCGTGTGGCTTTACTATTCTTTAATGTCGTGACTTCTAACTAATTCCTCTAAAACTCTAAAAGATGAAGTGAAAACGTCCGGAAAAATGTCGATTGTAATAATCGCGAGAGAAATGGAAGGATATTCCCGCAACGTCCCGTGATGAATTTTCACTCGGGGACGGAATAAACAGCATCGGACGCGTTCGCGGGCGACTAATAACGGCGAAAGGGACGCGATAACGCAAGGCACAGAATTACATAATAAATCTGGAAATAATGGGAATTAAAAATTATAAAAAGAAATCATACTTTCGTTGCCTTTTGAGTCTTCTAGGTAAGCCATGCTACAGACTGACACGATGTATGCTCTCCTCACTCCGGTCCTCCCATGTAATATTTTCGGGTAACCGCACCACGCAATCGCATGCAAGGGTGGAATGCCGGGTGTACATCAAACTGCGCGATTGCGATATTCAAGCGACCAATAATATCGATAAAGCTGCACAATTAAAGTGGCACAATTAAAACGGTTAAAAAATTGACATCAGTCACGTTACACTCGACTGTTTCTTCGCGATTCCTTTCTTTTTTCTCTCTCTCTTTTTCTTTTTCCTTTTCTTTCTTTCTTTTTACTTACTTTCCATTCATCTATCTCTCTCTCTCTCTTCCTTTCCTTTTTTCCTTTATATCTCTTTTGATAATATTTTCTAGATCGTGTCGCTCTTTATTCTGGGCACGCACTATAATCGCAAACTTCAGGTCTCGTAAACTACCGCACACGACGTTATCACATCTTAAACTGTAAACACTGCGGACCGACCCGAGAAAGCGATGTTGGTTTGGGCTGACCTAACCCAATACTGAGTGACAGTCGAGCCAGGCTTACTGTAGTAGTGAAACATTCCCCACCACCCTCAAGTACTCCGGTTAGGCTCCCCTCCACTAGTCGGCGCACTCGTTCCCCACCGGGCAACTCGGCGCGTTACCCTCTCGAATCGCAACCCCGGATGCGCGAGTCGCCGGGACGCTCTTTGCGGGATGCAGAGTGCTAAGGTGCAGGGAGGATGGCGCATAGGGTCGCCGAGGAAAGGACAGAGACGAATAGTGATGGGATAGGAATGGTAGGGAGAGATGCTAGGAAAGGGATGTCGCTGCGAGCGAGTAGTGATGTGAGGGTGTGACAGAGCAAATGAGTGAACGGGAACCTATTGCGTAGAAAGAGCAAGCGCAAGAGGGCGGAGGGAAGGACCGAGAGACAGTGAACCTGCGACCGTGATCTTTGGGGGTAGTGGTGATGGCGCACGTCTGGAAACGCGCTTTCTGCTCGTACGAGGCGACGAGCGAGAATCGTCCCAGAGTGAGGGGGAAGGATTGAAGGGGCGGAAAGAGATACGGGAGGCACGAAGAACACCATCGTGCGGGAGATTCGGAGACGGGTCGGTTTTCGAAATTCAAGCGGAAGGAGACGGAAGACGTTTTGTATTTTTTACATTATCTCTTCGGAAATTCGATGATGATTCAACGATGATAATTAATCGCGTTGCCTCGCGATTGCGTTAAGCTGTCCTCGGGCGAACTCTTTATCTTTCGATGCGGACACATGCGAGCGCTCATGCATTCGTTATTCAATGGTTTGCCGAACCGTCGGCGTTTCAGATATCGACAGTTCCGAGTAGAACGCGAGAACTGTACGAGCTGCAGGCTTTTTGCAAAAGTTCGCCACGGCTGTCGATATTTCAAAGGCAATCGATACGAATCGCGCGCGGGTAGCATTGTATGGGAGATGCGCGCGATTGATGCGAAACGATCGCACCGACGAAGATCGAGAATCGAATTAATCGAAAACGCCACTTTTAGAGAAGCGATCGCGCCGGAAACATCGGAAACGGAGCCGTTCGTCGTCGTTTCCTCCACAATCAAAATCGGTACGCGGAAACGCGCCCACCGCGACGATACCTTCATCCCCCGCGGGAGTCGTTCTCCTTCGGGTAGAATAGAGGCGCGTTGGGGTACGCGAATGCACGCGTGCAACCATGCGCGACGGCTCTCTCTCTCTCTCTCTCTCTCTCTCTCTCTCTCTCTCTCTCTCTCTCTCTCCCTCTGTCTCTTTCTCTGACTCTCCTTCTTTCTCCTTCACTCCTTCGTCTCACCTGCTCGCCGTATAGCGCGTGCTCGCAGCCAAAGACTCGGGAGAGTCAGGACTACCATCGCACACGCTCGATTACGATAAAAAAGTGGAAGAATGCCTCTCTTTCTCTCTCTCTCTCTCTCTCTAGATCCCCATGCGTGCGTGTAGCGCGCGTGTCACGCGCGCGCGCGTGCATTCGCGCTCGCACCCCTCGCGGCACGGGCACGAGAAGCACACACATAAACGCGCGCGCGCACACACGACCACATGTCGACCTTGTATCGGCGTGACGTGCACACGATGCGGTGCTCGCACTCTACCCTGTCGACCGCCTGTCATCGCCGCGGAAGCAGGAGAAGCGCGAGCGGAGGAGCGGGGATGACGAGGAGGGAGGAAGGGAGGGAAGAAAAAATCGGGAAACGTAAAACATTGGAGAGAAAATCCGGGAATCGGGAATCTAGAGTAAATCGGTGGATTGATGGATCGATTCACAAGAGATTTCTTTCCGTCAAGAATCACGATCGCACTTTTTAATATATGTTTGTACGATTTGTCCGTGCTTCCTCTATATCGCATTCTCTGCACGAGAGGATGTGCTCTGATAATCTGAATGCATTTTTTCTGTGAAAGATGTTTAATTGAAATAATAAGTATAATAAATCGTTCTCTCTGTTCGCGTAATCGGACGATTATTGAGACGAATATGAAATTAACGGCACAATGATTCTCTGATCAATCTGATCAATCGCTCTCGCTTTTGAATCGCGCGGCTGAAGAAACGGCTGGAAATGGTTTTTACATTCTTTTTTCTAAACGTCAGCAAAACATCCAACGGAATTTCTCATCCAACGTAATCGCTTACCGTATGCAGAATCAACTAATCTAATCTCGAATCTGACCATTGTACGCGCCGAAGCTCTCCACATAGACATCAGCGCTGCGGATCGCTACATCGATATCTCGATCTGCTGCAACCGACGAATGACAGTTGGTGTTTTTCGCGCCGCGGTGAGGAGCGATTTGAAAATTTCCCTGCATCGTCGAGAGCAAATTCTTTTCTCTCGGAGCTTCGCGCTCGGAATCGTTCTCGATCAATCGGCTATCGAGCGTGCGATCGCATATTTTTTCGGGAGGTTAAGATGCTCCCGTTCGTTTACAAACGAATTGCAGCTTTTTCGAGCAATCGAAAGAAGTTGTCAAGCCTGCGACGTTCCGAGTATCCGCGTTTATGCAACGTTACGCGCACAGCTGCGCGTTTGATGCGATCGTCGTTGATCCGCAGGATTCTCAAGACTGTTTCTCTTGAAAACCGATTGCCGCAATTGCCACGGATATCGTATCCGATATCGTATCCGATATCGCACCGATAATCATCGGCGATAATAGTTTTCCAGTTTGACCTTTGCATTCTCCAAGTAACAATGCAAAGCAGACCGGCATGGCGTACCGGCATCATTTGTCAAGGATATTTATGAGGCTGCGAGTTCAGGCCGTCGCAAACGGCGCTACAAAGCTATCGAATCTCCTAATTATCAGTCCCAATATCGCGCTTAATGGCCGGACTAATAATAGCGGAGCAGTGCCCTCGTTTCTGCATTAATTCGATGCTCGCCCACTGGCGAACATGTGGTGTGCGAATAGACTCGAGATGCGGCCCGACGCACCAGCTGGTCTAGGAGAAAAAGGATGCCGGTCTTTCCTTCTTTCTCCTTTTTCATCCTTTTATCGATTCTATCGCCCTTGTACCGTGCCGCCGCGGAATTTCGCTCGACGGCCGCTCGGAAGAGTTGAAAATCCGCCGTGCAGCGATTAAACGCCGACTATGCGTCTCGTCTCGTCCTTGCATCTCGTGTAAGTGACAATCTCGATTTTCGCGATCAAAGTCGCAATGAATTCGCGCAGTGCGGAATTTCCAAATTAAATTTCATCGGAATCATGCATTCGATGATTCGTGAGGATCACGAACCGCCCGACTAATCTCCTCTCTGTGCACCATCCTTCCCTCGACGTGTCTTTGCATCCCTCGTATATGCGTCAGTGAGCTTTAGAATACCTCGCGTCTCTCGCAAAGTAGCGAGTATCGAGACTCGGACAAAGAATCTACCCCGCCGCGTGAGTACACGCAACGACGTTTCTTAAGCGGATAGACCGCCCCGCCGAGGGTGCGTCCGAAGGTTCGTCGCGTCCAGTCGCGACTTCCGATCGAGCGAGTCCGGGCCGGGGGCGCGGAACGGGACGGGGAGGAAAAGGATGCAGGAGGAAAAGAGCGCAGAAGGATGAGGAAGAGAAAAATGGCGAGGTTCTCGCGTGGCGGTTGACCAGGTTGAGCACCTGGTTGTTCAAGAGAAATCGGGTCGATTCAGAAGGGATTTCGCAACGGACGCGGCTCGCTCGCAAGGGAGGCGGATCACCTTGCAGCGAGCTGGTCAGCCACCTCGCTCAATAAATAATGAGGGGCGCGATCGATCCGTGACACCGCGAGACCGCGACCCCTTCGGCTCGCAGGATTATCTATCAAGGATCGATTGATTCCGCTCGCGCAGAATCGGGAATGTCTTGTCGACGATGCGACATCGATGCGTCTCTGTCCGATTAACACGATCCACGCGAATATAGGTATATGTAAGTGTATTCGATTGGAATGTCGGCTCGTAATCAGTTCTCCTATCGCGAGATGAAAATAACCCCATGATGACACTTTGCGCCGAGCGTATGCGCTCAGCATGTGTCGCGTCTCTCGTGAGTATTTTTGATATCGCGTCGTCGTTATTTAAAGATATCGTCATCGCTTATCGGTTCCGTCACGGTAAAAATACCTTCGCGGGTCCATGTCGAGCAGACTTCATCACGGAAACAATACGTTCTCCATCCGGAAGCGTACGCACGACGAGAGCGGGCACGATTAGGTCGCGCGTCCTCCCCTCGTTCTCCATCTCGCTTCTCGAATCCGGAGCGTCTATCTTTTTTACTCGACAACGTGCTTCCGCGTAACAAGGGCCTAACAGAGCTGTCAATCCATCGATAAATTGAATGGAGGACCTAAAAACCACCCTACATTCTCCGTTGCCCTTCACCCCCTTTCATCCGCGCGCCGCGTACTCTTACACCCTATCGGCGGTGGCGGTGGCGGCGGCCCGAGAGACCGGCACGATATTTTTTTTCCTTCGCAACACAAAAACGTCCGTCTCTGCAACTGACGTGTGATTCGGCTACCCTCGAGCGCGAAGGGGGATTTAAGGAAGCAGAAAACTGACCGGACGCGGATGGACGGACGGCATCGTCGCTCCGTGACATCCGTCATGCAAATCGAACGCGGAATCTCGTCCATTGGAGGTCCGTTAATTTCTTATTGCAGAAATTTACGACTCTCCTTCCTCTCGCGGATATAATTTATTCGTGCGATTCGTGTCGTCGCGATGTCCCCCGATGATGATGATCGTGTTTGCCTTCGCGTTCGTGCGACGCCTCCATACGCGGGAACCAAATGCGATGTGATATTCGCTCGCCGCTCAGTAGATCGCTATTATAACGGGCGAGAGTGGTCGCCGAGAGAGTGAACCTCTATCGCGGAATAAGTTACCGAAGAGAAAGGGCTTTGTAAGGGAGGAATTCGGTTTCGAAGGGGTCGTGATCGCGAGGTGAGACGAACGTATCAGGCGGACGTGAGGACGAGAAGGAGGGCGCAATCGACCCCACGCGTTTTGCTCTGCTTCCGCACACACGAGCAAATCCCCTCGTTTTTGGATTTTTGGGTAAAACGGTAAAGGGGAGACTGGTGAGTAATTCGAGGCAGGGTGCGGATTGCGTGCGCACGCGCGCGCCTCTATGTATAGCCTGCGTGCGTACCAAGTAGAAGTAATTCTCTCTCTCTCTCTCTCTCTCTCTCTCTCTCTTTCTCCTTCTCTTTCAGATTTTCGCACCCTCCGCCGCTCGTCTCCACCCCCGTTGCGCGATCACCCTTCACGTGGGACAGGTTTGACCAATATTTCCGAAGGGAGTGAGACAAAAGGAGAAGAGAGAAGGAAGGACAAACTGTCCGCCGCCGACAATTTGCTCGCAGCGCGGCAATAACGCTGCAGCTGCAATGGCGCCGGCCAACTTCTCGACAACGACGATGGAGAAAATGGAGAAAACGAAGCTCCCCTCGATATTGTTGTCGCAAATCTGCGACGCGTATGTTTAATCCTTTTGCTAAATCGTTTAAGTTTAACGTCGAAATAACGTGGATTTATACGTGAATGATATCAATAGCGGAAACAGGCGCTATCGCTTTCAATTAAGCCGATTATACACGCCGATTCAATTAAGCTCGATTATACACGCTGTCACAATCCCGTTTGATCAATTTCTATAAAAACTACTTTCTAAAATAGATCAATGATATCCGCAATCAATTATTTTCCAATGTTACACCATATTTTCCGCAGGCCGAACTCTTTTGTTTTAATCTACTTCTTTATATGGCATGCTAGGTATTCCGTCGAAAGACTCTCATAGTTAAAAGCTTTTTGCTACACTTAAAGAATATATTTCAGGAATAGAGAATGTGGAATATTCTTTTCTATCTTCCATATCACGGATTATCGGCAGTTTCGTACGACATCTTAATGATATCCTGATTATTTACGAGATATTTCACAGAACAAACGAGATCTTGATCTTCGGGCGCTCCTCAAGCTTCGATGGTGAGCTTCAGCCTTGAATAAAAATATGGATATCATTGATTTCTGCATCTTTTGATAGCATTTCACGAGTCATTGTAACATTCCTTGATCTTCCACTGCGTCCTTCTTCTATTTCGGCGGTACCATCGTGAAGCAACTAGAAGAATGCCAAATCGCATTCAGCATTTTCAATCAGCTTAAAGTCAATGTCAATGTCAGGAAGCCTTCGGTCTGCTCTTGTTGGAGCGATTCAATCCTAGCTCTTTTCACGAGCGTCACCGAAGAGGTGAAGAGGTGAAGAGGTCAGCGACAGAAAGTCGTTTCCCGAAGCGATAGCGCGAGAGCCTCATCTCGCTCTTCGGCCTTTACGATTCGTATTTAAAATATTCCTTTTCCTTTCAGCGATTCAGTGTTACAGGATCGACAGTTGATTCTGTCACGAGTCTTTAGAAATTAATAGAAATTAATTAACCCAACGATGTATAATTCTGTAAGTCGGATATAAGCGCGCTTGCGTCGCATATAATTTTACTAGACGAAACATGCATGTCGTTATCGTTGCAGATGTCTCTGTCTCTCTCTTTCTTTTGAATCTATAGCTTCGTTACAAATTAAACAGCTTCGCGTATGTCCGCCACAAATTAAAGACCGCATCGATGCGTACACGATCGTGCCTTTACCGGATCAGTAAAAGGATCCAGAGGATCTTTTAGCATCCGCGCGATCACGCAATTGTTTTGTCATTGATATTATTTAATCGGGCGACGTTTCATCTCGGGATGATTTAACCTCGATCGAAGCACGCGAACCGTCTGTGTGGTCCATCCCATCTCTCTCTTCCTCTCTCTGTTTCCGCGTGTCTCTTTTCGCTCGCCCCCGAATCCCGGTCCCATTGTACCTTTTCTCGTTTTCTCCAAGCTTACCGCGGACTCGCATTGTCGCAGATCCATCGGCAAAATGCGAGGCCGCGGGCGAAAGTCCGCACGGTCGATTAAATTTTTCGCCGATTTGGATCCTCCAAAGGCGCTACGTGACTCGCCGACCAGGGTGGGCATACGATTTCCCGACTTTGTTCCCGATTTTTGAGTCGGTTTCAGAGCGTTCGCTCTCCGCTAACGGAGAACGTTGCACCTCCGGAGCTCTATCTTCATCCTGCGATGAAAGTCAAAGACCATTAAGGATCTGAGATATCTTGCGACGCGAATCTGACGTTTAACGGCGCGGACGAGGTCTTCTTAAGATCTCTTGTCAAGATCTTAAGCGCGATCTTGCAAAATTGCAAGGCAGTTGCGCGCTCGCAAATGTAGATTTACACGGAAGTATCAAGTTTTTGTTCGTCATCGGCGAGAGGAAGATAATCAGCGATTATTCGGAGACGCATTAAAAGATCGTTAAGGTAAATTGCCAGCCTGTATTACGAAAGTGATTATCGAACATATCTATTTCTTCATTATCAGTCGCTTACTTTTCTCCTTTCGATCCATCCGCATATCTCTCAGCTTAATTCCGTAATAGTTTAAACACAAAAATATCATTTGAATGAGAGATGATTCTCGACACATAAATTTTTTCATTCAAGAGACACTTTGGGAGATCCAAAGTGCTCCTCGGCGAAGCCGACGACCGTGAAATGGTGTGCTAATTCGTCTCTTCTTTCTTATTAAAGAATAGACCTCTTGACTTCCCGTAGTCATACACAAAAGCGTCCTCATCTAATGGCATAAAGTTCGTCGAAATAGCAGAATGGGGTAAAATGCATGCACGTGTCCGCCGGATGATCTTCCGGCGTACCTTTACCTTTTCGCCCTCTCCGCAGGACATTGGGAGCGACGTGAGTTAACTCATGCGCGATGCAGGAGTTACTTTTATTTATACAGCGAGAGAAGCACACGCCTTGTCATTCTCTCGCTCCCTCCGGTGAGATGCTGCGGTCCACGCATCCCCGCGTCCTCGCAGTTTTCTCGCATGGGCACACCTCAAGAGGGGTCCCGTTCTCTTGTCGCGACAGCGAGAGGCGGCCACTCCGCAGCTGCACACAATCGTCGCCCACGGCGCTGGGTTCATTTAACTTTGCAAATACACAACTCTTTAATATTGTGTCGCGCTAAACGGCCCGCTGCCACCGCGCTAATGGACACTGACAAATGGTCCCTCGAGGAATCCCGCTCGCGGTCTCCAACCTTCTCGGCTTCCTCTTGGTTCATCTCAGCTGAGTCAGTCTCAGCCTCGGCGCAGTCGCGGCCAACTGCACGATATTCAGAAGAGGAGAAGAAAGGGAGGCTTGGTGCGTCTGTAAATCATGGTAACGATAGCAGGTTCTTCGTTATTTCGTGTTTCGTTATTTCGCGATCGCGGGAGTTGAACAGCGCGCTTTTACGTCACGGAAGTCCGTCTGTGAGATTCACGCGAGTTTATCGTCATCATGCTGCATCCGTTGAAATTTTTGCCACGAACGTTGCCATGGCAAACGCTCCACGTTATGCCATCATCGTTGTCATCGGGGCGTCGGTGAAGCCGACGCCTCGGAAGCTCGCGAGATACAGAAGCGGATAAAAGGAGAGAGGATTCTCCAAGCGACTCTCTACACGATGTTGGGTCCTCCCTTCGTGTGCTCACTCGCGCCGACTCATCCTCCTTTGAGGCTCCGTCGTCTCCTTCGCACACCAGCCTCACCATACACACGTACGCACACGTGTCCGCACGTACGGACGGCAGTTTCACGCGAGCAGCAACAGGCTGCTGCTTTTTATCCTCCTCCTTCCTCTCGCATCTCCTCTTTCGAAGATCTCGCCGTCGTTTCTCGTTCTCCAGCTCTTTCTTTTCGTCTGCCTGCCGATGGATTATTTTATCGCGTACCTGCTCCCGGAAGCGGAAACCGATGGCCATCGAATATATCGGTTATCACGTTTCCTCGTTTGCCGTCTTGATCTGCCAATGGATCCATCGCTTTTTAGCGTCTCCGCGCTCGCCCGGAAGAAACCGCCGGCGACAAGATGCACTTGAAACGCGCCGAATCCGGACTTTGCTGGTTAACTTCAGGAGAAACGAAAGAGAGGAACCCAAGTCAAGTGGGCCGTATGGATCATGTCGATGCAGCGAACGAACGTTCGTCCGACCAACAACTTGCCGCCCCATCGCCATTGCGACGAATGCAGGTGGCTGCAGGATGACGTGGGGAGAGAACTCGAGGAAAAGAGTACCGCACTCGCGATCGCTGCTCTATGCTGAAGTTTTGCCGCTTCTTTGTTTCTCCGATGAGATCTACGTCTGGAATCTCTCGAGTATTTGCTTTGCAAAATCGCAAAATCTGAGATTTTTAGGTGTACAAATCAATTTCTTGCTTTTTTGTAACAGAAATCTTCCCCGATTTACGTGATTGAATGGAAACAGCTTGTTGGGTAACTCCGTGTTGTATAACGAGTTTCTTTTCTGTTTGAGCCGAGTTTTGATCTTGCAGTTGCCCGTCTTGAAATTTTTCAGATTAGCGGGGACGTTTTCTGTCTTTAGAATTAAAATTTCCCTCGCGAGATCTCTTGTAGCGATTTTTGCAGAGTCGAATGAATCACTGCGTCTTCATCAGACGAAGAAGACAATCATTTTAGCGGTTTGTTTCTTAGTTGGAACGCGAAGAGAATGCAGGATATGCATTCTGCTTTTGCGGTTATCGAGGAGATCGGTGAACGTTTTAATTGAAAATGATTTCGCCAAGATCGGCGAGAAGGGAAGCAAGAAATTAATTTGTCACATATAATACATGTTAACAGACGTCTTTAACTTCCGCGGCTGCGACATTGTAAACGAGGATTATCTACCAGCACGGTTCCGCGGCGACTTGAGCCTAGGGTTGTACTTTTCGAGCCGAACAAAAGCGGCCTTTTTATCGTCCGTGTCCGGTTCGCCAGCATCGTTGGAAATATAGATGTTAATATTTGTCTCCTGATTCTCAGCTAAGCAGGTGTTGGGCATAAGCGCGCCATTGTCGGATTTAAAATCGCCCACGCGCCCCAAATCTCCGATCTCCAGATTCTCCGTGCCGTGGCATGCGTTCTCCAGATCGGCATAATTTTACGCAACGATCCGGCAGCGCGTGTATCGCCTCGTGCATGACATTATCGATAGCGGACATCGCTACGGATGAAGAAGCGATAGATTTTCTAACGCGTTCTCGTTAACCTTTTTCTCCGTTGACCTTCCTTATCTCTTTTTCGCGATCACGCAACGATTGCATCGTAATGATGAATGGCAAATAAAAATTTCTATTCGTATCTAGCTGTTTTTCCCAATTTTTATCGGTGACAGCTTTCGGAGCAGCTCAGTCTTTTCTCGATCAATCGAGATGTACCTTTCGTACGTTCCTGCACACATTTTTACACACGTGCGCGTATTAAAAACTCCTTGAGACCGCTTCCCAAACAGCGAGACTTTTCAGCATCTTTCTTCGTACCTCTCACGCAAAAAAGGAGCACAAAGGATCCGGACGACTGTCAAATTTTATATCCGGCCTTCAAGGATTCCGAAAATCGGTTCGCCTCTCTGTTCCCCTCATCGGGCAGATGTAGGTATGCTTCGACGATCAAACTTAATAATATTTATGCAACGCGCGTGCAGGCAGCGTCCTTCACTCTCTCTCTCTCTCTCTCTCTCTCTCTCTCTCTGATTCCGGCTGGATTTCAAGGGTCCTTTATTACATTGCTTTTTTTCGCGGAGACGGGGAACTCGCGGGATTAAGGTGTGGGTTGAGCGGGATTTCAACTGCGAACGATACAACGGAGACCCATATATGCGGTATGCGGCTGGGATTACGTATGCAATCCTAATACCATTATAATTCGATATAATTCCCTCGAATCCAATTACAGAGGCAGGGAGAAAGCGAGAGAGAGAGAGAGAGAGAAGGAGAGGAAAGGAGAGAGAAGAACTAAGAAATGAGATAGCCTTATTGCAACGCCGTATGAAGCAAAGATCGAAATGGCGCGCTGCTCGTAACTCGTTAATTCTCCGTGACGAACCCTTTCGCTGTTGCCTCGACGACCCTTCGTAGCGACGACCAATCAGAGTCTCTGATTTATTTAACCCTTCTCGCAACGTCGGCTTCGCTCGCGTTCCCCAACCCTTTGCGGCACCTGCCCGGAATGACGCAACCGCGTGCACTGGACAGACCCTCGTCGTTCGATTGGCGAAAAACTTGAGGAGGGGCGTGGCCTTGGCGTTTGTTACAAGAATGGAATTGATTTTATTTGTTTATCTCCATCGCTGATCTAGCCGATTAAGGGCGAGTCACCGCAAGTGCACAGCAAGTGCACCGCAAGTATGCAGCTATACTCTGGCAAATTTGCCGTTTGACCGAGACCTTGCACGGGAATGTAGCCTGTGCAATTACTTCGGTATTTCTCATTCTTTGTCCAACGGACGGAGGATATTAACGTTCGCAGGACGAGAAGCTACGCCGTAACTGGCTAAATTCGTGGCGCCCGGGTAAATGGTGCTTCAAAAGTTCTCGGTATCACGTTTACGCGAAGTTTAAAACGGGGGCGCATGATTAATGACGTCTAGATAATCGCGACCGAGCCACTGGATCTAAGAAGGCCTTTAAAATAATCCCCATAAAATTACGCCCTAATGCCGCGATCATTAATCCTCCGTCTTATCTCTGAGGATGTGGGCGCCTCGCGAAACTCAGCCGATGTGGCGGCGCAAACGCGAGGACGAAACAGAGATTAGCGATTTCATCTGAATGGGTCCGCGCGCAGATTTCCCTCCGCCCCTTCTCGGGACGAATCGATCGATCAATCGCGCTCTTCGGTCGAGACTTTACGCTCGATTGCTCACATATTGCACCCGTCCCTCGTCCTTTCCTTGCAATCGTGTCCCAGATCTTGCCTCGCAAGACAGGACTGCGAGTTGACGAGATGAAGAGATTATCAAGCGAGAGGATCATTTTGGAATTTTATCGGGATCTTATAAAAATCCAGGGAAGACGCAAATCGAATTTCCACGAATTTCTCCGAACTGTCCGATCGGGCGAGACAATTACGTCTCACTCGCAAGCGTGGCGATGACGGCGGTGGCAGGGAAAAGTTCAACGGCTCTTAAATACCGCTCCGACGTGCCGCTCGCCGATGCAATCGATTTCGCGCGTGCACATTGCCCGGAGGGTCGCGGGGTCGAATCTCCAGCGCAGACTCGTTCTCGGCACACCAAAGTTTTTCCCTCCCTTATCCTCCGCGCGCGCGTTTAAGCCGACGGCGCTGCTGGAATTAATTATTTAGGGGACAGAAATGGCACCCCTGCCCACCCCCTCGATTCCTTCCGCCCCCTCTACCGTTCCCCGCGCGCTTCCCGGCTCTCCCGGATCGTGACTCCGGTCTAACCCAGAGGGCGAAGATATAATTATGGGCGGCGGGTGGGTGGCTTCAAGTATTCATGTTTTCATTACGGCGCGCGGCTCTTCGTTGAGCCCTTGCTCCGCGAATGGAAGGGATGCTCTTGAAAATAACGCGTCGCCGCTGTTTTCGCGCCGCTCTCCTTGCGCGATCGCGTTCGTTAATACTTTTATCTTATCTGGCGCAGACGCGATACGGAGGATCGCTGGTTCTCGAGAGACAGAGAGAGAGAGAGAGAGAGAGAGAGAGAGAGAGAGAGAGAGAGAGAGACGCGATATCTCTCGAGGAAGAGGACCGCTTTTCGGCTGGTAATTTTTCTCGCCGAGGACGGACGCCTCGGCCGGGCTTGACGCTCACGAGATGGGCGCCGGCGCCCCCTCTCCCCTTCACCCCTCCCCTCCCCGCTACCGCTCCGCGTTTTTGCTCAGTCCGTTATCTGTTCTTTGTTCCAGCGCTCGCTCACCCTTTGTCCGGATTCTCCCTTTTGTAACTTCCGAGATCCCTCGGCATTGTCTACCTAAGAAGGAACTTCTTCGCGAAATGTCGCCATCCCCGAATTAATCGACGGCGTTTTCCTTGGCGAGGCGGAGAGAGAGAGAGAGAGAGAGAGAGAGAGAGAGAGAGAGAGAGAGAGAGAGAAAGAGAGAGAGAGAGAGAGGAGGGGATCGGCCATTAAAAATTCCTGAATCAGTAGCCCCTCGCTGCTGATTAACGGCCAATCCACCCCGAGCGATCCTTCATCGAGGATCTTCGCCGAGAGCGTGCGGGGTGCGTGGCAGAAAAAGGTCTCGACAATTTATCGCTGTTCCATAATAAGCGCGTACATTACATCGAAATGAGGCCACTTTTTCGCGGATCGAGGCTTCCTTCTGACTCGTCCGCCGTTCCAAACGGAACTCATCCTCGACGACCCCGAAATAAACGTCCGGTGGATGTAAAATCAAAGCGCGGGGGAGAGTAACCCCTGGACTCTGCGCTTCCTTTTTTCGAACGCGGCACCGTTTTGAGCTTCTTGGCTTCTCAGCCATTATTCTCTCCCTCGTGGTCTCTCCTTCGTCGTCTTAACCGTCCTCCGTTGCGGCCGCTATTAATTACGTCAGAGCGTCTTATCGATGGTCGTCAGCAAGTTCCGCGGCGGGCTTTAATGGAAAAGTTCCTCCTCCGCGATGGTGCGCGCGGGGCTCTCGAGCTAAAAGTGCAACGATGCAAAATAAGTGGCTCTTTGAAATATCCGGCCGTTGTTGGCGTTATATCATCTCGAGGGGTTAATTGAGGAACTTGCTGATTCGCGCGAGTCCATCCGGCGTACGGGACGCGGAACGCGGATGCTTTCAGCTAACGCTTCAACCATCGCTTCCCGCAGGTCCGATGATGTATTCGATCATTAAGCGGACTTTTAATTGCGGACGCTTCCGAGTATTCATCGACGTGGTTCCAGTTATTCATAAATAATCGAGCGTCTTTATCGCCGGGAACGAATCGAATATCAAAAACTGCCCGCCGGCTGTCGTGACGGTGAGAAATTTTTTCGAAATGCACCTCCATTGAAAGTTGAGGCGTGTTATTTCTGCGGGAAAATAATATCGTGCGAGCCGCACTGCGCCAGGCTGATCCGAGAGCGTTACGAGGGGGTTGCTGATGGTGGACGGTGAAAGTTACATGGATACTGTAACTATCGATCGAATAGTCGTTGTGGACACAAGCGAGGGGTAGCTTATTGGTCAGTTGTGCAGCGCGCAACTCCAACATGACACGAGGGGGTTGGCCGGAGCGATAGGGCGATCAGAGAAAGGGGGAGTTGTAACCCCATGCCAGCCTTGAGGGACGTCCCGAGGAGGAGATAGACGAAGCTTGCCTCATTTTGTGAAATTATGGCTTCTACTAGTTCCAAGGTTTCCTCTCGTTGTTCGATCGCGGATTGACCGCGCGCGTTGTATTACTTCTTCATGAGCTCGCCGTCTTCCTCCATTCCACTTTCCAACTACGGAGAGGATCACCTTGGAAGAGCGTTTCGTCACGTTTCAGATTTTAACTCGATAAATCGAGCAGTTTGAATTAAAACTGGTCCAACCGAAGATTGGTTCGCACTCTCCCGCTTTGCTCCCGAGCCTTCGCGTCGACAAACTCTGCTGAATTTATACATAAACGCCTTCGTATTTATACATATTCGTCCTCTGGAAAAGCCATGGCGTTCGCGGATGGGTCGCGTGATGGGAAAAGAAGAGAAGGAAAGGAAAAAAGGAATAATAGCGCGGGAAATGTCGCTGGACAATTTTATCGATTAAGTAAATTGCTGAAAGTTACTGCGCCAGCATATCGCAATAAATAAGTAAACATAAGCGAGACGCAGGGGATCGTTTGTCCGGTATATTTTATCAGTGGTGCAAAAGTTTCCGATAAAAATTTAATGTGGCGAAATATCTCCTTTCTCGACGCCGACGCCGTGTATTCCGACACAAAGCCGACTCGGAATTCATAGAATATTTGATGGTCCTCCGCCGTCCTGGCGATGGACTTGTCGACGGTCCGCCAGTTCTTTCCTCCATCTCTCTCTTATCCTTTCTCTACTCCCTGTCTCTCTCTTGCTCTTTTCGCGGAAACTTCTTTGAAGTACGCGCCGAAAAACTTGGGCGACCCTCGATATAAAAGTTCGCGGGGATCGTGACCGCTGAATATCTGCGGATCAAGGTATATCTCCGCGTTGCGCATTATTCCCCGCGAGGGACCACCCTCTTCTCCGCGAAAGGGCGAAAAGATCGATAATGGTGGGCACCGACACTGCCGCCGTCACCACCGACGCCTCCCCCGTCGTGGTTGCGGAGGCAAACTTTTGTTTCTCCGGGAGGCAGATAAAAGGCCCGGGGAATAATGGCGCGTCGCCTTCTTTCCTTCCTGTCGCACGGACGGCGTGCCCTTTCCCTCGTCCTTTGGAGGAAGAGTTAATCTCCCCGGTAGTCTGTATCGCCAAGTCTTCTCTCTCTCTCTCTCTCTCTCTCTCTCGAGAACTTGCTTGTTCCTGGGAATACGTTATCCCCGGATCTTTAGATATAAATATCGGAACACATCGGGGAACGGCAATCGCTATCGCCGACTGTCTCGTCATTGCGGCTCTTGGTTGGTCATCGAGACTGTCGTTATCGGTGTCGAAGGGTCGCGTATAATTTCGTGAGAGTCGATTCCCGATAATGACTGCGCGTGGCTATCGCGACATCGTCCCTTCGGCGGTAAACTCGAAGGTAACGCGAAGGAACGATCTGCAAGAAGTTTTCAGGGGCGAGAACGCCGCGTGGCTCGTCGACTGGTTTCCCGCGGCGCATCTTTGGGAGTTTGTTGCCTCGACGAAAAATAATTACGCGCCAAGATGAATCGGCGATTCGCCCCTCAAACAAAGGGTAGCCGGGCGCGAAGCACGGCAACCCACTGCGAGACGGACGATTCCTCGTCGTGCATCGCGCGCGATGGCGGCGGATTATAGTTGCAGCATCATGCTATCCCCGGGAGAAGAAATCCGAGAATTCTCTTCGTGCTGGTGTTGGCTAATTTTACGCCGGTGTTTTCCTCCTGATTCGAGCATCGCGCTTACCTTCTCTCTCTCTCTCTCTCTCTCTCTCTCTCTCTCTCTCTCTCTCTCTCTCTCTCTCTCTCTCTCTACTATTTCTCCGCCAGGAAGATTAATTGGCTCGGGTTGGCGGCGCGTTGTTTCGAGCAACCTCGTTAAACCGTTCGTGCGTGCGAAGAACCCGCTGGAAAAGATTAATCGGATCCAGAGTTTGTTGCTTTGCTGCTTTACGCTGGCTCCAACGACGCGTTGCGTCCTCCATCGTGTCTCAATCTCTCGCTGTTACGTTCGACGCGAAGTCTCGCGAAAACCGCGCGATGAGCTTTGATCTTGTCTTATGGATGCATCAACGTGTCCAGACATGCTGGATCTTACATCCTTATGAATCGTCGATGCTTATTTCGGAACAATCTCGCGCTAATTGGATGCGACCAAGTAACAGTCTATCGCTTCATTCGCGAGAAGGTGAGAAACGCATCTCCTCGATTACTATTCAAAGTTCAATTAAGCAACAATGTAAGCCCATCACGCAACGCTCTTTGGAGGCCAAATCCTGAGATTCGGAAATCAGAAAGACCGTTCACGATACATCGTGAACAGGGTTCATAATTCGGAAAACGCTCTCTTCTGGGGCAGTTGACGTTTCCTCCCTTCAATCCTTCGTCCTGTTCCACTCCGTTTTAGATTTGACGGTGACACTCCTACTCGCCAATTGAAGAGGCAAAGGGAAGCGACCTCTCATTATCGATACCGGCTAATTCCCGGCCCGTCTTAGACGAACGACCCGGATCGGCTCGCCCTTTCATCCCCTTTCGTGCGGTTCCCGGTTAAACGCTACCTACTTCCGGCCGGCGCCGAACATTCCGAGCGTACCAATAATTATTAGCTTCGGTATCGCTTCAATTTCTGTCCGTTCCTTTCCCATTTCTTTTGAACCGCGAGCAGCTTGTTCTCGAGAAGTCGCATGGTCGGAGGTCCCGATTTTCCCGAGGGCGACCGCCCGCGACGCGATCCGGATTATTGTTTGCTCGTATTTATTCGAGAGAACGCGATTTCTCGTGAAATTCGAGCGGCGTGCATCGAGCTCGTTAACGCTCTTGATCATGGATCCACGCGACGTCAAGCATTCAGCCGTCGAATGTCTCGTCTGAAACGAAACACGAGCAGCATCAAATAGCAGCGCATCGCGCACCGTAACGGAGAAAGGAGAAAGGAAAAAGCTAGAGAGAAAGGAAAGGGGTTAGGCAAACGGGCCCCAACCTGTTACTCGGTAGCCCGTTTTTTCCCCCCTTTCAGCGGGATAACGTTTAGTGGGACATAATGCCCCGAAAGGGTTGCGGCGCGATTATTGTATTGTGACCTCGGCACAAGGTGGCAGTGTGTACGTTATACCTGCGACCATTACGGAATCGGTGGAACCCGCACGCGGGACGGGAGAGAGGGGAGAAAGGGTTACGGTTCGCTCGAGGCCCCGGGACCACACTGCGGGGCCTCCGCCCTTTTTAACCCTCTCTTACTGTCCGACCCTCGTGGCCCCGGTACGCGCAGAACCGTAACAGGTGTCACGCACACGTACACCCTCGCGCTACGGCCTGATGAGAGGGTTACGAAAGGGAAGCGCGACAGGAGGATCGCGACCCTTTCTCACAGGTGGGACGCCTGACCCCTTCTCGAACTCGTGGGAGTCCGCCGACCCTCCGCGAAGCGAACAAATGTCGTTCGCGATGCTCCGTAATTACTACGCGGACGAGTCCCGTAATTTTACAACGTTTAACGAGATCTCGTGCCAGCGGTCTCGTGCCGGAAGTTTTCCAGTTCGCCGAGCTCTCAATAAGGCGGATCGAATGTATCATATGACAATCCCGCGATCGCGCACAGCTCGCAGCGAATCTCGCGTATATCTCGCGTGTAGTCATGCTTGCAGTTCCGCTCTCCGACGCGTCAACGACTTTCCGATTACGCTTCCTTAATTGAGGATTTACATGATTTCTTTGAATCCATCTCAGATGGATGTAAAATCGGCGGAATCGGGACACATCGCGAAACTAGCTTCCCGTCCTCCATCGTGAACCTGTCGCTTGTATTCGTCGCCCGATGATCTTTACAGCACGTGGGCACCATTCAATAAAACACCCGTTTTCATCGAGCGGAAGGATATATCGCTTTCCAATTACTCTGCTAGAGGTGCGAGTGGCGGAAGAAAAAAAAAAAGAAAAGGGATCGTCATTTCGCAACCCTATCATTCTCCCTCCTTCCGCACAATAGTGCGTATGGTGCACGCGGTTATGCGTCGACCATAAGCGCGTGCATCCTGCGGAGAGGCGCAGGTATAAACGCGCCGACGGTGAGAGAGGGTTGCATCGTCCCACTTACGTGGGGTAAGTCTCGGGGCCCCTTAATCCATTCCTCGATATATTAATTCGTCTCTCCCGGGTGTTCCAGGTAGCGCGCGCGCGGGTATACCCTTTTCTAAAAAAAGGAGAGGAAGGAAAAAACAAGTCGACGAGGCCCAAAGCGCGCCGAGCACGCGCCCAGGTAGTCCTCGAAAGGGGTCTGATCGCGGTTCCCAGTTAGAAAAAATTTCATCAGGGTCGGCCGGCGGAGCGAGACGAAGGCCGAGGCGGAGCGAGCCATTATCGGCCATTACGAAGGCGCGCGCGAGATTCTCGCGTGTCGGCTTGCAGATCGAACTCTCGAAACGCGGATCCTATTCGCGGCGCGATTCTTGGCGCAGATTCTTCATAAATATGAATTTTTTTGAAGCGTTCCTCTTCCTTGGAAAATAATAACTCGACGAGCCTGAAGCGTATGAGGCGTATTAACGGCGCGATGCTTTGACCTAGAACGAGCCGCGAGTGTGCATCAATGCGCACGGAATCACTTTGGAATCTCTCGCGAGAGACGGAAAGCTCGTTTCCGCCGAGCGCAAATAAGGCGGGAAAAAAGTTTCCCGGACAGAGAGATATCCGGAAAGTCTGAAGCTACACAGCTGCTCCGCTTCTACCTTTGGTCAAGTATTCACCATTGTCACAGCCACCGTATGCTCGCGTGTCACCTGTTCGCCAGGTTTTTTCAAACGCATAACGGCGGTGCCGGATCAAAGCGCCGTTGTGCGCGTCTTCGCGCGATTTGGCGCGAGTTGCGAGCACCGAGGCAGAAAGAGAGAAGCGCGAGATTCGGACCGAGCCCTCATTTTCACCCCTATACTCTGGGGCGACTCGTCCATTTATCGGTTGCCCGGGCCCCTGTAATATTTCTGCGTCCAGCCCCTTCGTGCCCCTCTCGTTCAACTCGCGCTGCTCGATTGTCGACTCGAGCCATCTCGCGCGAGCACGCTATTCAACGGCGACCGAATCGGTCAGTGGCGAGACGCGACGGTAACGGTCGGCCGGACACCTTTTCTTCTTCAACCCCCTTTGGTCAGATCGAGCCGGGTTAGCGTGTATGGGATCTTTACGAGCCCGAGTCGTGCGTCCACCCTGTCAGGGTCAAGGGGTTGGCCAGCTGGCGTCGGACGGTTGTGCAATCTGCACGGGGAACCCCTCCATTTTCTGGGCCGACCAGACCGAAGGGAAGCGGAGAAATCAAGAAAGACAGAGGGGGAGGATCGGGGAGAAGGATGTTACGAGCGGCAAGCCTTGCGCTCGGCTGGCCTGACAACGTCGCTGCCAACATTCCTCATTGTCCGAGCTCGATGGCCGTCTGTCCCGCGCCATTGTCGATAATGATTTCGGAGAGGTTTCTGGAGCACGGAGGGTGTACGCACGCACGTGTGCGTGCGTGTAGATTGCGGGTTACTGGTCGTGCTAGTAATAAACCTATCTTGCACCGTCTTGCACGTGCGACAGTGCGCCCGATTCAACGTCCACTGCGTGGACGTGGCTCTAATCGTGATTTACGTGAGAGTAAATCGCATCGAGATATCTATTCGCCCGGCATTATCAGCGTAATGCCGGGTAAATAATAAATCTGAATCTTCGGATATATATATATATATATATCATATATATATATATATATATATATATATATATATATATGTTTCCAAGATACCGTTATAATGGCTACATTGACGGGTACCGTGGTGGTCCACCAACGTAGATAGATTTCCATCATCGACGCGAGATCGAGCATTTTAAACAGTCAGGGATCTCATTAGGCTGCTACGTTTGCACCTTTCTTGCGGAGGTGTCGTTTCCGCTGAGTTATGGCGACATTTTCCACTTGTTTCCCTTTCCCGAGAATTTATGCCGCCGCACACCGGCGGTTATAGATCCTCGAATGACAGGAAACAAGTTACGAGGACAACGGAGAATATTCATGTCGCGAAATAAATTGTCCCCGAATCTCGCGCACGAGGCTCCGCTGCGTGCTTCGTTCTTGCTGCTAGTTAACGGATACTCGTGCAGGAAACGGAAACAAACGTCCGCTGAATATCAAGTAGAAGCGGCGATAAACGTTACGTTACGTTTGATGTCTGTACGCGTCGATAATCCTTAATTCGTGTTAAATTCATGGGATCGCATCATCAATCGCATTAAGTAAACTCAAGAGTACTTTTGACAAGTTACTTTCTCAGCAAAATTTTCAGAAATTCCAGTCCATCATCGAGATTTGTCTTCTATTTTCCTGTGTACGCGAAGAGATTATCACTGAGTCTGAGTCGCAGTACGCAGCAGAGCTGCCATTTTGAAATCGACACCGCCATCGTTCCGCCTCAACCCTTGCGCAACCCTATCCCTCGGAAAGGGCTTGCTATTCGAGTACACTGGCTTACCCTTTCCCCTTCGAAGGAAAGGGATTAATTCACGTTGCTGTCACAACACAGCCATTCTGGCATCAATCCGCTTCTCTATTGGCCGCAATCGGACTCGCTCTTCGAGTTTGCATCCGCGAGAAACGCGGCCTCCCGATCGATCGGAACGTTGGTCTCGCCGAGATCGCTTTCAATATGTTTATGTTACGCGCATTTACCGTTCGTAAACATCGCGTTTGAATTTATAACTGACTTTGCGTGCATATTTGCGTGCACGATATCTCGATATATCGATATATCGATATATCGAAACATCTAAGAATACATGAAGGACACATGAAAGAGGACGTAACCGATCGGGGGACCGATTGAAAATTCGTGTCCCTTTGTAACGTGCGCTATCATGTCAAGTATCCTGCAGGCTCCTCGCACGTGCCGCGTTTGAATTAATTGTTTGTCGCCTTACGATCCTCCTTGGAGACTCGCACCTGAGGATTCTCCAGCTCGGCGCACCTTTCCGAGCTTCTCTACCTGTCCGCTCGAGCGTTGATATCTCGGCATCTAACGAATCGCCTGGCTCGGGAGTGGAACGATATATCATGCTTGTTCGACCGACAAATAAATCCTTCGATCCACACCTTTTTTACCTAACAGCAGAATTAATATTCAAACTTTAAACTTTAACTTTTTGCTCCAGTGAGATGATGTTCCGGTAGAAGACGAATCCCCAGTGAAGTTTGTCGTGCGTCGACGTGACATGAGAATTACGAGAAATCGGAAGAGTTTCCCTTTCTGCGGCAATCCGATCGAGATAAATCGTAAACACCGGATATGCTCAGCGACGAGAGGAAGCTGAAAACAGGAAGCCGAATACGCGCGCGAGAAGCTACGGCTCGATCGGACTATTAGAAACTCTTGCGTTTTCGCGGCGCTTCAAATCGGCGCCGTGACGCGATAAATCACGCAGTTTTTTCGCTCTCTCTCTCTTCTCTTCGGTGAAAGGATTCGAGGTGCTTTTTGCCGTCCGCTCGTGCGGAACGCGCATAATAAGGGTGCGCTCTGCTTTCTCTCTCGTTTTGCTCCCTTCTTCCCTGCAATCGTGAAATTTCCACGTTTCGGGAGAGACAACGCGTCTCTCTCTCTCTCTCTCTCTCTCTCTCTCTGTCTCTCTACTCTCTCGCTCGCTCCTCGTACGCAGATGCGCGGTTTTCATTTTCCCTTCGCTGTTTTACTCTCAATTCTCCCGCCTCCCTCTCTTACGACACCCTTCTCTTCCGCCGTTCTCTTTACGCCGGTCGATGTGCGCCCGTTCGTTACCGATTCGCTCACACACGTATACATATACATACGCGGCGACCCTCGTGGTTCGTGTAACGAATCCGCGCTTTTTTCGCTTTTTTTTCCCAAACGAAAATATCCACTTTTCAGGACGAAACGCGCACGCGTTCCGGGGTAGCTCGGAGAAAGGAGGGAAAGGAAGGAGAGAAAGAACGCAATGAAAAGAGTCGACAGGCATGTCCACACGAAACAGGAATAACGGAAGGGCAAGAGAGAGAGAGAGAGAGAGAGAGAGAGAGAGAGAGAGAGAGAGAGAGAGAGGGAGAGAGAGCGACAACTGCGACTGCAATCGGGAGAAATCCGGAAAAAAAGGGAAAAGGAAAAAAGGAAAGAAAAAAGAAGAAAAAAGCTGGTTAAAAATATGTAAACCGACATCCGCGAGATCGGTAACACGTGGAGGGTGGAAATCAGAGGGACCGAGGGACAATGTGTCTCGTCGGCACGCGTGCATCTCCTCCGCCATCTCGTCGTCGCGAGGACATATTTTTTTTTTTTTTCTGTTCCGCGATCCTGAGGAAGGAGGCACCCTCCCGCGAGACGGGACCGGTCTTCCGTCCTCGAGAAACGAGACCGATATTTGTCTCCTGTTTCGAGGATAAACACGAAGACGAGGTTTCGGACTGCTTCACAGGAAGCGGGATTTATCCGCCTTACGTTCCGTTCAATTTCCGCCGTCCGCCCGCGCGATCGGAACGCAATCGCGATGTTTCTTTATTGTGTCTACTGTATTAATGATTCCGAGGTCGACGATTCCCTTGATCAAACACGGAATTAGCGATGATGGACACGAATCCTTCGGAATCATCCCCCGAAAACAATCGGACGGGAGATCGGACGCGCGGCGTTTAATTCTCCACGTCATGCGACATCGTTACTAATTATCGAAATTAGCGGTACTCGTTTGTTACACAGCGTAGGAGGGTAGGAATCGAGAGGGGGAGGCCTTTTAGGATGTTTCGGGGCTTGAAAAGTGCGCGTGGAGGGAAAGAGAAAGAGAGAGAGAGAGAGAGAAAGAGAGACTTTATAGAGGGCGTGGCCGGCTTTTCTTGTAAAGAGGAGAAGGCGTTCGAGTATTTTTAGTTGTTTGATGCCGGCACGCGCCCTCTCTCGCTCCGTTTTTTTAAGAACCCAGAAGAAGCATCTGCCCTTAATGTTCCCCCTTCGATGCACGCATAGACGCACACGCGCGCGCACGCGGCGTGTTTGTGTCGGTCTCTGTGAGGACGCGTGCAGGCACGCGTGTGCCGGTTTATTGTCTAAGCTAGAAAATGAGATTAAGTTACTTTCCGGAAAAGCCTCCGGAAAAGAACGCCGCTCTTAATGACGGAAACTATTTCGTCTGCATGTCGAGCTGGTCCCTCGGGATATGAGAGGAAGAGAGACAGAGAGAGAGAGAGAGAGAGAGAGAGAGAGAGAGAGAGAGAGAGAGAGAGAGAGAGAGAGAGAGACTCGAACGAGATCGCGATCTTGACTGAAACGTCGCAGGCTGAAATAACGAGTTCATCGAACGGTTTATCGAGCCTTTCATGATCAAAACACGCAATTTACATTACAGAGTACACAAAGAAGGGAAAGCACGTCGTTTAATCAGGGCCATCTTGGCGAGAGTAAAGTTCACTCGGCATAATCGTCGTGACCATGTCTATTAATCGCAGCCGATGACACAAAAGATGGAAACGGCTCCTTTGAGAGGTCAAGTTCGCCGGCCAATTGTCGAGAGAGTCGCACCGTCCCATCGTCAAAGAACCAGAAGAAACTTTCGAAAGGGTTAGGGTTACGTTAATGGGCGATCTTTTTGGCCATCTTCCCCTTCCACCCTGCGATCCTTCGTTTTCAGTGTGTACTCTTATCTATCGAACGTCTCTCGGCAAGTTTGGAAATTGGTGAAAATTGGAGGCAGATCTTTGCTCGAGATGACGTTGATGCGATTATGACAATCATCTAGTGAGCATTTCGCGAAATCGCTTGCTCAAGGACTCTAGCTAAGCGATGGACAACGCAGTAATCTCGTTCCAATGGAGGTTCGCATTGCCTTTTCTCTCACCTTTGTTCCCTTCCGTTTTTTTCTGGTGACTCGTGGCCGAAACTCTTCGAGCATCCAAGAGATCAAAGAGATCTGTTTGCCCACGTTTGTTTTTAAAGTGAATTGGATTTTTAACGGAAACGGAACAAGAGAAGAACCAGATCCATTTGGTCATTTATTCCTGTACGAGGCTCGTTTCTCCAAAGAGAAAGGTTCTAAACAACTTGAACGGATCATTTTGCGATGTTCGCGCGTTTTTTGTGCGTTCACACGTGTGTGTTCGTAACGTCAACGTTGCACGCGGCGACGTGATACGGCTGTTTCGGAGCGTAAACGCGCGCGCAAGAAAAATGGATGGCCATGCCGCATATGCGGCCCATAAAGAGAGGACGGCCATTTTGCCGATGCTTTTTCCCTGATATTTTTATTACCATGCAGAGAACTAGGATTGGCCAGAAACCCGCACCCTGCCTTTCGTTGACCCCGATCTCCCCCGCCGATAGTCGCACCCCCTCGACGGATGACGCCTTTCGCATTTATGCGAGCGGCCGCGGGAGCGGAATCTCATTCGCGCCAGGCGCGTAATAAATTCTCCCGACCGGCTATCATAGATTTATCATAGTCACGCACTCGTGCGCATTGCCGTCGATAATTGCCGGATTGTGGTGTCGGCGGCGGCAACGACGCCGCTTCAGGGTTGACCGTTCCGCCAAGGGGCTCCGCCGGCGACGTACGCCGTCGAGGGTGAGAAAAATAACGATTCCGGGCATTTTTCAGGATATCGAGGGCGTGAAATGGGGACTCCCCACTCGCGCGCGAATGATGTGAGAGAGAGAGAGTGAGAGAGGAGTCTGCGTGAATCGCAACGCGGTCGGTGAATTCAGAGATTTCCGCTTGCTACGTGACCACCGAATCGGCGACTATCATCGCACCTGTCCAAGACTCCCCGGCGAGGGGAGCGAGGGGTTTGCTCGAGATGTTGAAAGCCCGTCAACATACGCGCCTTCGAGCGAGCGATCCAGCGTTAATCCTGCGAAAGCAGGATGGAGCGTTTTTCCTCCGAGCTCCTTTCTTCTTCGAGTATACATTAATTTTAAGAGAACGGTACACGGAAGACTCGAGAGAACACTTCCTTGCTCTGAGCGGAAGAAGCGACGAGATTGGGAAACGCGCGATGCAAGCGCGATGCAAGAGAATATTAATCTTTTCGGATCGCCGATCCCGCGGATTGTCGTCGATGCGTATCTTTGTGCGTCAATCATCGGCGAGCTCAAACGCGTCCGGAGATTCACGGGCAATTCACGTTCGTCGGGGAGGAATTCGCTGCGATACGTGACGTATCGTGAAAATCCAGCAGTGGACAAACGGGATTTTTCAAGTCGAATGACGTATCGAATTTTGTGGCAACAAAACTTCCGGCCGCACTTTTGTCCTCGCGTCTCCACGGTTCTCCAGCGGCAAACGCAAACCAGCACCCTGACGGAAAACTCACGGCGGAGGCAGCCCTTTGCCCGCGCACAAAAGAGTTGACAAAACATGACAATCATGACAATGATGAGTCTCATAAGCGGAGCGGTCGGTCGCGTCGAGAATACATCAGCGAGTCGAGACTCACGGAACTGAACAAACATTATTTTGACAACCGTCCGAGACGAAGAGAGCGTAATCCACCCTCGGAGCTGTCGCTTATCGCGAAATTACAAGGGAATTATGGCGGCCGGGTCTCTCCTCGAGTTCCTCGATCAATCGCGTCGCGAATCCCAAGTATTATCGGAAACGACTCGCGATCTCGTTGCCGATCGATCGAGACAAGCGAACGTGACGGTTCGCGGACGGGATACGTTTTTGCACTTCTCGCTGCGTGCAGCAGGGCTGAGGGCGCGCGAGATGGACACGTTAAAAGGTTTCTTTACGAGGTCGTTACGAGGATCATGGCCCGCGTCGTCATCATGGAGCGAGCGTTTCGCGACGCCGCGATCGTAAACCGCGTGATGTTGCCGCGTTGAAAACGCGCCAAGGGCGAGCAATTTTTCCCTTCGCTCCGTATCCTATCGCGACATACGTAATGTTCATCTACAAGGAGAGATCAACGAAAAAGCGGAATCTCTGAACGTGGCATCGATAACGACGACGAAACTTGTGAGCTTTGTTACGATAACGAACCGGCAAAAGCTTTTCATCGTTCAACACCGATCGATATCATCATTGCTAATCATTGTTCTCATTGTTCCTGCGAGGCATTCGGTGCGATCAATAAGAATGACTGACAACACAAAGCGAATCAAAATCCTTGCGCCGTCAACGATCCGTCATCCAAGTACACTTTACTCAACGCTCAATGAACGAGTGAAGCAAGCTTCATCATCCGAATCATATCAAGCGTTCCGTTACGATATTTGGAGACATTCGATCGTTTAAGCGCCAGAGAAATCTCACTACGGTACAGGCGAAACAAAATCCGGAAAGGCTGACGTAACAATGACGCTCGAAACCGTTATGTTTCCGGAAAATGGAACGATCAAAGGTCGTGTGTTTTACGAAAACTATTTCCAAAGTTTAGTTTCTTAAGGAAAATATTTATGACCCTGTATAAAGAGGTAAGGCCTCTGGTTGAAACATGTGCCTCACGGCATGAATCAATACCTAGCCGTGATTCAGGTCCATGATGTATTATTGTATCGAATTTTACAATACCTCTCATTAGTGAGAAAACGGAGGAAACGTGGTTATGATGTGAGGGACCTTTCCTTTTCGCAGATTTTTCTCAGACTCGGATTCCGTTATGTCTCGGTCCTACTGGACTATATGTGCGGGCGTATATTACATCACGAAGTGTAATAACGCCGACGTCAGCATTCACTGTGTGAGATATACAGTGTACACCTATATCAGTGGTAAGACTAATTTATCGCGTATCTATACACGCGCTTGTTCTCCTCTCCGTGCTCTGCTGCAGCGTTCGTATCCTCGTTTTCTATTTGAACAGGAAACATATTCGCAATCCGCAATTGAAGAAGAGTTGCAGCCTCTTTTGGAATGGGATTTCCACATTGGACGAAAGTCAACAGAGGAAAGTTAACGGTACTGCGATCGAGATTTTCACGCTTGTTAGAAAAAGCAGAAGAAAGGAGGACCTCCCGCTAAACTGGAGCAGAATGCGTTCACCAGAAGAGGTGAACGAGAAACGGATTGCCCGCATACTTTAACACTTTACAATGGCAATAGTGGAGCGCAAAGATGAGTCCTTTCTTCCGGAACGCGCGAAAGCTGAGGGATGAAAGTTTTTTCCAGGGAATAATGGCTAGGTAGAGCTCGGGATATCAAGAAATCTCGGGCGGGAGGAGCCAGCTTCCGGACCGCGATGTGTTTTAATTTGCGCGCTGATCCCGAAGATGTGCGTAGCTCGCGCGCGTGAGGCGCATAAAGACGGCACCGCGGGAGAGAATTCTCTCCGTTCGCGAATCTCGCCTCTCATGATCCTGTATAAGCAGCACGCGCGTTCCCGATGCCACGGGATATATCTCGGTAAGCCGTAAGCCAAACAGGACTAGCCGGTAAACCACTCGGGATGGCGTTATCTGTTTGCGCGGACGAGTCCGCGATACGGCTCCGGCCGGACTCTGGCTGCGATGCGCGCGTCTCTCGGAACGATAATATTACGACAAGCCTGCACAATATTTGCCTGTTTGCACCCGTCAATCGGTCCGCTCCCACCTAGACGAACGTATACGCGCGTTAACGGCAAACATTCTCGAATATGCCTATAAATATTTATCGCACCGTGAATCCGGAAAGAGGGACGAATGTAAATTATTGCGGAGTGTGTTTTTACGTACGCGCGAGAAAATTTAACTCGAGATGAGCTGTATATATAAATCAGCAAATCAATAAATAGATAAATAAACGAGTAAATAGATATGCATTACACAGAAAAGTATATGTCTTCTTCTTATAGTGCCGCCATTCAATGTAACGTTTATGCGTTCATCGCACAATGCGAACCGTGCTCTTCTTCTGCACGTTTAAATAAAGTGACAGAATAAAGTTTATAAATATGTGATAATCCTGAAATCTTCTGTAGGTTCCCGTTACTTTCGACGAGATGCCATTCTGAGAGATGCCATTTCCTTCAGCCTCGATTAGAGTTATATCGCTTATATCGCTCGGTCAAAAATACATAAAAAAAATATATATATGTATAATGTGCAAATATGAAAAGCTAGACAGAAAACTCGTAAAAATTTTTCTCGAATGGTCTATCCGCAAAATTCAATGTCACCGCGTGACCAAAAGAGAAACGCAAAGCAATTTCTAGCATCCTTCTACGTATATATCAAATAGCAGACTGTGAAAGGTTTTTACAACGTTGAACAAAACCGAAACTATTAATATTAAAAATAGAGCAGCCGTATGCTCTGACCTTTTATTGGTTTCGAAGCAGTTTTGGGACGAGAAAGGGCGTGAAAGGTTTATTGGCAGTGTTGTAAACTAAGGAAAAGAAGAATGAGTTTAAAACTGGTTGATCCTTCGGTTCATATTCGCGAAAGTTCAACTCCATCTAGAGAGATAAACTGAACTGAAACCAGAGGTAAAAGGCATAAAGGCTTGCAACAAAACTGAGCGAATATATCACTTTTATTAGATAATTTGTCACTTTACTGGTACCAATTGACATTTTTGTAGCCGATTACTTTTCCGTTTCTTTCGAATACCGGAAGAGTACAATAAACCTTTGGCTGATCGTCGCCGTGAATTCCGTCATAACTACCGTTCGAATTCTATCGTGAAAATAAGAATAAAGACTATAACAAATTCGCTTAAAATATCATGTCTGATTGATTCGAAATTAAAACGTAAAGAGACATCAGTTCCGCTGTGTCAACGAATGAATGAACATCTTTGCTATCGAAACTCTAATACTCGATTTATGTTACAAACATACATCATTATGTACGCATACAGGTCATCATATTACTCTAAAGTGAAGTAAATATTGTTATAGATAAGAGTGGCTATAGATACGTTGAGGATAAAAGCGAATTGAAAATCAAGAAATCGCGTCAATTTTCCGTTCGACTTTCCAACGCCGAACGAAAAAGGGTAAAATAGGATTCCGTAGCATGCGAAATCTCGAGAAAGAAAAACAGGGTTGCTCTCTCTCTCTCTCTCTCTCTCTCTCTCTCTCTCTCTCTCTCTTTCTCTCTTGTGTCCGTTATTCCCAGCGTCAACTCTTTAAGCCTCTCTCACGGTACAGCGTCAGGTCCCGCGGGATGCCCAACAAAAACGGGAACATGACTTATGAAACGCCAAAGGATCACCGGTCACTTTGGTCGAGTAAGATTGTCCATTCGGCATAATTATCTGACTGGAAAATCGCTAAACGATTATCATTAATCATATAAAATATTCTTTCGTATTCATTACAATTCATCACGAGATCTTACCGTGTTTGCAAGAAACTTTTTCAAAATCTCTCAGTTTTGCTTCACGCTTTGAAGCCGCATAATTTTCCGTTATATGAAGGACCGACGATTATGATTTATGATATATATTTCAAGGTTTTTTACCTAAAAGTTCACCGTTTCCTATAACGGTAAACGATACCGCTAGACAACATTATGACCAACATTATTATTTGCGTTAATGATATATCACACATTCTGTATATCATTTAGAAACTTTATGATAACATTTATTAAAAACATGTCGCTGCGCGTAACTTGTGCACAGAGGGCGACGATGATTGCAAGAAAAATTGCAAGAAGAAGATAATTTACCTATATACCACAGACCGAATTCTTTCAAACTTTTCTCTGCATGCATACAAAATCAATTCTCGGGAAATAAATTGCCATGAGTCATCGAACTCTTCAACACATTTTCCTCATTAATATTTTATCACTCATCGTCACGCATGATTCAAAACTACATGGACGTATTTAGTCTGAAAAGACTTACGGCGTGTGTTCCTTTCAGCACGGAGAACAAAAGGAGAGAAGAGAATAAAGAAAAAAGAGGAATCTATTATCTTATTCCTCCAATCTATCTTATCCTATCCTACTTTATCTATCCTTAGTTAATATATATATCTGAATATGTATCTATAGCCAAATGCCGTTTCCAATTTTTATTGGGATTTTGCAACAATAGTTGTTTTACAAGTGCTGGAAAGTTAATCCATCGCCTAAATTTCTCTCTTAATCAGCTTCTTCAGTTTTGTCCAACAAGGGAGCCACTGTCCTATTAGTAGCTACATTATCATCGACATAGTCCTTGGGATCCTAAGAATTCATAATATCCCGATATGATTTGCGTGATTTGCAGAAAAGAGAGAATGAAGATGTTTGATCATAAGACTTGAAGAGGGAGCTTCATACTGGGTCGAGGCTGGGAATCGAATTCGGATCTTCCGATTGCCAGGCAACCGCTTTCATTTCTAGATTACTTCTCCAAGTCCTATCAACAATAAATTAAAAACAATCTCGACAACAGAGATTTTTAAAGAAAATTTTTGAGGAACAAACGCATTGAAACGATAACGGTTGCTCGATATTGCTTTGTAAATTCGAAGAGAAAGGGTTGATGCTACTCGAACCTGCGACGCGTAAGAAAAACCATCCAACGGAAAAGAACGCCTGAAAAAATCATTGGAAAATGTCTACGAAGGTCTGTTGCGCTGAGCCATTTAATTTCATCATGCGGCGAGATAGTATTTCATCTTCGACAGATTCCCCAAGCAGGTAAAAGTAGTTTAGGGGTGAATCGCGGTAGGGGATGTTCCCACGCTTCGGCTTGCAAAACGCCGATCGAGGCATGAGTGATGCATCGCGGACATGTTAGTTCGTGGACGTGGAAGCTCTTGCGTGCAAACGACGTACTCGTATCCGGTGGATACGTATTGTGGACCGTATTAAAAACGCGCTCGGGGAATCCCATTATCGTATAATTTATGCCTTCGTGTTCGCACACGCGAAACTATAATTCGATGTTTCTCTGCGAGGATCGCACGAAATAATCGTATCGGTATTTAATATAAGGATACTGCCACGCTCTGAAGAGCTTAGATTTTTATTAGACGAGGTAAGAAACGGAAAACTGCATAAAATGTCCATGTATCATTTAATTACGCAACATACTTGAAACGTGAATGATTTTTATTTCGTATGATTTTTATTTCAGTTGATAAAAGTTTCGTCACCCTCGACGGAGAATTCCTACGCGGATCGGATCGCAGAAAATTCCAGTCGCAGACGCTTTTCCCACGTGCATGGCTATTTGGACACGTATAAAAGGGACACGTCACCAAACTGGCTTAACTTCTTTATTCCGTGGCGATTCATCCCGGTCATCTCCCCCGTTCCGTCGGTAAAGGTAATAAAAGTCTGTCGTAACCCTTTTCAGATCGGAGCATCCCCCGCGTCACGGGCGCGCATCGCCTCTTATGTAAACGATTATTCAAATATCCGATCCCGGACTCCCACACCTGTGCGCTCGCTGGGAGAATCCGGTGAGACCTTTGAAGGGAGAAAAAAGATGCAATTTCGAGAGAAAGGATGGGCTCGCAATCGCGCGACGTTTACCGGACTTCTGCTACGCGTATTTACGCTGGGATCGAGTGACAGCTCGAAAGATTCTCAAAAACCCCGCATTTTCGATACGTTTGTTCGATGCGTCTGAATGGACCGTGGGAGTCTCAGCGTTTGGAGACTTGGTAATTTTCTCGCCGGCTTTTCGCAATCGCTTCACCTGCATTGCCGCACGCCGAGTAATGGGGGAGGACGAATTGCATTATTCGAGTGTGGGAATGCCGGACATTTTGCGTTTCATCGTGACTCTCCTTGGCATCCTCGCTATCTATCATTAATCGGCAGCGAACGCAACGATTGCTCGAAAAGGCTTGTCCACTTTTCCCGCGAATCATCGCCCGACGAACCATCTCTCGATGGAGGAACGAACCTCGCTGAAATGTCGACCAGAGAAGGACAGGAGGGAAAGAAGGAACATCGCAGCCCCCGTTTTAAAAATATAGAGAAAAAGAAAGCCGGACCCATCTTCGCAGAGATGTAACGCAAGAGTTTCACACGCGGTGTTATATGAGATGCCGGACCTTCTTCCACCCTCTCACGTTCATCCGGCCATTTTCCCTCCCGGATGTGTCCGAGATTGCGCGTCTTTCTCGGAAAAAGAGATGCGCTTCGAACCTCTCCCCGAATATGTAAATATGTGAGATACCTGTACAAACGCTGACGAGGGATCTGTGCTGTGCGTATCGAGTGATACTTCAATGAAATTAATCTCTGAAATATATCCCCAGGTGACTTTTCTTATCAAGATAACGCCGTGATGTAATTTTTGAATAACTTGACTCTTCAATCACTCGTCATGTATTTATCGGATTATTTGCAATAATCGTTATACGATCTCATATCGCCACATTTTTGCTTTCTTTCCTCCCTTTTTGCGGCTGAAGAATTTTTATGATCGAAATAAAAAAGGGACAATATTATATAAAAAAAAAATAGAAAGAAAAAAGAGAAAGAAAAGAAAAAGGTTGCGTCCAATAATCTGCGCTCGTACACAGCCGTGGAGGGAACAAACCGCATTTCGCCCTAAACAAATAACCGCGGGATCCATCAGCGGTGCATTATGCAATCTTCGATATGGTAACCGCACCACGGATTCTTTAGTTTTTGCCGTTCTCCCTCCCCCCCTCTCTCTCTTCGATGGCGCCTCGCCGTGTGGTTTCCGACTAGAAATCGCAAACGTCTGCTTGCGGTCTGTATTTGCTTTATCCAGAAATCGTATAATCGCCTTGAAATCGATTACCGATCATATGCTGGATTTCTACCCGCTCCAGAATATCGATACATCCGCGCACTCGTCAAATCAAAACATACTCCCGAGCTGTCGCTTATCTATGAGAATCACGCAGGAAGCAGCCCGACGAGAGTTTATCGAGATATCGCGATATACTCTCGCATTATAAACAAGTTAGTTGCTTTCATAGCAAGTAACCGGCGAATTGAAATCAAGAACGAATAATGGAATTAGAATTTAGCCTTTATTTCGGCCGTTTATCCAGATCCGGTATCGTCTTTGAAAACACGAATCCACGATCGTAGGCGCGAGCGGCATCGCTAGAATTGAGAAACACTGATTTAATTATTCGATGAGCGCGGTCGATAAAATACGGTCGGCGATTAAAGCCTTTCACCAAGCTGGGAGACTTCAGTCGAGAGACGAGCCGCGGTGGAAGGGCGTAACACGCGCTTGCCTCTATTCATTTAATTAAGATATTAAGGAAGAGTATAATGAGAGGAGGGCTGGCCGAGAAAAATGCCGCATTTGACTCACGCGATACGCTATCTGATGCTGTTAGAGTTTGGAGCTAATTTAATCACGCTTGTACCAGCCGCCGTGTGTATCAAATTGATTCTCTACGAACGTACGAATTTTCAACACCTGTTATCCTGTCATGACACGCGATACGACTGTGAGAAAAGAGAAGGGACTTATTTACGTGAATTCTGAAAGATTCTTATTCGAGAGAGAACATTCTCCGAGTTCTCTACTCGATCGTCTCCACTTTACGATCGTGTTCTCATAAAAATGAAGCATTGCCTGAGCCTTTTGGCACCTCAAGAAAATCACATTTTGATTCCTTACAAATTTAGTAGCGGTACAGATTATTATCCGTGAAATGGTATTTGTGAGAAGGCACGCGAGTAACTCAAGGGAGCAACTCGTAAAGATAAAGGGAAATCTTGCGGATACAAGGACTGATTTAAAACGAGCACTTGGGATAATTATGTTACGTTTACGACCTCTTAAAACTAACGCAAGTATCTCGACGCCAGATCGAGACGTAGTTGCATATATTTTTATTCGTCTCAAATTTATACGAAAACTTGCTTACGGGATATAACGTTGCGGAATTTGAGATGTTCGCAACAACGGCACGTTGATCGCGCAGAATTGACAGAACAGAATCGAATGGCGAACGGCGAGAGCAACGGACAAGCAAGAGGAACAAGCAGCGAAAAGAGAAGAATAATCGTACGGATGTGAGGAGACGTCGAGACAGCTGAGTTAAACATCACCTGCTCCCTTAGCTCTATGACACAACGAATAGCACCCTCAATTCGAAGATATCGTTAGGCGTCGATAACTCGAAGCCTACCTGACAGAGATATCGAAGGACATACAAATACTTGAGTCCGCGGTAATCTCGAGGCGTTATTTATTTTATCATTGTTACTTTATCATTCCTAGGGAACTGTATTTTAGATAACAATGGAATTCAAATACGTACGGGTTTCCTTCTACTTATCTTCATCGACAACTGAGTCGTCGCGCGAACGCAACTGGCATCGATAACGTGAGTAGAAATAATTTCGAACATTAAGAATACTCTTGGCAGCAGAGAAGGAACCTGTATGAGGTCATTCCAAGTGTCACTCTAAATTTATCGGATGATAGATGATGGATCTCATCGTTGATTTTGGATGCCCGGTAATAGGGTACTCTAATTGTCGCATGCTAATTGTAACGTTTAAAGTTCCTGCAACAGTCATACAATCGCTTTATCATTTCCTCACTGCATCTGTCATTACAATCTGAAAGTTTCGTGAGGCGCAACTATCATTCGGACTATCGCTTTTATCAATGCGTCAGACCATTACCACTTAATCTATCGCTTAATTAGCCGTGCGTTATCCGGCGACACGTGCCGGACATTCGGAGCCGCATCTGCGAAACTAAGACAATAGATAGCCGGTTGCAGCTGCTTGAAAAAACGAAGCGATCGTATAACTGGCTGCAACGGGAGTAGCATAGAGGAGCAGATACACGAACGAATCTATTTCATTAGTTTGCGCCCCTCGCCGTTCGCCAGTCAAAGCGGGCACTTCGATTACCTTTCCGTAAAATTTATGTCCATCTCCGATCCCTTTAACGCCAGCTTTTATTTCTCGGCACAAAACGGCATTGCAACAATCTTTTTTCGATGATTAGAAGTAACGCTGTAATAATATTTGGAGAAAAAATCATGCTTTTGTTTAAATTTTTATTCATCCGTTTGTAATATTCCTTTTACTGTCGTTAATTACTGTGAATAATTCAAACATACGATACATTTAACTAATTTCCCTTTTTGCTTTTCTAGAGATGCATTTCGGATATTCAAAATTTCTTTTATTCTCTCTCTCTCTCTCTCTCTCTCTCTCTCTCTCTCTTGACACGTCTGCTTCCGTTTCCCCTTTTGTTGCTGGATTACGTTTCTCTGGAAAACGTTTCTCGATCGTTATCGCGGCTCGATAGCACTCGTGCGCCAAATTATACGGTTAACACGAGCCGAAACGGTCTGGGCACGATTGGCCTGGCTGATTCCAATCTTTCGGCTGTAACGAGTTGCGACATGCCTCGTTGCCTCTTCACACTCTCCAATCCTTTGGCACCGATCCAAAATAGCGCGCGAGAGGATCCTCCGCTCATCGTCCGAATCGCCGAGCTCGCTTTGGAAGCTAGTCGGTCGTGCGATCGAGGCCCAAGTCCTTCGTTTCTCGTTCATTGTGCTGCGCGAGCTTGTTCAAGCGGACTAAGTCGCGATGCGATAGATATCGAGAGAGAATCATGCGCGACGGTATAGACGCCCGTTTATTCAGGATACACAGAGCAGTGATAAAAGGTACGTGTACACGTACAGACGGATAAAAGTGAGGTAATCGTCTGTTTATGTACAATCGGGATCTCCGTGCATAGAATTCAGCTAGTCCGAGTTGGTCCCTCGGTGAAGGAAGAAAGCGGAGATCGTCTTCCGTATCCGTCTAATATTTCCGAGTCTTCTCTCCCCGGATTGTATGTTCTCTTTCCCTCTTGGACCTGTTTGCCCGCAGTAACCAGCTCGTGCGAACGCGTATTCGCCCTTATTGGCCGACTCCCAATGGGGATGCGCCGCTAATTCCACTGAGTCGGATTTTCTTGGCTAGATAGAGATCTGTCGCCGCGAATGGAAGGATCCGCTGCAAGCTTCTTGCAGCATCGTATTATGTCGCATACCTCGCACGGTCTCTCGTCGCACGTCTCCCGGATCGGATCGAAGTTCAAGATGTCACGATGAACGTGCTCTCTCCGTGCTGAATAATCCGTTAATCAGCTGACACGAGTGGACACGATGCTTCCGAAGAGAGGAACGGCAAGATCGTCTTTCCGTTTGTTGCGCGAGGCATCGGATTCGTACGATCGCCTCCGCTTGGCGTTCGCTGAGCCGGATCTTCTCGCGAGGAAGAGCTTCTCTCAGATCTGGACCTCTTCGGCACGATCACTCGCAACCTCTTATCCATGCAAACAGCTCTGTTTGTCCGATAATCGTGGACTGCACGGAACGTGTCTCCGAGCGATGCCCTGAATGGAGGGTTCGCGCGTTCAAACTTCTCCTCGCCTATGGACAAATATTACACGGCGAGGCTTCCCTCCGGCATATCTCAGAAAGATCACGTCCCGATAAGCCGAAACCGGCGAGGATTCACACCTATCTCGATGTATCGCTCTATGCGCGATTGAGCGACTGGATGAAAATGGCACGTGCGAATCAACGGAAAGTGGAAAACATCCTCGCGCTAATTCTTTTTCTATTCTTGCTAGATCGAGTCCGCATTCGCGGAATGCAATATGCCGAGGAAGATGTGTTATTAACCAATAACTGGTAACTCCTTTCGTTTCTTTTTCCCCTTCTTTTTACGACGCTTTCCGGTTACTTCGAGATCAGTTTTATGTGAATAGTCTTTCTCGCGGTAACGACGACACCGGGCCCCATAATTTAGATCCGCCGTAGCTTTTAGGGAACTGTAACATAACAGAGTATCCCCGAGCAATAGAGGTCCGTCTGCAGTCTCTAAAGAGTTTAACTGGTAGGACGCCAATAATTCAGGACGTTCTATGGTCAGCGCAGAACAGCTTGAAAGAGCTGCGATATTTATGGGTCGCAGCTGATCTCTGACCGTACGGTATTTCCTATTTCCAAACTAAGGTTTCGAATTTTTACCGTGATTGCCGATCATTAATGCACTTTTATGCACGCAAATTCGCTTACGGGTGTCGATCTATCGATCGACGTAAGAGAGACGATAGAGAGATAATACGTGTAATACGTAAACTCCAAGTTCGCGCACGCTGACAATTCTGTGCGAGGAAACGATTCTCAAAAGCAGCGTTTGTTTACGCCGTCTAAATATGAGATTCTTCGCACGAACGCGTATCGATGAAAGGCTTGTCACATCTCTGCGAGGAAACCCTTTGGCGCGGTCGAGCGCTCTTCCTTTGAGTCGTCGACGAAACGAATCAACGAGATTTTCATTGCGCCTCTCCGGTCTTTCCTCCGTTTCTATAGCCATTCTTTCCGATGTAATCGAGTCGGAAGAAAAAAAAAAGAGAAGAAAAAAAACCGTCCCGCAACCCCTTTAAGCCTGACGGTACCGGCGGGAGAGGCTGCAAGCAGCAGAGAAATCGTGTTTTGGCAGGTCGCGATAATGTCGGCGCGAGGGTTTTTCTTTGATGCGGCTACCGTAGGTTGCGCTAATGGAAGCTGGCGCGACATTCGAAGGTGGTAGCTCGTGAAACGCGATCAGGATTTCATCCCCGTCACCCCCTCCTGCCTCTGTTCGGCGTCGCTTCGCCCTTAATCCGCCTACGCCGAGTGGACACCGCCACCGGGACACAATATCGAGGAGATTCCGGTCCTCTCTTTTTCTCTCTACGGAGTACTCTCGCGCGGCCGAGTCCCGAGAACGCTCCCGCATCGTCATGTCCGTCACGTGTCGTTACCTGACGCGAGGTCGAGTTTCCTGACGATCATCCGGTCGTGCCGCGCTCCGTTTGATTGCCGGACCACTCGGCAGGATCGAAGCTGCCGGACGAACCGAACGAATATGCCGCGAAGCTAAGAGCCGCGTCGCTTTCCTGACGAATCTACTACCTGCTCACCAGTCTCCAGGTTTCATATCGTTTAATTAACGCGTCATGTAAGCCGAGACTCCCCATCAAGCGACCGGATACTCTGTATCCAGCATATTTGTATGACACATGTTCGAAGATGGGATCATCGTGACTCCCGCAGCATCTATCGCAGCATCCGACTTCCTGTACTCTCGCGTTCTGCATCGACTGCGAGCGCGATGCGAGATCGGAGCGTTTCGTTCCACAAAAATAAAATCCCGCGGCGCGTTACGCGCGGTAAAGCGTGTCCTCTTCCGGGTTTTCACGTGTCACGGGAATAAAGCGCGACGTGTTTGAGCTTGAGCTTCTCCAGCGTAGCTTGAGAGCAGCTAATATGCTATTATACGGAGAGCACGGATCTCGATGCGTTCGACGGTCAGAGTCAGACGGACTTGATATTTATCAGGCGAGCCTTTGAGCTACGAAATTCCTGCGTCGGGCCATTTACGGGACTTTCGGTATCTGCGAGAGATGGTCGAGACGGTAGCGATAGGGTCGACCGAGAAGACATTGTCACTGCACGCGTCTGATTTATAGAGGAACGGCGAAAACCCATTCCCGTAACCCTTACTTAAAACTAGGCGAGAAAACGGGCCCCCGCTGGCGGTCCCAAGGCCCCAATGTGTAGTCCAGATCTACCACGCAATAACGAGCCATTTGGTCTGTCCATTGTCGGCGTTTGGCGCATACGTATCGCGGTGATTTTCCGAAGCTCCAGTTTCGGAAAAGGAGGACCCACGCATTTTTAACCCAGCGCGAGCCCTTTCAACTTTTACGGATCTCTTTGTGCGGGAAGGATTACGTTATAAACCGCTTCCGTCCACCGAACGCCGCGGACATGTTTACGATTGCTGTTACATTCCGTTTTACGGCCTTTCGTTTTACGGGTATTATTACAGCTTAATTAGCGATGAGGCGCCCACGTGTATCCACGCATCGCTACTTTCTGCCGGGACCTCGTCGGGACCCCGGCAGTAAATTCTACTAGATAAAGTGCTGCTCTCATAAATGTTTCATGAGATCACAAATAATTATGCTAATATTCATGTTCCAACTCGCCCAACTGTCCGTCTCGTGTCGTCGCTGATGGAAGGGTCGATCCTTCAAGCGAGGTCGACGCTCAGCTCGACGCGGTATACGCAAACGATATTTACGAAAAAATAGAAACCTATCGAAAACGTACGGGATTATCGTCGAAGCAAACTTGCATTTACGGTCATCTGGAAGGAACGCAAAAGAAGAGTGCAGGAAACTCATTCCTTCACAGATTTCATCGTTTCGCGCGAATTCGATGAAGTATTCGCAAAGTGGCAACAACAATTTTACTTTCAGCGATTTTAAAGCCGATCAAAAGTTTATGTTTTCGCTCTTCGCCAACGCTCGACAAGCGGACAACAGAGCTGTTCGACGAATCGATCGTAAAATCGATCGAAAGGGAAAAAGAGATCGAGCAGACGCATCGGATCGGAGTGCATACAGTTACAGCCTGCATCGTAACATCTGCTACGAGGTCACCAACAGTCCAACAGCCCGACCACGCATTTGCGCAACTGTCGCGTTGGCGCTTAGGTCACGAGACAGGAAAACCATTTTAGATTCCCGACGATAATTACCGATGATCGATGCCGATAATGCTATATCTTTGCGACATGAACCATGCAATCTCATCGTAACACATGACGCTCCCTTCGCCAAGTACGCGATTCGGCAGAAATAACGTAATGACAATTTCGTCAGGATTCTTTGATATTTCTTCGGGACATTCCTCTCTCTCTCTTCATGTCACAATAGTGACCTTATTACTCGCGTTGCTTTGAAATCGCCACGCGAGAATGAGGCACATTCGCGCGGGAGATTATATTAATGATGCTGCGACATTTGTGGGAAAAAAAGGAGAGGAAGGAAGGGAAACACGCGAGGGCGTCTAATGGTGTCATCCGAGATCATAATGGACAGCGAGAATAAAGGCTTATTCCTGCCGGAGTGACCGAACGCGGCAGGACGAATGTTGATGCGGTAATAAGGAGTAAAAGCGAGGCTCATTTTGCGACCATCGTCGAGCATCGGCGCTTCCTCTAGCCCTGAATCGGCGCCAGGTCGGACCTGAGAAACCCTGACAAGTGGTCTCCATTTCCATTTGTTGTCCGCGACGCACCGGTTTCCTTGGGAGTATGGTTTCCATCACGACGTAACGTCCATGCGAGGATGTTACGCGCGCTCTGACTTCCTGCGTGCACTTTCCATCCCCGGTGCCATCCCTTTCCACGTCCCTCCGCGTCCAGTCTTCGGCGCTGCTTGGAGTATCCCGTTGGACTTTCCTTCCTTTCCCTCTTCTCCACTCTATTTTTTTGTCTTCCTCAAACTGTCGTCAGAGAAATTAGACCTGTGTCGAATTTCGACCATGCGAACATCCGGTGGCTACGAAGAGTTACGCCTCTCCGACCGCCTCGCCAACCCTGCACTTGCGACGTAAGGGGCGGCGATGTAAAAGCGTTCCGCTCTTACGAATATTTCCTGATTCGTTCTTTGGTTTTTAATTTAGCTTAGATCGGCTAAATGTCATTCAGATTAAATCGACTTTTAATCTAAGTAAGGCTCGGTTCGAAATCGCTCTGCCAGCGATGTGCCTTGATCTCGAATCGAGCTCAAATCTAGCGTTATCTGTTTTACATGTTTATCATCGCACCTGCGTAAGGCTAATGGCTTATCGCCCGAGCGATATCAATTCTCAGGTAGGATCCTATTCATGATAATGTCCGTCGTACGAACTCGACGCACGATCGCGCGGCCTCGGCTCTGGCCTTACGATTTTTCGCGCTAAGGCGATGATATTTCATCGGGACGCTGAATGGGAGGCCGCGTCGTAAATGTAAAGATCAAGTGAACGAGATCGTGCCCCCTTCTGCCTTCACCTCGCAAATTCTCGCTCTAATCTGTGAGTAATTGTTCCGGCACAAAGGCGAAAACGGTGCCGGGGGCTCCCGGCGATCCGCCCTACCGGCAACGTACCTTTCCCTTTCAATGCATTTTTTTTTTACTTTAGCGATCAGACCTGACGCCCACGCCACGCGGCGATTAATCTTCAATTATGGCGGCCGCTGACAGCCGCACTCGTAACACTTTTATGGCCACGCCGGAATGCCCGAGGATCCGAGATTATACGATACCATTGCGACATTTATCCGGATGAGCAGTCGGAATCACGTAGCTTGCATTGTACGAGCTGGCATCCCGAGAATCCGTTCGCTCGACGAGCGACGCGCGATGCTCGGCTGATCATCGGCCCGGATTATTCATTCGGCGTTTAATTGAAGCCGACGTAATCGAGCTCGGAATGATTCGTTCTTCGGCTTTCCAGTTGCTGGTGTGTTTCGCGGAGTTAACTTTTTTAGCGGGAGGAGACGCATTCCAGGATCGCTTTTCCGACATGACGCGGTAAAAGATGGCGACCCCGTTAAGGCAAGGGTATTATTTCGGGCCTACCTCTAACAAAAAGTCTCCTGCCGGAGACGATCGGGTCACGGATGATCGAAGGATCGCGAGGCGGAGCAGGTATTGGTTTCTCGAGGAGGTGTCATTTGTATCGGGCGAAAATATGTGGCATCCGACGCGAGGATATTGATGTGCATCGGGAGGGGTTGTCATTGTTGCGCGCCACCCCCTCGAGGCACGCTCATCCGGCGCGACCTGGAGCCCTCCTCGTACCGTCGCGGGAACGAAAGAACTGCACTTGATATATTGGAACTTTTGTAACCGCCCCGGAACGCAGTTCCACGCAACGGCAGCCGGCGTATCCTTTTATGCACGCTTCGGAGGATCGCGATCGCCGGATAACTCACCTGCTCGTCTGCGATCTTCCAGGAAGTCGACCCGCGTCGCTAAAAAGTCTCCAATCGCGAGTACGTGGGATTCATCGCGGGAACGTGCGTCATCTCCGCCGCTTCTTTTCCCCGACAAATGCGGATTGATTACGATGATCTATTAATCGCGTAATCGCGAGACGCTGGAAATCGACGAACGTTGGAAATTTTCTCCGATCTTCGATGCAACTTTGTTCGACTTTTCAGCAGCAGAGGATCACCGAGCGGACCACCGTGATGGTTCCCGTGAGGGCAACTTGTATCTCCTCGTTTGAAATTAATTTCCCATCTCTCTCAGTTTTATGGCGGTAGTCGGCAAAGAGATAGAGACAATAACGAGAAGAATCATCACTAGCGGTGTACCGACGCGCGAAGAAAAAAGAAAAAGAAAGAAAAAGAGAGTAGGAGAAGAAGGAAAAGAAGAGGGCAGCGCAGGACCACTGGATGAGAAAACTGTAAATCATTTCTGTGATCATTATCGCTCGTGGGCGTTGCGGCGGCGCTCGATGAAACGATGGTTTTTGCGAGGATCGTTTTAACGCCGGCATAAAACGCATCGTTTACCGTTTAAGAGAAACGAACCGCGCCAGGGAAACGAAACGACGACACACCGCCGCTCGTCTCTCCACATCGTAGCATTACAACGCAGCCACACGCGCTATTTGGGTGCCTAATAACTCTCGGCATGAATGATGAATGTTATCCGCGGTGGTCGCGTCTCGGGGCGTCATTATGGGGCGGTTTCGCGAGTCGGCATGGAAAACTGTGGAGTCATTCGCAGAGCTTGACGGGAGCCGACCGACATATGGCGCCTGCGGCGTCCCGCGATGCGGGAAACAATCGATTCTCGCTCCTCTCCAAAAAGGCAGCCTTCCCATTTACCGAACACCATCCAGAAGAGGAGACTCGCGATTAAACCGACCTCTGCGCTTTGTACTACGCGCGTGCGAGCTAATCTCTTGCTCATCGAGATTCATTTATAAGAAAGCACGAGAAAGTAAACTTCAACTCGTAGTCTCCGTCATACTCGATGATCTTGATCATCCAGTATTCGATCCAGCTTGAGCGATTTTGAACCGATGAAATCATCGAGGCAAGATATTGATTTGTAAATTAATATCCAACATCAATCGATCGCGACTTTGCCGATAGAAAATCGCGCGCGATTAAAATTACCTCTTTATCTACGTAGGCAGTACGCGTTTCTTCACAGCTGTCGGATAAATTACCATTCATCTGAGGCGAATCTACCAGTCTCCGGATCACCTATTGACGATCGGATCTATCCATCGAGAAGCGCATACCGCGCAAGTGTGACGGTATCTCTTGAGAATCCAAGGGGGAGATCGTGACGCATGAAGATTTCGGAGAGATTCGACAATGCGCGGTGCAGCTGGTCCAGGATGCCGTGTGGGTGCATACGTATTCGAGTGAGCGACACGCGTGACGGGATGGAATAAATAAAAGTGTGCGCCTCGAGAGACACTCCTCTCGCGCGCGCGCGAGATCAAGGGAGAAGAGAGAGAGAGAGAGAGAGAGAGAGAGGCGCGTATTGTGGCGCGTGGCAGGATTCACGTGTGCTTGATTCACCGTATTTTCTTTCTCCACGAGGAGTTTGCCGAAACTTCCTTTCAGTCTAAGGCTTGAACGATTCGTTGATCCGCGATGAAGGATTGCTTGACTTCGTCGTCGTCGGGCGAGGCTTGCATTCTCATGCATCGTCATCTTTAACTCTGTTGAACGACTTTATCGGAACTTGATTGTCCTTCGTATACATTCGTCCATCGTTTAATTTTACTTAATCATGCGTTTAAATCAAGTACTTGCAAATCACTGATGCATCTTCGTTTTTTTGGGGATCGCTGCCATTCCTCATCATCGTCTCGATATTATGCGCGCCTGATGTTTAATTACGACCGGGATTAATTATGTCAGTCTGTCGAGCATGTTGACAGATCCTACCCCAAAACTGAGCACGACTGATCATTCGACTGAAAGAGAAATCTCCGATGCAATTCGCTTTTCGCTTCAGAGAAATGGTAAACTCGAAGAAAGATACCAGATTGGGTCGTCCGGAACGATCACAACCAATTATGTCATCTCCAACGCGAAAGAGTCGAAAGTCCGAGAGAGAAGAAACGAGAGGAAAGAAAAGACGAATAGAAAGCTCAGCCAAAGTCCATTGTCGGCCAATGACTTTGGTGCAATTCGATGGACAGGTAGCCAGCGCTCATAGAAGCCAATCAACGGATTAGCACGGCGCCATACCTCGTTCTTCAGGAGCACGTGAGATATCTCGAACGAGTTATTCTCTGTTTCCAACATGTTCCTCTTAATTGATACAAGTTATTTAATTTATTTAATTTATTTATTCGCGATCGCATCGCACTTCGTGCGTCTCGAACTACCTTACGCAACATCGGTCCGTGTAAAATTCATCTTTCCGATTTCTCTCCTCTTTGAGATCCTTCTCTCCAGGTTGCTACATCTTTCGGAAACCATTTGTCGAAGAGAAGGGCAACTCAAGCGAGAATAATACACGGACCTATCCCGTCTGTTTCGCAGAGGTCACCCCCTTACGAGGTTCCTACGCTCATTCAGCTCGAGGTGGAGCGCTTTTTCAGCGTTTTGCATTTCAGCATGCTCGATCATGCTTGAAGGAAAAAACTAATCTCTAAATACGTTCAGATACGCATTTAGGAGGAAATGCAAAGTACTGTTCGCTAGACGGCGTACGTCCGCTATGCACGCGATCACGCGACGCGAGACCGCGACATTCCCCATGCGGTGCGAAAGTCACGGTCCTCGAGCATGCACGGGACCTCGAAGCTCGAAGGAGGAAACGAGAAATGAATTTAATCCGACTCGTTCGAGCGGGATCGACTCTCCGGAGCAGATGCGTATCCCGGAAAGATCCGAGATTCCAGATATCCCGCCAATTTCTCCTGCGGGTTGTCAATATCTGTAAGGACCACGACAATGGTTGAGGGGTAGGAAGCGGTCTCTAAGATACTCGCTCGAGCCGAACAATAACATATTGCAGAATCTCCGAGGCATCTCGACGTCCGTGTAACGGACATGCCGTGCGTGTGCGTGAGAAACACCCTCGAATCGAGCGCGCGAGGGTGGCGTAATCCTCGCGTGTGTGCGTAGGGTCTCCTACGTGCCTACGTATGTCCCTTTCCACTTTCGGATACCAACCGTAACCGTCCCGTATGACGAAGGAACGAGGATGAAACACCCTCTCAAGTTTCGCTGTGTACGAATGGATTACGCGACCGCGGAGCAGCATGAGAATGGTAGCTTCTGCTTCGCTTTAGAAGTCCGCGTACGTCCATGACGAGCTCAACTGCCGTGACTCGATTTTTGATGAAGAGAACGATTATCAGATGTATTACGTCGTATTGCCGAGTGCTCGTACGAATTTCCGCATGTAGATTCCCACCAAAATTTATCGAATGAGACAACTTCTCGCGCGATGAGATTGTCTTGCCTTTGGAAGCCTGTTTGCTTCGCCGCGCCACTTTATCTCAACCTTGTTCCTCGCGGAAGCGATGCAACGCTGACGCTTTGTTGGACGAAAACGAGAGCTGTTTCACCCGTAAGGTTTCAAAAGGGATTTATAATGATTGATACTTTTAGAAAATTAATTTAGAAAATTAATTGTTAAAAGATACCGTTCAGCAAAGCGACGAGCAAAAGAAAATAGCAGAGTTTGCATTACGTTTTGCCAGTGTGATATATGGAAGATAAAAGTGATAGGAGTATCTAATCTAGATAACAAGTCGAATTTGTCTTTCTCTAGCGGTCGGTTGATACGGTTGATTGTTGGAGTGCTTCAATATTTCGAGATGTATCGCGGCGCGTCTTTTAATCGAAGGATGGAGATCATTGGAGATGAAGGACAGGCAGAGATATTCTGTTCGAAGGATTGTTAAGATCGCGACTTTGGCACAATCTCTCACACTGTGCTATTTTTACGTGCGCGGGGAAATAACGAGCAGCTTGTCGGAATCGAGGGTGCCGGGAAGGAAGACGCGGAAGAAAAGAAGAAGATTGTTGCGAAGGAAGAAGCCGAGAGTTTAATGATATTCCTGATTACGGCGGCACAAGGGAGAGAGAAGGGCCAGGAAAAGAGACAGAACGAAGGAACGGAGTCGGGGAGGGGTGGAAGAACGGGCCAGAGGAGACTGCTCCACCTTGCCGTGTCAACCCCGTATTCATCCGAACTGGCTCGCCCTTCTACCACCCACGTTCAACTCCGTCGTCGTCGTCGTCGTCGTCGTCGTCGTCGTCGTCGTCGTCGTCGTCATCGTCGTTGTCGTCGTGGCTTCTCGCGTAAAAAGTATTGATCTGAGCTTCTTCTTGGCCCGTGAAGCTCACGAACCGAGAGGGTTGAATCTACCCTAACTGCTTGCCCTGCCTTTATATTCATCATCCCTCTAGCGCCCCGAACGCACCGACGGCGGCTCTGTCTTTCGAGGGTGGTCGGACTTGCTCCTTTTCTTTCTCTTTCTCTTACCACTCTGCGGCTTCCTCCCGCTACGGCACCCTTTTCACCCATTCCTCCCCGCGTCTACCGTGAAATCCAAGTTGCGTTTCGAAAGAGAAGCTATTTTTTATGCGGCTGTATGTCGAATGCCAATGAGTTCCTCTTTCTTCTGTCCTTTTCTCGCTGTATCATCCCAACGTCCTCGAACTTTAATTGGGCGTCCGGAAGTTGTGGCGATTGTTGGATTCATGGTTTGAAAAATTGTCTAAATGCAAATCTCTAAGCAATCGATTTAGAAAAGGCATGTTAGAAGTGCACTTTTGCTTTAAGGTTAAAGGAAAGAAAAGAAGAGAGTACAGAACGAAGAAATCAAATCGATTTCAGCCTGTCGACGACAGACTACGGAAGATGTCGGAGATTTGGAAGATGGCAGAGCAAACAATAATTAGAATCTACAGAGCGAGAGATAGAGAGAGAGAGAGAGAGAGAGAGAGAGAGAGAGAGAGAGAGAGCGCGCATTTGCCTAATTTGTTTTTGCTTTAACTCACTGCGAGCAAACTCAATTATACTATGAATTCGGCGTTACTCGCCGATGAATATTTCATCGATTTCCTCACAATGTTGAAATGGCAAGTAGCAAGCATGAATACTCCGAAGTGATAATTAATGAGACGAATCTCATCATCTGAGTCTCCCATTCCGCCCGAGACAATACGAGATCCATTCGACAAAAACATTTTCACCGTAGGGTGGAATTCACGAACGCTATTCAGGCCGGTCGATAATTATCGATGCGAAAACTATTCGGTTCAACTTTCGCACGCTACGTCCACGCTCGTTTCTCAAAGGTCTCGCGTTCGAAGATTAACGACGAACCCTTTTTCGCCCGTGCAAGACCATCGTGGCACCGATCTGACGTGTGTCCCGGCGCCGGCTATGGTATCTCTGAAAACATCAGAGATCCACTTAAATATTTCTAAAACGAGAATCGTCCCGCGAGAGGCCCGAATCCTTTCGAACCTACGTCTGTTGTGACAGGTCTCATCCACGACCATCCGTTTTATCAGATTACATTATGATTATTGATTTAAAGATGCATCGGACGCCATTGTGATCTTAATGCCCGTTCCGGCGAGTATCGCGCGATCGAATCTCTGAAAACAGAGCATGCTGCATTCGGTCGTCGTGGCCGCGACGTACGTGCGGGAACACAAAACGGGAAACCGCTTGTGGAACGAAGATTCAAAGTGGATTTACAAGTTGCTACCCTTTGCAGGTAGAGCCCTCGCGTTTGAGCGCGAGTTACGAGGCCGCGGGAAAGCTGAAGGATGAGGCTTCGGAAATTGGGTACCTACTGAACTAAGATGAAACTAATGAAGCTCTCGAAGCGATTTGTCTTTCAGACGGCACGCTGTCTTTCCCCCACATTTCTCGAGCACGTTCGAAAGATGTACGAAACGTTTCGGCAGTATGTGGGCGGAGGGAGATCGCGAGAGAGAAAGATTATCAGCGTGTATCGGAATCAGGATAAATTTGCGCTTCCAGCAGTTGAAGATTGAAAAAGACGGCGTGCCGTTCCTCGAAGAGCGAAAGATATTGGAAGCTCTTGTATCTCTTAGTCGCGATCTCTGCGACTTGCTGAAACAAAGCGGAATGAATCCCACAATCGAAAATAATTCGATTGTGTTATGATTCATGCCGGAGAGGAGGATCGAATTCCTAAACAGAGACTAAAGTAAATAGAAATTACTCTTTGCGGCTTTGAGCGAGATCGTGCAATTTCTTGCAGCTACTGCGAGGTAGAGTAATTCTTTTAATCACGTACGCTTCATAGATCGCAGTGATGCCGCCTACGAATTTTCTTCAGGCTTGCCGGATGAATTCGCTGGCGATACACCTCGCAACGGTACCTCCCTGTAGCAGGTAAGTCTGTTGCCATTTCTGTAGGGAGATAAAAGTAGGGTTGGTTACTATGGCGACCAGCAAGGGTTAGCATTCCTACCCCTTTTCGAATTCCGGTCGGTGAAGGGTTAATGAGATTGGACTCCGTAGACGGGTGGATCTTCCCTGCTGAGGTTTTGTGTTGCCTTTTTATCGGCGCCATAGCTAACATGGCCAACGTTTCGTCGCGTCTCGCTGATACTCGAAGTTCTCTAACAATAAGTGATTACGCTCGCGTGTTAATTAATTCACGTTCGCGCGATTCACAGGAATCCAAACAAGCGAAACGTACTCGCACATGATCGAACCATGGTCGTTTCAAGAACCGTTTCGACATTACTTCGAGCATTACAAGGCGGGTCCTTCCGATTGAAAAAAATATTTTCGCAGTGCCTGCGATTTCGATCGTACCTGCGGCTTCTCTCCCATTCACCCTGTTTCCGTCTCCCTCTCGCGTGACTGCCTTTTGAAGTCTCGCGCACGAATTTCGATCGCGCTCTTCGTGGTGTGCACGCCGCGTACATGTACGCGTGGGTGTGCGCTTCGGGTGCAGGGGGGGGGGGGGTGTGCCATTCTTATTTCCATACAAAGCCGTATGATTTCACCGGCTCAACCTTTGAAGGACGGAAAGAACGAGGGCTCCTTTCGGGATTCCTTCCCAGCACGCCCATGACGCCGGCAGGTTGGGCAAGTGTTGCGATTTCCGAACGTTCGTCTGGAAGCCCTGGGAAAATTATGTAAACCATGGCGATTCCCACATTAAGCCTGGTACGATGGAGACGCGAAAGGGTGACAGCGGAAAATCGTAAGCATAATCGGAATCGGAATCGGTAACATTATGTCGCACGATTCAAGATCTCCGCCAGTCTCTTGAAAATTTGCACGTCGAATGAGCAGAAGAATAGCTCGCGTTGATTCCATAATGAGTCCTGCCTCGAGTGACAGACAAGTTACTCGTAGATCGACGTGATCGAACGAAGCGATACAACCCATTCGCTCAGGAGTACTCTCGTTATTAGAATTAGAACGTGTCGCGAATGACACGTTTGCGAGTAATGCCGATTAATTCAATTGAAATCCAGTATTCAAGTATTCAGTATTCAGTGATCAAGTATTTTACGTACACGCTATTGTATCTCCGCGTTCCAGATTTACCAATGATGGCGTACGCGCCATGAGTAAGGTAGAAATTGGAGCATTGGGGAACATGGCGAGTATTTAGACTCGCAGACTCGACGGCGTCATGCGACATCATCTCGACGTCCATCCAGCCGGGAATCGTGTTAACGCCTTCGGTAGCATTCCGGTTCTACGTAACAAAGACCAACTGCCGGCCGCGCCATTGTGTCGCTCTTCCGGTCGTACGTGCGCCGCGCGTCTCGGAATCTGCTTTTTCTCCATTTTCACTGGACATCCGATCGACATGGTTGCCGTGTATGACGATCGAAAGGGCGCGCCGCGGGGCAGAGGGACCGGCTATGCCTTTAACTTTGTACCGCACTTTGTGGCGCTCGCGCGGTTAAATGAGAAAATAATTTTTCTAAAAGAGCGATCGGCATCAAAGGCGAACCTTTTATGTCGCGGAACGTCTTAATGTCCGGAACGAAGATCGAGCGATCTTCGAGAGTTCGCGCCGGATTGTCAGCGCTTCAAAGAGATATTCTTGGACGATTTTGCACATTGCGACCCCTATGATGCTCTCGTTAGCGCAGATCCGCCGGATGCAAAGAATATCACCGGCGATGGCACAAAGGGTGTAATATCGGGCGCGTGTAAACGCGTCCGATAGATCGAGCGAGAGATTTTCGATCGCGTCGAGAAACTGTCACGCGTCCCTTCGGGCAAACTTCTTCAAGCAAGGAGGCATTGTCTTTTAAACTTTAATCTTCATTGACGAAATTTCTGCATACTTGCACGATTTTGTATGAATTTTAAAGCACGTTTCAATAGACGTTTTCCATTTAATATTCGGAATCGCGTTAGCATTTTATCTAATCAGAATCGTCCATTCAGGCTTTTGAAATTTCTCTCTCTCTCTCTCTCTCTCTCTCTCTCTCTCTCTCTCTCTCTCTCTCTCTCTCTCTCTCTCTCTCTGTCCGTTATCCTCGCGGCAAATTTTACGTCGTCGCATGCGAGCGGAGAAATCAATGATCTCGCTCACTATCGCAGCCGTATTCCATCACATCTCGATGTCATATTTTTATTACCGTCCCCGTTGGTAAACACATTACAGGTTTCTCACATTAGAGCGCGCAGGAGAGTAACATGGCGAGAGTGGAGACGCGGAGAAGGGAGGAAATCGAAAAGAGACGGAAACGCGCGTCAGAGTTCGGCTGGAGTCCGAGAACGAGAGGGGGTGAAGAGCGTACACGCTCGCCCTGCCTTCCCTCGAATCGCATCTGTCTTCCCTCGCGTTTCGGACCTCTCGATCATCCGTCGTATTTGCCTCTTCGGGAACTCGGCCGGCACACGTCCTTCGAGACGGGAAAGCTATAAGCTTTGAGAGAGTGATTCTAACGAGAAAAGGGACACCGGAAAGGCGCGATGAGAAGTCGTGAGGATGTCGGAGCAAACAAACCGGTTACGTCCGAAACCGAGAGACTCCCTCACGCGAACGCGCTTATTGCGGCGTCTCCGCTTTATTCAAGAGAACTTTGTTTTCGCGTTCGCGATTTTTATTGTTGATCACCAGAATGCAAAAGTTGCGGCATTCATTCTAACGTGAAGGTTATTACGAGTCTAGCAAGGCGTTGGTAGATTTTCTAATGAAACTGATCAAAACGAGACCGAATATTCAACTCGATTGTCTCATCATATATCTCGCGGCGAGATTGGGTCTCCAACCAGGATTTACCATGTCACTGTTCGCGACGGAATTATGTAAAACGAAAATGCCCAGGATTCAGCCTGTTCGCCATTGAACTAGTCAACAATGAAGCTTTCTGCATAATACGGTAGAAGGGGCGGCAGACTCGAACGTGATGGGGGAAAGAGGAGCACGCATATGCCGATTTACACAACGATACACTCGCAACGATGAATCGCATCGAGGCAGTAGCGAAACTTTTTCGCTGAATGATCTCTCGCAACCGTTTGCGGTCGATTCGAGGCAAGAGTATGCAATGTTTCATTTATTGAACTGCTACGAACTGCTACGTTTCCGATGATGCTCTTGGAAAAATTGTAATTCCGTTGACAACCGTGAATGCTCGTACAGTCAATCAAGTTCTCAAGTCTACACTGACCTTACGACACCCTCTGTTCATCAGCTTTCTCCCCGCGAGTCCTCGATTTGCTTGCGATTGCGATCGCCGTTCTCAGGGATCGGACAATAAGTTTGCGTGGCTAATTAATCCCGTTACGGTAGATTTAATTAATTAAATTTGCCAACCCGACTCGACGGAGTTTAGAGTCGCCGCGAAACTTCATTCAGCCGAGATCCGGAAGTAGCACGATGAGTGCGTGACACGAGTTACTTGCGTAAAACGCGGGGACATCCTTGCGCGTGATTTCAGCGCGTTTTCACTCCGCAAGCGATGGCGGGGAAACTGTAAAGGCGCGGTATCACGATCGGAGGTGAAAGGGGATAAAAGAGACATGTGCTGCCTGTTGCTGTCAGCCGCGTTGCCGCGGTGTAAATGCCGTGAAAAGGAAGAGACGATATCGTCGGAGGAGCTAGACGACGGAGGGATGGGAAGATGTTTACGAGAGCGTTATAGCTTCGATCCTTGCCGGTAGTTTATCACGAGCGACTGACTTCATGCTGGATATATCCGCGCGCCGACATATGAAGCTACTTCCGCTCGTGCTTCTGCGCCGATCATGTACAAATTATTTCTCTCTCTTTTTGAGAGAGATTTCACTTTCTGTATTAGAGAGCGCATGTAAAACGAAGAATAAGGTATTTCTCAACGACGTTGCGTTATAGTAACAAACGAGATTACTTATCACTGGTATACTATTGTATATCAGGTGTACAGTCTGCTGGCCGAAATGCGAGAGCGTCTTTAATGAATTTGTCGATGAAGAGACCGTGCTTCTTCGTAGATTTGGTCACTCTCGGTCCTACCGGATCCCGGCAAAGGGCTTAGCACACGCGTGAAACTATTAAAGAGTTCTCTTTCCCGCCACCGAAAACTCCGCAGGCCCACCCGTGCGACTGATGTATAAATCAAACGGTCGCGGCATGATTTTCACGCTAGGAGGAAGCATCTGTTCAAGGGGTTCATTCTTTTTAATAACTGTCACCGAATGGACCCAAATGTGGACTTTTACATAGTTAATTTGATTTATGTGGCAACGCCGGTTTCCTTTGAAACCGGCAAAACTTTCACGAGAGAGATCTACCCCCAGTGTGAACGTGTCCTTTCAGATGAATTGTCTCTGCGGTATCGTGATGATACCGTATCAACATTATTACCGTATCATCATAAAAAAGAAACTCGTAAATGTATATCGCTTGCAATAAAAAAATATCAAATTATCACCGTCAAAGCCTGCGCGCCTGGCGGCAAAACGGAACCTGGATGCGACCAGGAAATTCTTAGATTCATCTAAATTAATCAACGACCTTGGCTTCTCTCCTTTAGTAGAATCGTTACGTTCGTTACGATGTCAAATCTGCTCGTTAACTGAAGATGGAGTTTCGTGGAACGTGCCACGTTACGAACGTGCCGTCAAACGGAAAAAAGTCCCACCACCTGAATGACGCTAGAAATGACCCTCAGCAGTCGAGAAACGACTGCAGTTGCGAGGAGGAAGAAGGATGACGTGGAGAAAAAAATTTGGCTGGATAATTTAAGGCGACTTAGCCGCGATTTTCTTCTCGTAAAAGGTCGAAGGAGGGATATCAGCGGCAGATGCGGGTCTGGACCACGCTTCGATGAGCATTTCGATCTGCTGGACACGTGCTGTCGTGGATTAATTTTTTTCCCGAGATCCTTCCTCGCTGCAGCAAAGGTGGACGCGCATTGACGAGTCGAAAGATGGAAAATAGTGGAAGGAGAAACGTTCGGACCTTTGCGTCCTCCTTGCGTTACAGTGAGGCTCTCCTTCGTAGTCTCCACCCTTCAGCTGGAAACGCAGAATGTAACCCTTCCCTCGTTGTATTATGGACCACACCCCGTAATGGAGGGCGCGGACAATTAATCAATGGAAGTGACTTCGGAAACAAGATCTCGGTAGATATTATTCCAGCGCCGATATTAGCCCTCGTATAATTAAATCCGCTGAACTTTTTGGGGCAGCGTTATCATCTCGATGTAGAATTTTATTTAAAGCTTGTTTCCCTGATCGTGACAAAATAAAAGCAGATTTACGAAATTTCGGTCGAGCGCGCAAGATCGAACGGTAGAGTGATCGCGATTCGGCTCGAGACAACAAGAGGAACAGAAAGAAGAAGAGAGAGCGGATCAAGTTCGAAGCTAATCAAGTTACGCTCGGATGACATCGTTTCATCTCGGACCCTCCTGTAACTGCTACGAGGCTAATGAAAGAATAAATACTTGATGTCGTGAGCCTAATTATGTCGCGGCTCTCAAGTCGAGGCCGAGGCAACCGCGGGGGATGAATCAGATAGAAAGAGAGAGAGAGAGAGAGAGAATGAAAGAGGGGAAGGAGGATTTTAAAAAGAAACTTGTGCAACGGGGTGCGGCTGCGTGGGAGGTGAGACTCCCAAGATTGGTGGCTTGATCCTGAATAATTGATAACGGTTCCGTGCACGGTCTTAAAAGCCTTTGACTGCTTAATCTTTTACGCGCAGAAACGCCGGCGCTACCCTTGCTTGCCGTCTAGATTCTCGGAGCAAAACGATTCGTGTAACCTGGAGCGAAATTATCGCCAAAGCAGATTGGATTGCATCGCGTAAATTTTAGCTTGGACTTCCTTTTAAATTCCCCCCGCACCTGAGGAGAATCCGATTGTATTCAGTGGACTCTTCGTAGAAATTAAACCCTTCAATTTCGACGCTCCTTGCTTATAAAGTTCTTAATGTGTCTTGTTTCAGGGGTACCAGCCTGAGGAAAATATCAACAGGACGATGCTCGCGAACGGAAATTCGCGTCCTGCTCTCGACAGGCGAGCCGAATCGTAGATTTCTCGATTCCTTCCGTATGATCAAAAGGAATATTAGCTTTTCGCCGGGACTCAAGGGGCAAGAGCAATGGCCGGCGATGGCAGAACACGGCCGCCCAGCGCCCTTCATCGTTCCACCATAATTTCCGAGAATGAGATAAGCTACAACATCTCTCCCCGGACCCTCGGACGATGCCATGGGAGTTGCAACCCTCTCTCTGACTCAACCCCCTCGGTTCTTTGCGCGCTGGGGTTGTATCTGGGGAGCCTTCGTGCAACTGACCAATGCGCCATTGGCTGGCCGTACTAATCAATAAATCGTTCTGTGCAGCGGCCGAACCGACGTTCACAGACACCCTGCGTACCGAAAAGGGGCGACCTTCCGGTTCACCATCGTCACGCGGAATGGATGTTACGATGAATTCTCCATTCTCATCGACCGACTCTCTCTTTCTCTCTCCCTCTCTTTTACGGTTATTTGCTCGCAAGATGGAAATTGCGATCACGATGACTCGCGATAAAAGTCTCATTCTTACCTTTGGAGCGGCTCATCTCACGCACACGCACATGCACGCGCACAGTTCCGTGACAAGTATTGAATCCTTATACGATAGATTTCTGAATAGAGGATACGAGTTTAGCAAGTAACTCAGTACCTCAATACGAAGGACCGAGACGTTTTCTTCAAGATTATTTCTCAATGATCCTTCATTGGAAAGTCTAAATGTAGAATTATTCGAATGTTGCCAATTAAGACTTGGATATTTAAATTGTAAACAAATTTATTACGGTTATGTAATTTTCAGATAAAGTTTTATCGAAGATAAGGATGCCTTTGGAGCAGATCCATCTGAATCTGATCCGCCGCTGCTAGTCATTTATACGTTTATTGATAATGGGCATTTACGAAGCGCTGCTCGACCCTGATATTTCGTCGGCATATTATGGTATCCCCTTCTATGGTTTCTTACGTCTTTACGGAAAGTCCGTAGTGGCCATTGATCGATGGAGACGGAGATGCGAATAAACAAAAGTTCGCGCCAGGGAGAGGGTGCTCGCACCATCAGTCATCGGTTTTGTCATGTGTGCCTCTGATGCGGACAGTAGATGGTACATCCTGCGGATTCGTGGCTCCGCGGAGAAACCATCGAAAGAAAAGACCAAGATGGGGGTGTACCATACACGATCCGGGGGTGGGGAACCTCGCTTTTTATTTCTCCGTCCCTCATAAGGCAAGCTCTCCGGGATCGTCGATGAGATTTATTTATTGCAAGTGATGCAATAAATCGCTTTACTAAAAATAGCAGGTGATTACTGAGAGCTAACGAAAATAAACTTTTCCACGTTTCCGATATCCCCGCGGGATCGGCAAGAGGGTGGGGCGATCTCGCGCGAGGTAAATCCATCAACATCCGCTTCACGGTTGCATGTGAGCCGAGCTTGCACAATCGACTGCGTTTTCCTGGAAAACGAAAGGTCAACAATGGTCTTCCTGGCTGCACCCTACCAGGTAGGACCATTTTGAATACGCATAACGATCGTTCATTGTGATCTTCGCTACGGCCCTACGGTGCGCCTTTGATGTTTCCGGAAAATTGCGGGAACATTACGCGATTCGGGATCTCGGCGATCGGAAGGGAAAAAATGAGTGCGCGAGGGAGTCTCGAGAGAAAAAAGAAAGAAAATAAGAAGACGGTAGCGATCGATGTATCGATGAAAATGATAATCGCCGGTTATCAAAATACGCGTAAAGTTTCTCGAATCGTCGAAACTTACTTGCTCACTATCGATCGGTGCGTGTTTCATCAGGAATCGTAATGCTCTCGCGCGCTTCAGTGGCCCTTTAATTGAATCTCTTTATTTGACGTTTACCGCCAATACTGGAAGAGGAATTTAATTTGCCGAGAAATTAAATCGCGTTGCTCGTTGATTAATTAACAGAAACGGGACGACAAGCGCGCAACACCTCTGGACGCGAGAGAGGCGACTTAAATTACGTAGGAGAAACGCGGAAAAGATGATCCAGAACGAAACAGTAATCCCACGCTGTAAGTAAATTTCTTCTTTGCCTGTTTTTCCTTTCGACAGTACTGGCGCTTCCCTCTGGGCATTACACGTTGTTTTACCGAGTCAAAGTTTGTTCCGGCAACTTAAGAAGACATCCAGAAACGCTCTCAGGACCACGGAGGATGGGATAGGGTCCGGTTACCGTGGATACAGTCTCGCATCTTACTCCGGCATTTACTTATCCGTTTACTATCCCGTCGAATATGAGAGCTCGCGCTATCGTATGGTCGTAATGAACGATCGCTTAATCGAATTAATTCAATAATCCTGTACGAGATACGTGCACGCCGGGTGCAGAGAATAATTACGTGACAGGTTTGGAACGAAGGACGCGATCCGCGTAAATTGAATACAATACGAAGAAGCCAGAAGCCCGTGACCTACATGCGCGCATCGGATATCACGCAGCGTTGATCCCGATAACGATCGAACCTTTTACACTTTTACGATTTCCGGATGTGTGTGAACGTGGTTTCTTCGGGAATAACTTACGTTACCGTAGCGCAACAAGCGCATATGTTATCGAGAAGCTTTGACCGAAAACGTTCTTTGGCCGAAGATATTCAAGAGAGATCAGAGATCCTTCAGTCGGAGAGTGAATCGCTTCACTCGAAATTAAAAACGAACCAATCGATTAATCGAACGTCGTACGGAAAAAATAACTTCTCAATAAATTCTTCGAGATGAAAAGTCATTGTATAAACATCTGTACGATTCCGAAGAGATCATTCCGAGGCACTCTGTACATAAACGCTGATGACGAAATTGTTTTCATTAGCGAGACACTCGAGCTGAATTCAACAGAAAGTTAATGAAAAACCAACAAAGATAATTACAACGGGTGAGACTTAGCAGGGAATAAACGGTCGCGCTGAGATATGCTTGTCACGAGATCTCGAGTATCTCGTGCTTATTGAATTTACGCGTTTCACGGTGTTGATGTTTGCTGCGTTGTATTTAACGTTGTTTAACTTCGCCGAAGATTTAAGTGCTTACACGCGAACTCGGGAGGTAATGGCGTACCTCCTCGTTCGAGGCTGACTACGAGTTCATGAGGAGCTCGAGAAAATATCGTTGAAGTCAAATTAAAAGTTTGCCGGGCAATCACGCTCCGCAATCCCGCAACTGCGCTCGGCGATCCTCGCTATGCGCGAGAATTTTCCAACACGGTCCGCGCGATGAGAGGGGACGCGCATTCACGTCTCCCAATTACGTCTGCGACTTGCCCGAAAGAGAATCTGCAAGAGAAGCCGAAGGACTTTTGCAATCTTGCTTGTCATTGAATATCCTTTTTCGAACGAACGCTGCACCGATATATCACATAAACGTGAATCTTAAAACGCGAACTACTGTGTTTGCGGTGACTCTTGGTGACTTTTCAGACTTTCGGAGAGAGTCTTCCTCCGCATCGAGTCCCAAATGGTCTGGAAACCAAACTTCTCGCGATATAGCGGTATGGCTTATGTATACAGCGTGAACCTTATCTTCCGCTCATGTCTCTAGCCTGATCCGGATTATTAGCAACTCGCAACTCGGAGCCGTCTGTTCGATCTTGCATTTCGATCTTTTATTCGCCGTCCATGCAAAGACCACGCGGAGACCACGCAACTAATCACTTAACGTTAACTCTGGTCCAGTTGGTCAGTGGATAACGTACCTTCTCTCTTTCTTTCTTCTTTTTTTTCTTTTTTTTTATACATCCCTCACAGCAGCGATCTACGTGGAGATCTATGCTCGTGGGCATTGTGAGTTTCGGGAACGCGCAACTGCGGAGGTCACCGGTTTAACAGCTGCAAAAGGAAAAAGCTTTTATCCACCACTGACCGGTCAAGATTCGTTTGGGGTTCTGTCGGCGAGGGGAGAAAGACAGGATCGCCGAGAGAGAGAAAGAGAGAGCGCAACCCCTGTATGAACCCCGCATCGGGGAGGGAGTTGGGAATCTACATGAAGGGTATCGCGAAATTGTCGCGTTACGCGCGATGGCCGACTGACGCCATTGCGATCGTGTTTCGATGTGTCAATCCTGCGCGTCTGATCTTGCTGGAGACTCGAGACGATTGGGATCGAAGATAGGCATGACGCTATCTCGTGATAACGTTCGATTGATCGACAAGAGTGACGGGAGTCGATACGAACGTGGCACTCGATACAAAAGGCCGCTTCCTTAGAAGAGAATCTGTCGTGTAACAAACATTTGAATATTATCTCATAAAAGAGAAATAAAATATTTCTCGTCGAGCGCCTATCAAGACTCGGAACGAGATAGATAAGGAAACGATTAAGGAGCTTAATTTAGAGAAGCGCGTGCTCTCCTTACGGATTGAACAGAAATCGTCGCGTTAACAGTGTCATTGTTACGTACACGACAGCTTCGTTGAATAACACGATGGCAACTACGCGTGCATCGGTTGCCAGTCGATCGCCGTCTATCCCGATTGCCGATTCTCACGCGAATGCGTGAATCATATCGAGGCGCGCGAGGTATTCTCACGCGTCTCTCACGCGATGCGTTTTACCGGCCAAATCGTCTAATTTAGATCACGGAATCCGCCGATGAGCGACCATATGTCGAACTACATGACGTCCTTGCATTGTGCCGCATCGAGACATGCGCGCGAGCACGACGACAGCACGGCGAGATAACGTTTCAGGCCATTATTATTGCAATCGAATGCCGGCCAATATGAAATCGCATCTTCTTGACGAGCTGGTGCACGTGCGGGAAATCCTAACGAACTTTCACGAGGAAACGTGTGGGAAAGGCGGCCTCGATCGTGTGGGATCTCTGTCGTTGTGTTGTTCTTAAGCCTAGGTCTCTCGCTATTGACCACTCGATCCCTCGGCCACCGGACGTCCGCCTACAAATGCCATCGTAATTCGGAAGGGCGAGATATTTAGACGAGAGAGAGAGAAAGAGAGAGAGAGAGAGAGAGAGAGAGAGAGTGCGGAGTCAGATTACGTGGCAAGTTTCGTGACGCAAGCTGCTCCCTCTTTGCTACCTTTCTCCTTGCCGTACAAATAATCAAATTGCTCGAATGATAGCGAATGGCTTCTCGAGAAGGATCCTGAGCGGCCGTGTTTTCGGGAATTACTTTGATGGAAAGATGGATCATGGGAGAAGGGAAAAAAAATTAATTACATATTATAATTGAAACGTATAATTGATGTTCCGCGTCCCGGGATTCCTGTCTGTCTTCCCATCGGTTTCAGGAAGTTCACAGAGATCGCCGGGTGATTGACGATCGAAGGGTTGCTCCTCCCGACACTTGCGGTCCGACATGTGATTCCGCTGGTCCGTACAACCACCTGCGGTCCGAAAATAGATCGTCGCCGAAGCTGGTTACAGACACACGAAGAGCGAGAATCAGTGACGTCGGAACTGCGTTCACGTAGCCGGTTCTCATCAGACACGCGTCTCCAAGGATGATCATGATAACATAATCAATTGATATGACAAAATGGGACTATCGTGCTTGTAATTTCCATTGTTCCAAACGTTCTTGATACACTAAAAGATCTCTAATGAAGCGCGCGTCGCGGAATTAACGTTCGGAGAGCCGAAAACTTGTCGCAAAATCCCATTTTACACCCCAGTAGCGGATCGACAAAGAAGTGCCGACTCGATCCGGCCACAAAATTGCGCGTAGGTGAATGCCGGCCCTCGAGGGCGGTAACGCAGTGGCCGCGTCATTAGGGACAGCACCACAATGACAGTAAGGAGCATTAAGGATCGCGACAATCCCTTCCTGTCCAGCTACTGGAACACGCCAACGCGATAGTCGCCAGGATCGAAGGAGAAACGGAGGTTCAAGGACGCGTAATCCACGATGACGCCACCTTTCTTCCCCCTGGCAAATCCTTGTTTGGGAAACACGGCATTCTTAGGAGACAGCCCGCACTCACTCCGTGGCTGGACGGCATGATTGTTCTTCCATTATTGTCGGCTGCCGAGGCGTACGCCTCCTTACAGCTAATCCTTTAATCTGCGGGAAATGGAGCTGTTTGGAGCAAACAGATCGTCGAGCCGTCATTGTCCACTTGGTCGCAACAGATGCAAAATGCTGGTCAGTCGCTCGCTCAATCGGACCGTCGATGGTCCAGCCAACCCTCCGATCCGCCAATGCGACCCTTCAGCTACCGTAGCTGCGCGCTGTGAGTAACGATCAGCTTCGACCGTGACGTAATTTTGATCATGAAATGGATATTCAAGATTCGTTCGCTTCCCATGTAATCTTTAATCAATCCTTTATGCAATTCTCGTTCATCTCGTATCAGCCGTTTTGGCAAGCGAGGAACTCGTTCGTGGATCGAGTTCACCGGTCCTGGAAATAAAGAGAAGAGCGGAAGATGCAGCGAGGCTTCAGCCTCACTGAAATTCCGCGCGAGTTGCATCGTCTCACATTTTTGTCCGAACGGCTCGCCCGATCGTTGCGCGATCGAACAACGAGTTCCGTTCGAGAGGATCAGAAAGAATAGAATTCGATCCAGGCTTAGGTCAGCGCGAGTTCCTTGTGAACCTGTCAATGCGTCTTTACGTAACGCAAAGTAAGGCGAAGAGAAGAAGAAGAAGAAGAAGAAAGAAAAGGAGGAAAGGGAAGACTGTAGATGGCCGCTCGAGATACCGGACCCAGATACATTGTGGGTGGAAGGAGTTTCCTCGATTTACCAAAAGGAGCAGTCACCATTGTTACGTCACGGTCCTTGTATTTCTGCGAGGCCGGTTGATGCCGATTGGCCATCGCGAGATGCCGATTCCAAAAGTAAGACGAGAAGGGTCCGCGGTTTCTCAGGTACGCCCGGTGGTCCGGTTTTTTCGGAAAATCTCATAACCACCCGAGGAGCAGGCACGCGATGCATCTCGCGATAGGAACAAAGCTGGATCTCTAGATACCGCAGCATCTTACTTAAAAATTGTGTGCACTGAATATGCACATATATCCTTGAATTTAATTGAAAATTTAAGAATTTCTGTCATCGCGTTTTATGTTGAAATAGCATTTATTACATAATCGTACTTACAATCCCGAGGTAATCCGACACGGGAGCTCACGTAACGTTACCGCGTGCGAACCACAATGAGCAAGGAGAGGCAGAACGCGCAGCGGAATCAATTTGAATCGAACCGGTACATGAGAGCCCTTAATTTTTTTGCGTTTCCCCGAAAACTCGTTTTACACGGGCAAAAAAGGATCGCCTAAGACTCGAGCCTCGCCGTAGACGTTGATTACGTTTGACAGCTTCCGCATACGTTTCGTTCACGTGCATACGCTCTTATTCTGCGGATCCGAAGCGGTCAAGAAAGCTGGTTGAGCTCTCGAGAGGTAAGGATAGTGCTCGAAAGGCGGATCCTCGCTTGCTCGTTCAAAAAATTCTCCACTTTAGATGACTAGATGGCGAGATCGATACTATTAGGCTCGAAGTCGCCGCAAGGGCACGACCGGTTCATTACCGGGAATGGTTTCGCAAATTATCGTGACCATGGGACGGATCATCAGCTGGCATATGGCGCGCGCGTTCCGGGAGCGTGTCGGAGATTGTTCGCGTGTGCTACGCGAAGGTGCTGCGAGAATGCCCCGTGAAGCGTGAACGATAGAACACTATTGGAGCTAATTCATCCCTCTCGGCTGGCTAGAATCCCGGCACTGCTTTTGCTACGCGGATTATCAAAGCTGAGTCGTAGCAGTTTCCATTCCCGATCATTAATGACAATCGCACGGACCGCCGAGGAGCGATGACCGCCGCGGTGCTTTGTGCAACGGATTATGCATCTGCGTTCAGGGCGCTTTGTGTATTGGATCAGCTCGATCGTACTGATCGGGGAAGACCGCGGCGATACGTTCGCAAAGCGACGAAGGGAAAAGTCCGACGAACGCTCGACTGGTCGCATTGGTCGCTGAACGGGACGGAGAACTGTTTGCTCGCGCCAAAGAAAAGGAGGCGCAAGCCTTTCGTTCTCGTGTGTCCAAACATCGGTATTGTGCGACGGAGAAGTCGACCAGGCGTACACTGATTTATGAATCGCGTGCATCTCGCCAAGAGAGATCACCGGCAGCGTCGTCGCGCAAATCCCGCGACTCCAACGACTCCTCCACGACCTTTCCCCCCTCGCAGCCTTACGGACGATCCGTGCGGCATCCGAAGCATTCCTGCACGAAGCTTTTCCAAATGAAATTACCGGGTAATTCGAGAGCCGCTGACATCAACGGGATTTAAGAACGGGTATTTGGATACGCGTTTACCTTATGCTCGATTTGTCCTCAAGCAAGGAGGAAAGAATCCTTCGATCGGAATTTTTCGAGCTACCTCCTTTACTTCTCGTAAATGTTTTGAATTTTATCAAGACTGTAAGAGTAATGTATAATTGTATAATTATTCTTTATTAGTTATTCGATGCATGTCCCGTTAACGCAACGTGTCGTCGGGAAATGATAATCTCGGCTCGATATCGAACGTTAGAGGATTGACGTATTGACGCGTGCGACATGATCACTCTAAAACGTAATCCTTCTCATGTAATAAGCGTCACCTCATCATTTGCCTCATCTCCTGTGTATTTTTTTTTTATCTCTTGGCACGTCGTCAAAGCATCGTAAACTCCATTATTCGGCCTTAAAAGAAGTGTACCCTCGTAAAGTTATGATAGTCTATGATCACCTCTGGCCTTCTTTGAGGAATAATAAGAAGTCAACGGCTGGTCTAAGAAAGGGTAGTAAAAGCATGAAAATGAGATAAAAAAATCTCATAGGAAAGGACGCCAAGTAGCTTTCTTATACCTCTATAAGAAATATATGATTATCGTCTTACTTAAATGTACGCGCGCGTCATCAAGAGGGCGACATTACGGATCGCGGTAATCTCGCATTGATGGCGCCATAAAGAAGGACTAATAAATTTCAATCCGGGAAGTTATATTGACCAATATTCGACGGGAATGAGACGCAATAGCAATAACGTGTAAGTGACGAGTTAATCAGAATCACGCGTTAAGAACTACGGCGTCTTCGGTTGGCCAAAAATAAAAATAAGAACCACCCCTCTACTCTCTTGCCGATGATTATCGATACCGATGATTCTTTGATCCACGAAGTTTGTTTTCGCTTGCTCTGCTTGTCGGCTCGTTGTTCGTGAACCGAATATAGTCCATTCTTTGTCTAAGAAACGCATGACCGCGTGCGCGGGAGAAAGGGAAAACCCATGCAGCAACAAAGAGCTTGTAGGCAGAAAAGGGAAATTTATGTATGTGCCGTGGCGCAACATCGCCATCTGCGTGGAATTCCGCCCGCTGGCCGCTCCGTCAGTTCGCCTGGTTTCCCAAGATTTAGGTCAACCGGACAGTTGCGAGAAAGCGAATCGCTGGTTCGGGGTTGAACCGGCCGTTTGTCTAATGATCCCCGATTTCCCGGTGAGTTAAGGTGGAAGCCTTTAACGTCCGCCGAAGCGTCGTGAACGCGATGCGAATCGCCCCCTCGACGCGGCGGGATCATCATCATCGATGCCGCTACGCTTGGTATCCCCTTTCTTAGAGCTAAAAAGAAACGTTGATGGCGTCACGTATTTTTCCATGGTTTATATAAGACGATAATCCGCGACTATCGGAAGCATCGCTAGCCGTTTATCGCGAAATAAAGAGGGTAAAGAGATGGAGAACCAACGAGTGGATGTTGCAGCGGACAACAACACGCAGGAGGAAGAATGAGGACAGTGGTCCACGAATCCCGAGGATTCTTCTTCTCGATATGTAGGGCTGGCAGAACATTTATCTCGAGTGTCACTTCAGCCAACTTTCACTACAATGTCACTCCGTTCTCTCCTTCGGCGCTCTCCTTCAACGACCTCCTCGCGTGCGCGCGCGATTGAGGGATTGTCCTCCAAGATGGTCCTCCGTAATGGTCTCTCATTCAGGTGACGCTGACTCTCCACCTCGTCATTTGCATCGTTCACGATTTATCTTCCTGGGCCGTTCGTTCGCAGTTCGCGCGACAGTATCCTCGGATCCATTATCACCGTTGTTGAGGTAGATCAACAAGAGTGCGTAAGGACCGCAGGACGCGCAGAATGGTAGCTTAACGATCTCCCATGTTCGAAGACTCTCACCGACATTCGTCAGACCAACTTCTCGCAGCTTCTCGCAGCGTATACTACTCTTTGTCTTGTCATTATTAATCTGTAAAATAAATTTTTCGAACGTCCTTCGTGCGATAGCAGCAACAATGTTAAAAGATGAAAATTTGTGATGTCTGAATCTCTTCTTTTCAGGACACGACGAAGGATACGGTTCTCATGCGTTTCCTAAAAATTCCATATCACAAAGGAATCTCCATAATGCATCAGGCGTGGACATAATGGCGATCTGCAACGTCTATATCGAGCACCGTGGCTTTATAGATCGCTCTTCGCTGGCGGCGAGTTTCAGAAAAGGGTTTTGGCGACAAACTAGCAAATTGTCCGCGGAACGAATTGTCTAACGCGTAACATTAACGTGTCGACTGACAATGCTGCTGGTCATGATCTCACAAAAGTAACACAATACCTGACCATCTCTTCATAAGACGAACGATATATCATTGCAAAGTGTCCGCGACTAAACGACGTCGCGTTTAACAGTTGGCGGCGAGCATCACTGTGCTTTCACGGTACCGCGGAATCTCCTACGTGACAGAGATATCATGACCACGAGAAAATTTTCATTCAACAACATTCCGGGAGAATTCAACGGAATGGCTATCGAGACAATCCTCCATTATGAATCCTGTGGTTGTGGTTCAGTCGCGCGTCGAATTCTACGTTATGATTTTGTACGTTTATGTTTTAGAAATATTCTATACTGTTACTCAAGAATTGTTATTTTTATGTCAGAATGAAGGAAGATTTTTAGAGTTATCGCGCGCGCAAAGTGCCAGGAAAATTAATTGAAATCGCAACGACGAGAACGTCAACGATCGATCGCAAGCCTGCATCTTCTGTGAATTCTCGATCCAGTCACATTATAGCAGTTTACATAATCTCGCCGCGCAGAGAGGAAAGTTGGGCTTGGATCAATGGGGACGAGAAAGGGATCGAAGTCGCGGCGCGGCTTGGACGCGGATGAGGAAAACGTGGGCAAAGGGAACCCTCGTCCTGCAAAATATCAAAGGCTCAGTAGGGAAATTGAAAGGCTTTGTATGGAAATAAGAATGTATCGACTGTCCCCGAACAACCACTCATCCAGGGAACAAGATTTTTGAATCTTACATTTAAATGCTTCGCAAGAAATCGCAGAGAGAGCATGATGGGGTACTTTATTTATTTCGCTTGGAACATGTTTTTCAAAGATGCATAGCGCGGTTTGTTCGTTACTTTGCGTTTGTTCGTTACAGGACTGATAAATCAGTCAATAATCACCTAAATATTTTGTTTTCTACTAATCTTTTTTGGTATATAATTATCTGTCATAAATAATCTATAAATTGTAAGTGATAGTTTTATATTTTATATAAAGCGTTTATTCATCAGCACACATATGTAAATTTTTGTGGCTATTGTAACGTTATTAAAAAACACATGCATGTTCTGTCATTTGCTCGTGCGCATGCCGCGGACTTTAATCGATAATATGATGGTAATCTCTCATTAAATTAAATAATTTTGATTTAAGAAAGATAATATTAATTCTAAAGAATTATAATAAGTAATAAAAGTATATAGAATATTCCTAATTACGTTAATATTAATCATTAACATACCGTGCAATTGCATGGTAGGAGAAAGGTTACGTTTCTCCTACGAGAATCGCGCAACTGAGCGGCATGGAAATCTCGAAAATGGAAGTTCTATGATCAGGATAACATGAGATGTATACAAGTTGTGCAAATACTCCTGTTGGTAAGTGGCTAATTTACTTTACCGACAATGGATTAGATTACCAACGGGTTATGATAATGTTACCGACATCAGATATAGGTTATCGACAACAGATATAGATTACCGACTTACCGACAGTAGCCTAAAGCTAACGTGCTTCCTCTTTGGCTATCATATTATCCGGTTCTTAATACTTCTATTTTCTAGATTTTCGATGGCTTAACTGCACATGTCTTATAGTACAGACTATAGTACAATAACTATTCTTCTTTCGTAATAATTAATATTAGCGTAATTAGAGATATTCTATGTACTTTTATGACTTATTATAATTCTTTAGAAATTATATTTGCCTTTTTAACGAAAACTGTCTAATTTAATAAAAAATTACAGAAAATATAATCAATTAAAGTCAGTGATATGTGTATATAACTTGTTATTTATTGTGTAGTACAGAAGAAAAGTGACAAAATGTGCATTACGTGTATTGCTTATTAATTCTACGATGCTTTTAAGAATAAAAAAATAGATATATGAGATTATAACACGCAGTATGTGAAACGTTTGTCATTACTCTGTCTAATGATAATTAACATATTGTTGAAGCAAAGAAATCGCAGGCACGATACTTGAATATTTAGACAAGAATGTGAATGTTATGTTAATCCAATAATTTGCAAAATTCAATAATTTGCATTCTAAGAATGTAGCATTGATCTTAGAGAATAAGGAAATGCGATAAAAATACTCCGAATACTGTTCTATTTAATTGTAATAATTATTATCGCGTACTATTCGCGTATAACCAACATGTTTTAGCTACCTTAAAATAGCTAGTATTGTGTACCTCTTCGGGTAACATGTTATCCGGCTTCCGATACTTGCATTTTCGAGATTTTCAATGGCTCAGCTGCATGATTCTCACCGTATAAACATAACCTTCTCTTCCATGTAATAATGATTAATATTAGCATAACTGGAAATATTCTATGTACTTTTATGATTCATTATACTTCCTTAGAATTAATATTATATTTTTTGAATAAAAAATATTTAATTTAATGGAGGCTCACTATTATATCATCGATTAATATCAACGACATGATTTGTCCTGTCGTACAAAAGGGATGATAAAATATGCGTATATTTTTTATTATCAATTTTTTGTTTCATGAATAAAAAAATAAACACATGGGATTATAACATGCAATAAAGATGACTGGAACGTTTGTAATTTTGCTTGTATCTATAATTAATTTATCGTCAAAATATATTATCTAATATTAGAAAGTAACGAGTCGTAAATGCTCGCTTAATTAGATAAGAATTTGTATATGTATAAAGTCAATTCTAAAACGCAAATTGCTGGATTTTGTTAATATAATATATGTATCCATTATAGGAGTATAAGGTAATATAATTATTCATAATATTATATTCATAAATTTATGCCATTATAATAATGCGAATGCAATTTAATTAGAATATCAATCACATGACTCTCTTTGTCGACACTAAATTCGTTACTTAATAATAGATGGAATATGACGAAGAATATCGCAAAGCTCATCTCTACGCAGGAGTAGGAGCAGATACTTGAAGATCGATAGTCTTGAGCGAGCTGCGATACGGTATACAAGGAACGCGCTTGATAGCAGCAAGGCATATATTTTTTTCAAACAGTAAATTCGACGTTTAAAATAATATTTTTCATTTATTTTTAAATTAGTGAACGTGACGTATTAACATTTATCGAAAGCAGCATTCATTAGCGCAGATGAAATTTTTATTCGCATGGGACGCGTTGAAACGTCGCTTATCGAGTTGCTGCTTCAATTCTCGTGATCAGCGATGCGCGGAGCGTATGAAACCGTTTTTATTATTGTTTAAACTAAACGGAATATTTGCCAATAACATTAACAAAGGTCGATTGAAACGCTGCTCCCGTCCTTTTTACGGCATTTGCGTCTTCTGGCTTACCGTCTACGTCTCGTGCATGTGCTTGCTATCATACACGTACGTGACCACAGATTCCATCACGATAATATGGACGGTGAAGTACCTGAAACACCTGATAGGCTGCATAAGTCTCAGTATCAACGTTATAGTCAGCTACACCTCGCAAGATAACTTCGCCAAGGTGAGGAGACCGATGGTATGGTGCCACAGTGCATCCGAGAGTGCATCGCGAATGTTTTTTTCAAATTTGTCGCAGTTCTTCGATCGTATGGATGGTTATAATTACATAGTCGCACAAATGAAAAGGAAAAGAAGAGATAACTCGTGGATACCATGGACCGCCACATTACTGATGACGATCATTGTGTTGCTCGTGGGCATAATACTGCACGAGACACCAAGGAACATCGATCCATTCTTCATATTCCTGAACTTTCTCACAACGATCATGCAGATACTCGGCACTCTGGAGATTTTTCTCATGCTGCATCTGTTGTTGGAACGCTTCAGGCATATAAATAACAAGATCGCGCCATACGTGTCGTGGAACGAGGAGCGATGCGCATCGATTACCGATGCGCGGACGATTACGGTGACAGATCTGAAAATGCTGCACTCGATACTTTATGATGCTCAGCAAGATTTCAACGATATCTACAAAAATTTTCTCTTTGTATATTTCATATCCCTCATGATGAACGTTTTCGCAAACATACGCGCCTTTCAGGAGACGACGGTGTTGAAAGCGTGCGTATTCGTTGGTCCTCCAATTATGCAGCTGCTGATTCTGTGCGCGATTTGTCACCATACGGCGGAAGAGGTGTGAAAGACGTTTTCTTGTCCTCGTAAATAAAATCTATTTTGATTTTGGATAATCTTATTTTGTTCATAAAATATTTATTATCGGATATATAGTTTGCCTGTCATATTTCAGGCAAACAGAATTCCATGCGTCCTGAACGGGTATATGACTTCCCTCGTCAATTCAGGAGAGACGATGGTAATTGCGCGATTGATTACGCGATGCTTCGCTAACTTTAACATATTTTCTCCTTTCAGATTAAAATCGGTGTCCTAACGTATTTCCTACAAAATCGCGTCTCTTTCGAAGCAGCTGGATTTTTCACGATTAATTTACCTTTATTTCATTCGGTGAGTGATACTCTCATTTTATTTAGATTAATACGCGTTAATATATTTAAGTGTAGAATAACTATAAAAATCGGAAGAACGGGATATAATGACAATGATAACGATAGACTAGAAGATAAAGATGAGAGTAATGTGTATTTTATATAATTTTAAGTAGAACGTTCATTGTAATTTTCTCGTTTCTTATATCGGGCTTCTATTTCCAGATTATCGCAACAGCAACTACTTACTTCGTAATATTAATATAATCATTTCATTAAAATGCTTGCCACGTATATAATTTTTGTTGCATTCGTAACAAGATTAGAATCGCACGAATCGAATGCGCGAATATGTGTACTTTTATTAATTAATAATTAATTTGCGTTTATTAACACGTAGCGAATCGACAATGTTGTACATGCCATACGAATATACGTTCGTGTATCATGGCTCTTTATCGACTTTTTAATGTCGATGCGACGATTGCGTGAGCCGATGCGAAATAGAATCATGATATATAATGTATCTGTAGTTAGATGAATGTCACTTTTTTTTCTTTCTTTTATTAATCGACACGCCGCAAATGGATTTACAATGCTATGCTTTGACAATCATCATTAGCGCGGTGATGTTAGTACTTTGCCATAATTCTAATCTCCATCTACTGTCATGTTGCATTACGGGGAAGGATACACGTTCGTTACAACGAAATATAATTTAATGGAACATGGAAAAAAGAAGAAAGAGATGACAGTAATAATTTATGTTGGATTATTATGGAACCTAGTGTGTCGGTGATCTTTACAGCGTCGCATGAATCGCTTGATTTCGCTTTAAAACATCAGAGAAACTGATCTGTCGAAGAAGAGGAAAAAATGTCGCGAAATATGAAAAAGACAACGACGAAGACGCCTTTTCAGAATCTAAAGGCCTTTATAATTCTCAACCAAGCGTTTGGTTTGAATTCGTGCAGGCTCGTGACCGGCCGATTAAAACAAAGCAGCGTCTGGGGCTATTGTTATTGTATATTATGGTTGTTACTTCATTGTGTATATTCGAGCATATATTACTATGAGATGTACGCCACCTCGTCCGATGAAAAATCTAAGATAAGCTTCGGACTCAACATCGTGCGATTTAGTATATTTTTCATCTCGCTGTTCCCTTATTATGTCGTGGCGATCTTCTGTGTGCAAGATTTCATCAAGGTAAAGTGAAACGATGGAGAACTTTAGACTTTGGACAAGCGTATCCTCGAAATTCATTAACTTGGAATCTGCATAGATAATATGCAAATTCAATTCCATAATTGCAGTTCTCCGAGAAACTCGAAGCGTACGATGACAAGGCGACGGCATTGGGGCATCAGAGGAAAGATCAGCACGGATTCATATGGCTGTATTTCGTATGTACATCCATCACGATGACCATGAAGACATATTACATCATGAGCGATAATCTCGAGACAGGAACGAACGCAATAGTCGCCACGTTCTTCGAGGACATCATTCCCATGATCACCGGCTGCTATTGCGTTTTCCTAACTGGCATATTTCTGGACCTGATACGTCAACGTTTTCGCCATTTAAATGAAGCTATAATCCCTCACGTCTCGCAGTTATCAGCTGCGAGATCGCAGGGCGAAATCAGCGTTTACGATGTGCGTTATTTGTATGGCGTGCTAATCGATAGCGCGAGATTGATAGACACGCTGTACGGCATAGGCACGCTGATCATGTTCGGTTCCATACTGTTGGAATTCGTCTCGGTTATATACATGCTGATAAAGGCAACACAGAAGAACATGACGATAACGATGCTGGATTTGTTCTTCCAAGTCATCTATCTGTTTGCAATGTATCACTTTACGACCTACGAGGTCAGCAGAGCAGATTTGCAAATATCTGGATTAATATCGAGACGATATCGTTACTATTTTACTATATATGTTACTATTTCAGGCAAATCGTGTTGAAGAGGGTATAGCAAAATATGGTTTATGCTTCCAGAACGCGGAATCTCGCTTGGTAAATTTTAGATTTTACTACGAGAGAAATCGTGAATTATTTAATAAAAGTAATTAATTTCAGGACAAAATCGAGATGATGTTGTATTTTTATCATAACAAATTGTCTTTCACGGCCGCAGAATTTTTCATATTAGATTTAACGATATTACTTCCGGTAAATTGAATCTTTTTATTCTCCATCATTAGCGAAGATAAAATTCTGTAAATTCTCGTTATTTCAGATTACCTCCGCAGTGGCGACATATTTAACTTTAATAATATAAAATTTGCGTGGAACTGAAAAGTTTCTTAAAAAAAAAAAGAAGAAGAAGAAATAGATTTGCAAAGAAAATTGTTCACATAAATGGGAGTATAAATCAAAATTTCATAAAAATAATGCAATGTCACTTTAATGAGGGCAGCAAGGATTTCGTTCGTTACAAAACTTTTAATACGAAAATGTGAATAACTTATCCTAGATATATATTTACATGGATAGTTCATATGCTTAATTAATTTATTCTTATAGATGCACGAGAAGTAAGCACTATACATATGAGGGCTAAAATAATCAAATATCAACGTATTAATCGCATGAGAGCAGTGGATACATCGATGCTTCTTTGGACTCATCTTGAATTTCTTCATTTCACCACATCATATCTTCTTCTGGATTGGCACGCGCCAAAGGGTTCAAACATAAACTCTTCAGGACTTGCACAGCTTCATCCCCGTCGTCCTTCGCGTACAGAGTCGTCCGTTTCGCGCTTCCCGTTTTAAGCGACCTTCCGCTGAGGGTATCCACTAGTGAACTCGTTTTAGCCCCGGAATATCTCCTGGGCCTGGCCGTCCTCTTGAAGGAATTCTTCGAAGATAGCGATCCCATTTTCGCGATAAACGACGAGCGGCGGAAATGCTTTCTTCTAGATCCTCCCTTAATAGTATCCGGATGCGTTGCAGATTTCACAGTCGACCTTTTCATGTTCCGGACATTCCGGTTCTTTGGATTAATCGTTGCGTGATCCATGGGATATGGTGCCTTTCTTCTCGGCTGGGTTCGACGTCGCACATTTGGGACTATACGGGGACTCCTGTAGACGGGTCCTACGGTCGCCACAATTCCGCGATTGATCCGCAAAGGTTCCAGAAGTTCATGATCGTGCCAGGAGGCCACGACAGGTAAACCGCAAGCGTTGTGCATACCTACTAATGGTACTCCGATGCTGCGATGTCCCTTCAAGCTCTCGAAAGCCGATCGATATCTGACCGGGCTAGCAGCACGCAAACTACGCCGGACGTTTTGCTCGTACGCTGATATTTTTTGACCGACATGTCCCGTCTGCAATTGCAACGCTTCCGCTTCCTTCGCTTTCTCTTCCTCATCTTTCCTACCGACCGCCATCAGCGTTCCTGCCGAATCCCCACGTAAAGACTCCCGCATGCTTCTCGAATGCCTTTCGAAATCGCTCGTGTGTGAACTCTTGCGAAAATATTCGTCCATGTCAGAAGCGTCTTGCGATTCTTGGTCCTCCGTTCTATTAAAATATCGATCATCCTCGGCGTTCTTGCCTGAACTGATGTCGACGCAGCAACGGCCGCGCCGACCGTTGCAGAAGCGACAAAGCGATCTCTTATGAGTACCTTCCAGTTGCATCGTGGTCTGCGACGCGCTACGGTGATGCAAGCTATTGATTAGAGACATCCTCTTCTTCGATGGCACGTAGATGTTCTTCTCAGGCTCGGAAACCAGAGACTCGAATTGCGACTGCGGTACGGCGGATCGTTTCAACGTGCCGATATTGTACGCGATCGATGCCTGATAGTCTTTAATGGGGATGCTTCTGACGGTACCGCCGCCCTGAGGTCTCTTAATTTTGACCAGCTTCTCTGAGTTGCTATTTTTACAGTTGTTACCATTCGCGATTCTCGATGGCGGCGCGCTCTGCGTGGCCCTTTTGCGAGCATCCTGATCGTCCATTGCAACATCGATCGCACGTTCTTCGTATCTTCGCTCATTTTGTGATAAACTCTCCTTGGGATATTTGGGAGGATTCCGCCACTCCTCGATTATGCTCTTTCCATTCGATATTAAGACACTGTATTTATTATCGTCGTACATTCCTCGCATATTCGCGTTTTCTATATCTGCTGTCCGTCCTTCGCTGCCCTCCAGCCATCTTCATGATTTCGCGCCGATCGTCGTTCCGACCGTGTGCATTCTATTCTCGATACCGATACCTGTGATTATTAGATAAATCGATTAAAACTGGTATATAATATAACTGAAACGTGTAACGTACAACGATAAAATATATAAGAATTGGCAGAATTATCGAAATAATTCATTAAATGTATTAGGCTGAGGAGGAAAAGCGGCTTAGTCTCGAAACGAAATTCCTTACTAAAATCGTGATCGCTTTCGAATGGACTCAGAGTTTGCGTGGAGGTAAATATCGACATTTGCGGTTTGTTTTTCCTCTTGCCTCGGGAACAAGCAAGGAGTATGCTTAGAAGCGCGCTAACTTCGACGAACATGACGGCCAATATGATGATCAGCAAGATCAGTGCCTGATCCTGCATCCACTTCTCGATGTGTTCGAGACAACCCTAGACGAATAAATTACAAAGTAATAGTCAGCATTAATGCGCAACAAATATTACATGAGGTATATCTAAAATCCGCGGAAATGTGCTTTATTGCGACAGTGAAACGTCGCTACCCGTTATTACCCGCATTTAGTTAAATTCATGGAGAATATGCCGGCTTTATCATAAACTTTATCGAACAACAAACGACGTGTACCGTAACAGTGAATGAACAGTTCTCGAAATTAAAATAATACGAGATGTTCCCCGCTAATTTTTAACGCAAACTTATAAACAACGGCAAGAAGTTGTTTGCAACGCGCAACGAGATTTACGAAATGAAGTTTGCTAAATGCCATATTAGCAATAACATCGATATGCGAATCGTATATTCTCATATTTCAATATATAGATGTGCTCGTGCCAGCTTATGCATTCATCTCCGTAGATATTCGTACGCGTTGTCACGTAAGAGTTGATTCCAAGAGCTTTGCGCATCTGCATGTTTGCATGATAAAAGAGATAACAACTTGCTCGTTACGATACGTCTACCTCTGTGTGTCGGGCATGCTGATGCTCGGCAGGATTCAGAGTTTGGCAAAGAGTAAGATTGTCCGGTATTGGATTGAGGAAAGAGTCCGTCTCGTTGGCGTTATTCAGGATGCAACAACTGAAAGGTACTACCAATTCTCTTCGACCGACTTCCTGCAACCGCCACCACGACGTGCCGTAATTGCTGCTTCCGTTTATGCCGCAGCAAGCAAACTGGAAGCATGTAACACAGCGATGTGCAGTAAACGTTTCGATAAACGTAATAACGTAAGATCGTCATATCAGGTACTACCAATTTTCTCTCTAAACGCTTGAGGCTTCTTTAACAATGATACAAGTATATTTCCAGCCAGAATATGCTCGTCACGAGATATCTTTCTGTTTTAACGAGTAAACTATGAGTTTACCGTCGTCTGGGCAAGGTCCAAAGCTGCTGTGAATTGTTCGCGTCCTGGAACAGCGTAGCTGCGTTGTAACGTCCGTATCAGACGTGCTGGTCTTACGTCGATTCCCAATACGCGAGGCCAGAAAACGGCGATGATGCACACGATGCATTCGCCGAGCAGCAATAAGATTATCGTCACGAGATACTGTGGAAAAAATGAATGCGATTAAAAGAATCCGATACATATAACGCGACATTTGGCAATCAATTGTAGCGATATGTGACGACAGAAATGGAGAACGCTGCGTTGATTAACGCAATGTCTTCCAATTTAATTATAAATTATTTTAAAGTTTCAAGAGGAATATACAGATATCGTGCGTTGTTTTATCTCGGCAAGTCAACGTACGCATTCACTCGGCCGCGAGCGGATAATTAGTGTTTTTACGTGGCGCTTGAACGCGCCCTCATTTTATTTACGCGCGTGTCTGCGTACAAGTAGATCCGTTTCCGGGCAACGACGCGTGACCGAGCGCAAAGTAGGAAATCTCTGATTTCAAATAGGCTCGCTGAACAATTGTAACGAAGGAATGCGTAGGCGGGTCCCAATCGATCGAGTCATCTCAAATGCATGTCACATTTATTTGCGCAGCGATGCGCAGCATAAATAAAAATTTGGATTTTAATGAACAATTATCTTTACGTAAATGTGCAAAGGCAAACATGACATTCGTGTCGTGTATTCCGTTGAATCGAATTATTACATTTCGGGCATCGGATAAGAAATGCCCGACAATTAGATTATTTTCAAAAACGCACGCGTGCTCCTTTGAAGAAATCGTTAAAAGTTATTACATCGGTATAAGAGAAGCTGTATTTAAATGGTGACACTTACCGAGATCGTGATGCCGCGATTGAAAAGACAAGCTGCCCAGCATCCGAGGAGCCCGGTAATGGCAATGAAAAATCCTAGCGCAACTATGGCAAAGGCCAGATAATAAAATAATGGTTGCTCGGGATGAACATCACCAGATCCCAATAGGCGTGACAGTAAAATTCGTTCATTGTCAGCTAATAACAACCCTCCCAACGACATTAACACAAAGCCTGATATCTGAAAGCACAAGGATGTTGTTTGCGTGCTACACTGTCTAATGCAGGCTTTTATACATCTGTATTCTTAAATACGCGCGTGTGTGCATGCCGTTGTTAAAATTTAATAAAAACAAGATTCCAATCAGATTTCGATCATTTAATTAAACAGCTGAAATAAATAATCGATAACTCACCAGAAAGATTATATTCGAGCAGCAAACAAAAGCGCGCGATATGGTCAGCCGTCCAGTTCCCATCGTTACGTCTCGCGTAGCTGTTTTAATTAACGATTGCGATCGGAAAACGACGTTCGATCGTGTAAAATTTCGGCACTGCAATTACACTGGACGTATCACATAATAATTTAATTCCCATTAAATCATTCGACAATTCGTTGTGCGTCGGCACAATGATTTCCCGAAGTGGTCCCGATCGCGTATGTTCACCGACTGAAAACCCCCTGTACATGGTGGATGAACTCCATGGTGCCATACGGGGTCCGTAGGCGCGCTTGCGTGCCCTCATGCGCAACCGGCTGAACGGAACCGGAAGGAAGTAAAAAGGTGTGGATGGAAAAAGCAGAAGGGGAACGAAAAAATTTATACACCGCTGTATTTGTATCGCTGTCTACTTCACGTACCATTGACTCGAGTCATCTAACGCAGAGAGGGAAATCGATGTAGATCATTCGTTTCCGACGAGACTCGTTTATTTCATTTCGTATCACGTCGCGTTACGTTGCATCATTTTTTATAAACGAATATCTAAAGTATTAAGCTTCCGTTATACATATATTAAAATAACATATATATATATATATATATATATATATATATATATATATATGTTTACGAATATGTGTTGACTTTTTTCTAGAAAGAATGTGTCTTGTTGGGTTTTATAACATTTAGCATAATCATTTTAAACAATCATTTTAAAAATTATATAATCATATGAATCTTTAACAAAAGACTATATTCGTATAGATAGACATGGAGACTACGTATCATGTAACACGGCAAAAAGATATTTTATGCGCATTATTGTAAGTGTGCATGAAGCCTATCTCCTCTTGTCTACATTAATTCAGATCGCCACACCATGCACTTCCCGTTAAACGGGAGAGGCATTTATGTATACGTACAAACATCTGAATAGCATCTGTCCATACAACGTAGAATCGCAAAATGTTATATGGAAAAAAAGGAATTCCGGATAACGATAACAGCGAAATGACAAAAATTATGTAGTAACGATAAAGATAACCAAATATTATATAGCAAAATATGACGTGTAAATAAAAATCTGCGTAAAGTATGTGCAAATATTTCAATGGATAAATCTATTTCTATTAAATCTTGTTTATTATTCTGTATATTACATAAATATATATAAATTTAAAAGTCTAATGGATTTTTATGAGATCCACTCATACATCCAATTGTGGATTCAACTGTTTCATCTTGCTCTCGTTGAACAGTGTCGCTAAACTCGGGTGGTAAATGTAAAACCTAATAACAAACAACAATTTATATCAACCTTGTGAAACCTGTAATGTAAAACCTAATTGAACTGTGAAATCGACTGACCTCTATTAAGAATTTTTTACGGCGTAATTTAAAAACTAGATCTCTGTGTATCGGATAGTGGGGTGCCAGAGTACTCAACGCGGGCAATTTCCTCATATGCAAGAGGCCGTGATATTCTTTGAACAATGGATTAGTCTCTTTCGCAGAACCCGCAAATGATTCTAATTTGATTACTATATCTGACATATGTTCAAGCCTTTCGATAACAATGTCCTGAAAAAAAAGGTATATATATATATATATATATATATATATATATATATATATATATCATGAAGTTGATTATAAATTTGGTAGAGATGAATTATTAAAACTACTCACATCATCAAAATTGTTAGCTGGAATTGTTATTACGCCGACTGCGTATGAGTTTCTCAAGAGTGCTCTAAAACAATAAAAGAATTTAAACAAATCATGATTTGATGAGTCATCCGTATCAGATAGCCATAATCTTGAGCCCAGAGAATGGAGAGTGATTCGTAAAATATTTCTTTGGCTTGGTGTTTCCGACAGAAGATATTGTCCATCGCGTAAAGTATTCTGAATGCTATACAATAAATCAAAATAAGCTGCATTTGTGAACATGTCATTCTGCTTCTGAGAATCACATTCGTGCCATTGTTTTATGTTTGCACTTTTCAAGAGATCTGGCTGCATCCTACTAGTGAGATCATAGAAATGACCAAACATTTGACCTCCCGCGGGAGATGAATCAATCACTTTCATATTCTGATATCGCCAAGCAATTTTCATTTGCTCATTCATCGTACTGTCTGTTTTCTTACAAGATTCGCTTTCACTCGTCATTGCTGGCAATTCTGATATAAATTGCGCAGGTTCCATATCCTGCGACGCAACCAATAATGGCTGAGATGTGACGATTCCTTCTGCCATAAAATACTTTAACATGACTTTAGCATAGATATCAAATTTGTCCTGTTCTACAAGTATAAATGAATATTTTATTATCCGTATGAATAATTTATTAAACATATGCATATCGATACATACCAATCAATAATATAGAACCGATAGGCAGACCACCACCTGTAAAGAAGAATAAACGTTTAAAAAATGTCTAATAACATCTCACGAAGAATGGAAACTTACCTATTATATTATCCAGGGACGATATTCCCGTCGAAATAAGCAATTGCGCATTTTTTAAAGAAGGTCTTGTGCCTGATATCGTCGGAAGTTTACTTTTAATTCTTGCCATAGTCATTTTTGGTGCAGCGAATAAAATGAAACATTTATCGTTGAACCGATCAATTTCCTTTTTTTGAAAAAGGATTCATAACAATTAATATATATTAGCCAATTGCCAATTTGCTTTCTAGATTATAAAAGGCAACTTTTTCTTTGGTCTCCTTAATTAATAATGCATTTTACATAACATTGAGTCTTTAACATCAACCTGAAAAAATAGTCACGGAGCAACAACGCTGCTACAGTATTCCTCGTCGATGTTAATGTGGATATTCACCAAGGGATGGCAGCACGATGAAAGAAATCGAGTAGCCGAGTTCTTTCGTGACTTGTGACATCTCCATGAGAGTGCGCCACAGTGAAAAAATCGCGTAATTCGTGATTTTTCACGTATCCGCGAGAGTACGCCATTATGAAAGAAATCGCACAGCGAAGCGCCATTATGATTTCTCATGTCTCCACAAGAGTACGTTCATATGGCGGCGGCAGTAAACTATGGTTGACGATTTGAACGATAGCCCGTTCGTACGAGCTCTGCGTACGAGCAGTTCTGTTAATGGTATCGCGAGTTGGCCAAGAGCTGTTCGCAACGCGATTTTACGCACTTTTGTTCATTGTCTAGCACGTTCGCATGTGAACAATCGCGTGACAGAGGTCGCAAGAGCGAGAAAGAGAATTCAGTAGTAACGACGCCGCGCTGCAACGGCAGCGAAACTAACAGCGCGCGCGCGTGCGTGTATATGCAATATGCGAAAAGTGGGGTTATGTAACTGTCCGATACGATCGCCTGCGCGACGCGTTCGATGTCAACGTTCGATGACATGTGATTTATCGCGACGGTCGCGTGGTTTTAGACGAATGTGTAACAAAACGATCATACGTGATAGACATCGCGTAAACACATTGCGATGAGTGCATTGCGCGAGGAACGGATTATGCGCGAATTAATCAACGGATCTCGCTGGATGATTTGCGCGCAAATAGCATCGCGAAAACGACTGTAACGGACACGGATAGATTTCGCACGAATAAAGACCATTCCAATTGGTTTTAACATTGAAAGTACCGACTTTACGGGGATACTCGATTTCGAGCGAGCGCGCGCGCGCATTGGACTGCCGCTGAGATCACGCTGTTGATAACTTCAAGGCGAACACGCGTCGCATAAAGAAACGAGGAAAACGAGGAGACGAGAGAAACATATCGCTGGATAGTAGCGCGAGAAAAGAAAGAGAACGTATCGTGCGGTTGCACGAACGCGACGATTGGATTTGTATGGTGGCGCGCGCGTTAAATTTGAAGTCGCTGCTCGTGCGCGCGAGAGAAACTCGCTGAAACTGCGTTCCTTCGTTTCCTCTCCTACCTGGTCGCACTCTCTCTCTCTCTCTCTCTCTCTCTCTCGCTCTCGCTCTCGCTCTCGCTCTCTCCTTCGCTCTTCCAAGCGCGCACGCCTGCATCTTTCCCCTCTTCTCCTTCTCTACAATGTGTTATTTCCCTCTCATTCCGTTTACCGCCACGATGACCTCCCCTCTTCCGTACACCGGTGCTGTTTTATGATCTGTCGCTCCCACTCGTTCTCTTTTCTTCTTTCTTCGGACAAATAGCATGCTACCCTCGCTCAACTACCTGTTGTAACATCCAATACACATCGAGCAAATCCGACTGGTAAAGACTGGTAAGATCGTACCGGTATCTATCCGGTGTGTCTTCCTCGAGCAGTGATTATTGGATACGGAATTACGGGACAGAGCAGTCGATACGTGTTATCGCCTGTTTTCATAAAACAACACGTCGCAATCACGGTGTAACGGTGACGAAGGAGACGAAGGAGGTTTCAATCGCAAAGCCGCGAAAGAGACTCGTGTCGCGGACACGGTGGCCCCCCCTCCACATCGAAGCAACGCGTGGAAGCAGAGTGGCAGAGAAAGAGGGAGCGTGAGAGTGAAGAAGACGGTGCACGCGTCTACGAGACCGAGAGAGAAGGAACGAGCGAGAGAAAGGACTCGAGTGGCGGGCTGTTATCGTGAAGTTAGTCGCGCGCGGCGAACCTTCCGTCCCACCGTCGTCGAATCTTCGTCGCGCGCGCTGTCGAGAGTGACAGTCGCGAACTCGTGACTCGAAGGCGACTGATATCTTTGCCATCGTAGCAGGCCACGGAGTGACGTGCACGAATGCAACACATGGATGGAAATCCGGCTATGCGAGCTGCAAAAGTGAGACGGACAGATACAGAGAGCGAGTGAGAGCGAGAGAGAGAGAGAGAGAGAGAGAGAGAGAGAGGGAGAGAGATTGATATCCGAATTGTGTGAATTGCCGCAACACGATGCTCGAGAGTGAACATAACGCCTAGTGAAATGCGATAGTCGATCAAGCGATCGATATATAAGCACAGGAGAGATTGCAACTGTACATCATCTCGTGACGTATGAGGAAGAAGTGCGCATTCCTAGGAGCGTAGAGCGCGCTGCTCTCGACAACGTGCGTATTATCGGATTGCGCGTCACGTGGATCACGAACAAAAGGCGGAACGCGCCGCCACCGCCGTTCATTGACGAGCCGCGTTGACGCCGCGCACCGGCGATATCCCGCGCGCGCGCGCGCGCACTCTATTTCGTTTCGAATAACTTTATGTGCCGCGTGTGTAACTCTTTACGTCGCGTCTCCGGCCGTTAACGATCGTCGTAACGTTTATCGATCGCCGCTTCTCGTGATCGCGCTCCTTGTTTTTCAGATCGAGAAACTTTTATTGTCATCGCGTCAACGCCAATCACGAGAGAAGTGTTTGCGACGCGAAAGAGTGAGAGAGAATCAAGTAGCGATATTCTGTGAGATAAATGCGTCGAAAGGAACAGCGACGTCCATTTTGACCGCGGTCAAGTCCACCGATTTCCCCTCCACCCTCGTAGGGGGTCCAGCGGGGGAGTGCGTTACACGCAGCCAGATGCTAACCTGCCGGAAGTCAGGCGCGATCATCGGCACGCTAACGGGGTGGACGCGGAGAATGCACGGTATGCATACAGTGGCAAGGTCGGTGATGGATGACGTAGTGGCCGCGCAATCGTCATCAACCGTGTGAGTGTCGTCGATTGAACGAGAACTGGCTTATCCTGCAGTGGATTTAGGGGGCTGTATGGAGGCCGGGGGGCTCCTGCCCCGTCAGCCCCCGCAAGGCCCTCCCGGCGTCGCCCCCGGCACGATCCCTGTGTGCGCGGGCCCGGGCCCGAACGGGCACGCCGGTAACGTCCTCGGCCAATCCGCGGCCGCGATACACGAACTGAACGCTGCTCAGCTAGGCATAGCCGGTCAGCAGCAGCTGCACCTGCAGCAGCAGCAGCAGCAACAGCAGCAGCAGCAGCAGCAGCAGCAGCAGCAGCATCATCAGCATCAACATCAGCATCAGCATCAGCATCAGCATCAGCATCA